>VWZN01004041.1:211961-224408 GCA_013396955.1 Regulus satrapa
GGGGTGGCTTGGGTGTCACCTTGGGGAAATGGAGATCAAAACGGTCTTGAATGTGGTTTGCTGCTTATGAAATGGAGCATCAGTGCCTGAGTGTGTCACTGCCCTTTCCCAGCAGGGTAGGACAGAGGGGCAGTGGCGGGCTCTCCATGTCAGCCGCTCGCAGTGAGCACGAGGTGTCCGAAATCATCGACGGGCTCTCGGAACAAGAGGTGAGACCAGCTTCTCCTGCTCGCCATCCTTCACTCTGTCTTCTCTGAGGAACCCCAGACAGGACTGCCAGCTCACTCTGTCAAGTCCTATGTCAAATCCCACTAACTGGAGGTCCCGCTGAGGTTGGGGAGGTTGCCATGATGCCAGACACGCTTTCTGGACAGGATCCAAAGTCAGAGGTTTGCTTAATACCCATCAACATCTTCCCAGCCATGTGAGAGATGTAATGGAGCTGTGCAACGGTTCTGCCAGAGCAAAACGTGGAGCTGGTGCGCAGTAGGTTGGGTTTATCAGCATTTGACTGTCTCTTGGGGACCTGAAACCCCAGTGTGCTGCTCATCCTGGGTAGCACCCCACAAACACCTCCTGGCTGTGGTTTATACTGGAAGTGAAGATGGGAAGGGGAAGGGAAGGCAGCCAGCGCCCAGACTGCGGGGTGGAGGGGTTTTTCTGTTTCGTTTTGTTTTGAATGGGCTGTGTGGTTTGACACAGGGGAATCCTATGGAATGAATGGTTTGTACGTGAGCCAGTTGGCCCACATGTTCTGGAAGTGCTCCATTCATCTTGAAACATCCCCGTGACCTCGGCTTCGTTTGGATCTGGTTTCACAAGGGTTCCACTCTCTTGGCACGGAGGAGAGCTGCAGTGAATGGATCATGTTTGGGAGGGAGAGCAGCCACTGCCCAGCAATAGCTGGGATGTTTGCTGCCTGTGTGCCAGGGCTGATCCCTCTCTGGGATCCCAGGCACTTTGCTCTTAGCCAGTTAAGGTGACAACGTGGAGGACACGGGTCTTGGAAGCCAAGGGAAGTTTCACAGCCCTGCAGAGGGGCTGGCCAAGTGGAGCATTAGCTGATGGCCACCATCCCCCTCACAGTGTGCTGCTAAACTCCACCCTGAGAGCCGCCTGCCGAGCCCCAAACATGCTTTGCTTGTCTCAGAGGAGACCTGAAGAGCTTCCAGCTCTTCCACACGGTTGGAAGGAGCAAGGAGGTGAGAGCTGGGGGGCATCTCTGGCAGCAGGGCCAGCTCTCTGCCCCAGCACATGGCTGGAGAAGAGGAGGGTCTGGTTGGTGGGGTGTAGTGGCAGCAGCTGGCACCCCTCTGGCCCTGTGCCCTCTCTGCTCTGCACAGGGGCTTCTCCTGTCACCAGGGGCAGCCTGCAGTTACCTAGGCTGATGCTCCAGCTGTAGCTATTCCTCTCCTCCCACCACGAGCAGGCATCTGGAGCAGCCAGGTTCTAAACAAGAGGTGTCCTAGTGAGGATGGGGAAGGCGATCACGTGTGTTGAAATGTCCACATCTATGCAGAGTGATGTGCTTCAGGAGGAGGATGAGGAGGTTGGGTCTGATCAGGTGCAGCAGGAAAGCAGCCGGGGCATCACCAACAGCTCAGCCAAAGGGACAGTCCGGGCATTTGAGCAGAAGACAGCACAAATGAGACATCACGTTGGCCTCTCTGTTGCAAATACTTAAGGAAACCAGTGTGCCCAGTCTGTCCTGTCCTGGTGTGCAGCTGGGGCTTTGGATGAACTTTGTGCTCCATAGGATGGAGTAAAGGCATCAAATTATGTCCCAGGGCGTTGCAGTAAGGAATGACATCCCCATTTCAGTGACATGTGAAACCTCCTGGAACAATTCAGGTTTCCTGTGGAAGGGAAACATGATGTCTCCCTCTGCCCACCCTTTCAGGAAGCTTTGCAAAGCTGGCCCACTTCCCTCCTAATTGGGGTGGGGGCCTGAACCTCCATGTGGCTTTGGAGGCTGGGAGGGGGGGTCAGCATTCCCTGTGCCACCGCTGCTTCGACTTGTTTCTCATCATGGTCAGGAGCTGCTTCGCTCAAGTCAGACATTTCCACACAGGATCTTGAAGCCTTTTATTCCAAAATGAAAGATTAATTGTTTCCTGGCTGACAGCGATGGCCTCTTCCAGCGTTTAATTTACAATTACTCCGGCAATAAAGCTGTCTAGTGCTTGCTTTTGAATTCTCCCGTTCCTCCTGTCCTCTTTCCTCTCGAACATCTGTCCCCTGCGGTCCCCGCGGGCCCATGGTGCTGACCAACTGTTCTCTCTGCTTTTCCCCAAAGAACCTGGAGAAGCAGATGCGCCAGCTCGCCGTCATCCCGCCCATGCTCTACGATGCTGACCAGCAGCGCATTAAATTCATCAACATGAACGGCCTCATGGATGACCCCATGAAGGTCTACAAGGACCGGCAGGTGATGAACATGTGGAGCGAGCAGGAGAAGGAGACCTTCCGGGAGAAGTGAGTGCAAGCCCCTGGGGAAGGGAGGGTGGGCAGGATCCGGGCAGGGCTCCGGCTGCAGCCCCAGCACGCTAAGGCATGGATTTCCCAAGTGCTTGGCTTGTCCCCCACAGTCACATCCAGGAGTTGTTGTGCTGCCTTGAACCTGAGCACGGGGTGATGCTCGTGCACAGAAACTTCAGGCCTTGCCCCAAATGGTTGGGGTGTTCCTGCCCCTGTGCTGGCTGTTACTGGGAAAGCTGCTGCTCCTGGCAGGGTGGGAACGGGAGGTTTTTCAGCTTTTGCGTCCCCTGTTTTATCAGCCAGGGAAGCCCAGCACTCCATACACATTTCCTGTCTGGATTTTCATGCCGTCCTTTGGGCACTGTGTGTCCAGGGGATTTTTGGGGCTGCCAACATCCAAGCCCCTTCTGTAGACCCCCTCAGGCTGCAGCTTCCAGCTGGTGCCTGTCCCTCAGTGCTCCATCCTGCTGTCTGCGGGATTTGCCACCGGCTGCTGTTTCCATGGATGCCTTCCCACATCAGACACGTGCAGACTCTGGCTGTGGTGCTTTCTCCTGTTTGCAAGCAGTGCTTGAGAGCAGCTTGGCTCTATCAAGGGAGATCACTTGGGGAGTCACTGCTTCCTTCCCGGGGTACCACTGCACTGTCAGCCAAAATATGGGTGCTCAACTTGGTCTCACATCCAGACTCCCTTGTGTCCCATAGCCCAGTGGGGACCCAGGTGTGTTTGCAAGGAGGACTGGAGTATCCTTGGTGCCCCCAGTGTGCTGTGAGTGAGAACAGAGCTGGAGTTCAGCTTCCAGTGGGATGAGCTCTGCTGGTGCTCTCTGCTATGGACCTGAGGGACATGGATGCACCAGGGCCACTTTGTCCTGAGCAGCAGCACCTTATTTTGGCCTCTGGACAATCAGGGGATGGCTCCATGGATTACCAGCCATGGTTCTCTGTGTCCAGAATCCCTCCTCCTCCCCCTGCTCATCAGGACTCCTGTTGGCAGCTGAAATAATTAATTGCCAAGATGGACCGAAAAAGAACAAAACAAGCAAACAGGCTCCAAGCCTTTGATAGAGGAGAATCCTCATTGCTAATTAGCCTTAAAATGTGCCACTCCAAACAGCGAGGCTTGCCACAAATGACGCAAAGGCTAATTACTTGGTCTTTAATGGCAGGGCTGTGCCTGGCTAATGGGGCTGGAAGAATCCACACCCAGTGTGTGCATCCTGCAGTGCGTGGTGGATTCTGTGTCATCACTGTGGGTGATACAGAGCTCCAGGCAGAAATACAGCAGGGTCTCAGGGCTCTCAGCAAGCTCATTTTGAGAGACTGGTACTCGGGAGCTTGAGGAGGGTGTAGGGGCTCCTGCCCCAGCTCTCCCCCAGCCTGGCGTGCCAGTGGCCAGTGCCTGCTGTGCTGCAGCTTCTGGCCTGGGTTTCTAAGGTGAACTGGAGTTGTGTCATCCGTGATGGTGACCTAGAGCTGGCCTCCTCCTGAGACCAGGAAAACCTGGTTCAACCTTTTGTTCAGCCCAGTTGGCAGGAGCTCTTGGAGTAAACAGGCAGGCACTGCAAGGCTGACAAGCTCCAGGTCTGAACTGTTTTAGCTGTCAGAACATAACCATGAGGAGGAACCTGATTTGATTTGCTCCTGGGCAGGATTTCAGGTCTCTGCTGAGAGCCCATTGCTTCCCAGGGAAGCTGCGGTTTGCTGGTGAAGGAGCAGGGTGCTGCTCAGGCATCGAGGCTGTGTCGTGCTGGGCAGTGTGAGAATGCAGCATCCGTCTCTCATTATGGGGAGATGGCCTGACCCTTGAAAAAGAGAGGAATGTTATCTGCATTGCCCTGACAGTGGCTTAGCATCACTGATAACATGGCCTTGAAAACCCCGTCGTGTGGTCAGCTGGGTTTGTGCTGTGTGCAGAGTGAGGAGCCAGCTCTGGCTCCGTGCCTTCATCCCAGGTTGTCTGAGCAGCCCATCTGGTTTGCTTTCTTCCCTTTTTTTTTTTGTCCCCACTAGCATTTCTGATTTCTTTCTTGTTCTGGTAACCAGTTACGGTGACAGGGATCTTGCAGTGCCACCCAAACCATATGGGAGTTTTGTATCCAGAATGGCATCAGCGTGGGTGGCAGCACCCATGTCCTGCTGCCATGGCTGGAGCCGGTCAGGCCCTCGCTGAGCTCAGCTCAGTGCCTTGACTCCAAGTTTGGCTTTGGGACAGGACAGCAAAAGCAGGAGAGAGCTCAGCCAGTTGCCCCAAGTGAATCAGTGGCAGGGCTGGAGACGTGGAGCTCCTCACCATATCCTGCCCTTGTTACACCCACGCTGCAGCTCTCCCACCTTTTGCCTCCGATCCATCTCCCCAGGGCACAGAGCTGTCGGCTCCTGGGAGCTGGCAGAGGTGCACATGCTGAATGAACGTGGCTCACCCTGGCTGCTCAGCTCCCCGGGGCAGAGCCCGTGCTGGTGGCCACCTCTCCTGGCACAAAACCCCTCACCGGGCTCTCCATGCTTTGGCAAGGCGTTGGTTAACAGCGCTGCCAGCAGCAGCATCTCCTGCCAAGGGCTTGCTGGCCCTCAGTGCTTCCACACCAGCTAGGCACAGGGATTAGTGGGAGGAGGCAGCTCTGCTGGTGGGGACAGCTTCCCCTGAGCGGGCAGTGTACCCTCCCGGGCTGCCAGAGCCAGGGATGAGCTTGCTGACAGCTCCTCCACTTGCTGGGCATGAGGCGGCGTTCAGCAGAGCTGCTGTGCCACTGGGGATCTCTTGAGCAAGTCAGCAATGTGGCAGCTCTGTGCTTCCTCCCGGGGCTTGGGTTTCCCTTCCTGTCCTTTGCAGCTGCTCCCAACAGCCCAGAGCAGGGCTTGGGATCCTGCTCAGTGCCGGAGCCACCCGTGGCCATGATGTGATGGCAGCTCCTCACCCTTTCCTTGCCAGATCCTGAGGCCTTGGCCAGGTGTGCCTGCCCTTTCCNAGGTGTGCCTGCCCTGTCCTGCTCTTGGAACAGGCTTGGGTGGCCATGGATCAAGTAGGGTGATGAGCAGCTCCCCAGCACTGCCAGCCCCCCCTTTCCTCTCCCACCCCATGATGAACATTTGCACATCGAAGCTCCCAACCAGCCCATCCCCGCCGGGCTAAATTTAAAGTTCCTGTCTTTCTGGGAAGCTGAGCAGCAGACAAATATTTTCTCAAAGCCCAGAGTCCCTCTGGGAGTTGGCTTTGCCGCTCCAGGCACGCAGGGCATGGCAGCCCAGCCGCGAGGGGGTCAGAGCCAGCACCCACGGTAACCCTCTCCCTCTCGCTCTGCAGGTTCATGCAGCACCCGAAGAACTTCGGCCTGATCGCGTCCTTTCTGGACAGGAAGGTAAGCCAGCCCTGCCTGCCTGCCTGCACCCTGAATTGCGCTGCCTCTCCTCCCGTCTCCTGGCTGTCGCTGCTGCAGCTGCCAGCGGATGCTGAGCACCTGTGGGCGGCGTGGCTCCAGGCCCCGGGCACAGTCCGGACGCTGGCGGCTCCCTGCAGCGCCAGGGACTGAGTCAGCTGCGGGGAGCCGGGAGCCTCGGAGGTGCGAACGCAGCCAGCCTGGCGCGTGGGCGGCGCAGCCCACCCCGTGATCTGCCTGGGAGCTGCTTTCCAGCATCTCCCGGAGGCATCTTGCACCAGCCAGGCTGTCACGCAGGGGGTGGGCACCCAGCTGCCCGGCACAAAGCGGAGGGGTCTCTTTGCTTGCGGGGAGAGAGGTTTTTGAGGGTGGACTGAGTCCCATTTCATCCAAAAGTTCGGGTGGCTGTGCTGGAAGCACACACCCGTGCCCTTGGTGTCTAGGAATAGTTGCTTACAGGAACTGCCTGACCTTTCCCAGACCTCGTGTGTTGTGCTGCTTGGAGTTTTTGTTTCTGTTGTTAATTGGGCTGATAAAAGAAAGGTTTGAGATAAAGGCCCGATGGAGGAGTCAGTCTCTGGTCCCGTTCTGAGCAAGGCCAGGTGCCTTCCGTGGGACAGGCCATATGGGCAGATCCCAGACAGACCCAGACTGAAAAGACAGCTCTGCCCATCATCTGAGTGCTCTCCTGAGCAAGAAACACTTGAAAGCCGCTGCTTCTCTGGTCCTTTTAGTTATTTGCATCCCTTGCCCACCTCATGCAGAGTTTCACACACACAGTGTCCACTCACTCTGGGGGAGCCACTCTACTCTCAGGGGGTGGCCTGCAGAGGTCACTTCCAGCCTAAATTATTCTCTGATTCCTCATAACTCAGGCTGGGGAAATAAGACCTTGACCTTCCTGTCCAAAGCAGCAAGGAAGGCCAGGAGCCACCTCATGCTGCTGCTGTTGCTGTAAGATCCCAGGCTCCTCATCCTTTCGCACTCGATAAAGCCGAAAGCGGTGGGACTTGGATGATGCTCACAATCCAGTCTGTGTTCCAAGCTGTAAAATGTCTTCTAATTTTATTTGTACTCGTTTGTAAATCAGGCTGTAATTATGATACAGAACACATCCATTATCCTGTTGGAGAGAGATGCAAAGTATGGCTCAATGTAATGAATTAATAGATTTTAAAATTGCATTATAAAAAAATAGTGATCTTAGCCCTTGGAACAGATGACTGTAAGTTTTTGTGTTCGCGTGTGTGTGTATAATCAGGGCTAAATTAGAAAGAGATCCAATTAACACTTTAAAAGTTGCAATCTGTTTTTGCAAATGGTTCCACTCCTTGCAGAGGGATGGGGTGAGCACCGCCCCCGGGCGCCCCCGGGCACACACAGCTGCCCCAAGCTCCTGAGGACTTGCAGCACGATGGATCTGTGGGATATTTTTTCTTTGTGAAGCCACCGATCCTGCATGTGAAGGTGTAGCCCAAGGCTGGTGTTGGGGTGCCCACCCCGTTCAGCACACGACTTCTCCCAGCGTGGCACACTTGCTGCTGCTCTTGGGATATGTCCTAGCCATGACTCCTTGTTTTCCTAACGTGTCCAGTCCGTGGTGGTGCTTGTGGAGCCAGACACCGGAGTTGGGGTGGCGGCTTCTGCGCGCCGGGGTCTCGATGTGGCCACAACAAAGTCGCGCGCGCTCGAGCTTAGCGGCTGGAAGTAACACCAGCTGACAGTCGCGTGGCAGGTTGTGCCTCGTGTGACTGCAACACGGGCTGACAGGCGGCTCCTTCTTCTGCCTCTGGTTGCCACGGTCATCTGGGGTCAGCCCTGCTTTGCCTCCAGCACGGGGTGATCTCTGCTCAGCACCCCATCCCCTCTCCGCACGCCTGCGGGACCACCCTGCTCTGTCCTTTGAAGGGCTGAGCCCTTTCCACTAGGACACCTTCTCTGCGTTGTCCCCTTCTTCCAGCTGCACTGGAAGCCTTAGGGAGGGAGGTGTGGGGAAGCTGTTGGGCTGCAGGTCCTCAGGAACAGCAGGACTGAGCTTGGTGACCGGCTCTGAACGCTGCTCCTGGAAGTCTGTGCCCCCAGAGCACACGGGGACAGGACCTTCTGTTCCCTGACCTGCCCGTGTCGTTGCAGACGGTGGCTGACTGCGTGCTCTATTACTACCTGACCAAGAAGAATGAGAATTACAAGAACCTCGTGAGAAGGAATTACCGGCGGCGCGGGAAGAGCCAGGTAAGAGCGGGAGGAGCGCGTGGAAGCTTCGTCTCTGGGGCTGAGCAAGGAGCTGCAGCACTTTGTCTGAGCTTCCCCCCCTAAATGCTGCTTTTCCCCCCCTCCTCACATGGAGATGCTGCTTGCAGGCTGTGATTGAGCTCTGTTGTAGCTTTTCAGAACATGCTGTTTAATGGCAGGTGGTGTTTGTCCATCGCCATGCCAAGGTCACGGTATCTAAATAAAACAAACAGATCCAAGATTAAGAAAAAGGGAATTAAAAGGGCTTTTAAAAAAGGAACGGAGTGACTGTGGAAAACCTGGCTGTGTGTCAACAGCATGGGGCTGCCCATGCAGCCTGAGCTGTGTGCAAGAGCCAGGTGGGGTCTGTGTCTGTCTCCCCTCTGGAGATGGCAGCGAGGTGACAGGGCTCCCGGGAGCTGGGTGGGGCTCCTGCTGTGCCCAAGGCTCTTCCTATAGGTGCAGGTGTGGGAGGAAAATTATTTGGGTGGGAGTGACTTCTGCTGACACCTGAGCAGAAGAGTATAAATCCATCTGAAGTGCCCAAGGGTGTCCAAGATCCCCGTGGGGCTGGCAGATGTGCCACTAAAGCTAGCGGAGACCCTTAGCCCCTTGTTTAAGGGCAGGGCACCACGAGATGCCTGGGGGCAGGGGACTGAGTCAGCCTTTACCATTGCCATGACCAAGATACAGATCTAGACATGGCCTTGGCAGTGTTGCTGCTGATACCATGATACCCAGGAGCAGATAAGTGCTCACCTTTTGGGAAGGTGCCTTATCGCCATGAATGCTTTCAGCCAGAGGCAGGTCCTGCTGGTGGATCTCCAGGTCCACGGAGTGATTATTCATGTCACAAGGAGAGTGAGGTAGCCACATAGGCACTGTCTCCCAAGATAATGTGGGGATAAGGGTGGAAAAACTGGCCTGGCCCGTGACACCACTGACATCAGCAGATCTTCACGCTGCATGGCCATAAAAAGCAGCACTTGGGCCTAGATCTTGATTGGGAAGCAGATAGGTAGCCTCACTCACTCCAGTTTGATTTCTGCAGCATTAAGACATCAGAATAGCTAGCACATGACAAATGTCATGGACAGGGCCCAATTTTCCCTTCTTTTTTTTCAGAGACATTAGAGATGGATAAAGCCCTATTAGATTATCCAGTCTCTCTCCCAGCAAACACAGGGTGGTTCCCTCCAGTACATTTTTATAGTGTTTACCATGGTCTGTTTTGTTAGATCACAGCAACTAGAACATGAGGCCACATTTGTTTCTTGTTAGCGGTGGAGACATTTAGCACAGCTCATTCTGGTTTCAGTGTTAAATTGAGCAAGTGTGGAGCGTGGGGGGGCTTTGCTCTGCATCTGCCTTACCTACCCCAGCAGCCGCAGAGCTGCCCATCCTGCACCCAGCAGGGACTGTTTGTGTTTGGGGTTTTGAAATTACCCAGAGCATCGCTAAGTTGCAGAATTTCCCACGATGCGTTCCACATGATCCAGCCCGAGCAGTGGAGACGTGTGCTTGCCCTTTGGAGCCTCGTTCAGTGCCAGCCTTTAGAAGCAGAGACTTGCTTCATCGCCTGTAGGACTGTTTTTGCACGTAGGAATCACACCAAAGGGAACAATTTGCACCTCCCCTGGAGCAAACCTCAGCCAGAACATGGTGGATTTTGAAAGAGGAGCCCCCCTGAGTCGGGGAGGAAGCGACACAGGGAATATTTCCCGTTACTGTTGGATGCTCAGGTGGAAGGTGGGCTGTTCAGACAAGCTTTAAGAGCCAAGGACTGGCTGCATGATTCACAGGAGGAGAGAGGTGCAGAACAGCAGCTGCTGCATTCAGCCTGGAGCAGCTCTCCCACAGAGATCTTGGTGGTTTTGAAACTCACACTCTGTGCTGTGATACCTCTAGTATTTGCATCCCTTTCCTGCAAGACTGCATGAGGCTGGAAGAGCCTGCGTGCAGGCTTGGGAAGGGCACGCTGCTGCTGAGGGGATGGGGCTGTGCTGCAGAGGAAGGCTCTGCTGGGGGGACACTCCTTTTAGGATGGAATTTTAATGTAATAAAGGGACGAATATGTTGTTAAAAATCTACTAGAAGCTGGTGGGAGCAGTGAGGCATCTCCTTAGCACCTCTGAGGGAGCCAGGGTCTCCCCTGGCTGTGGTGCTGATGGGGTCTGCCAGGCTGGGTCAGTGTGGGACTGCACAGACCATCACGGGAGAGGTTCAGATACTGGCAAACCTGCAGGGCTGGGATGGAGGGATGCTCCTGGTGGCATTTTGCTTTGTGAGTCTTTTCAGAGGCAGCTCAAATTCTGCCTGTGCTGCAGGAGGGCTCATTTGGGAGTAACCTGTCCCAAAGGCTCAGCCAGCGCCTGGCTTGTTCCCAAGGGGTCCTAAATTGTTCGGAACGCTGTGCAGAGCCCTCATTCTGCTTTCCATGTGGTCTGGTGAGGATGGGGGACTGAGGGGAGGGCTGGCATGGCACTGCCATTACCTGCCCAGACTCAGCAGCTAGAGATGGTGACAGGGCTGCAGGAGGGAGGACACGCAGGGATGGGCAGTGTGCGGGGAGGAGACAATCGTGGACAGCCTTCCTGCAGCACACGGAGGCTGCATTGTGTTCCCAGCATTGCCCGAGCTCCCAGCACCTATTTTCCTGCTGGTAAAGGTTCAAGCAGTTAAACACCAAAAGCTGAGCTTTAATTAATTTGGAGGAGGGGAGGAGAGGTTGGTTTTTGTATCAGATGAGAGGAGAGCGGATGAGATTTGATACAAAGAGCGTTTCAAGTGGCCCTATGCTGGTTTCTTGCTCCTTTTCTCACGGAGAGGTTGGTGGTCTTATTTGCTGTTGGAGGCTGCAGGGAGCTTGAGAGCGAAGGGGAGATAATTACACTCGGAAAAAAAGCTACTCTGTGTCAAGACTATCTTTGTGGCCTACTTATTAAAAGTCCATTAAAAAATAAGAATCCCACTGCTCCCTGGCTGATGGTCCCCTGGCAAAGGATATTCCTCAAAAAGCTGCTACTTACTGCTAAAAATCTCCTGCCAAGAGCAGGGACTTCACATGATTCCACTTCCAGTTTGTCAGAAAACGGAGCAGCCGCCCACTCCGAGGCAGGATGCTCCAGCACTCCGCCTCCCGTGGTACTGCTCAGTGCAAGGTACCCACATCCAGTGGGTCACGATGCATAATATTGAGGCTCCTGAGATTAAGATCTTTCTAAAATAATCCTCTGTGTTTGTGTATGAAAAGGCAGTATAACTCTGAAAGGGGAGGAATTGATGGGGAGAGAAATAGCTTCCTCGTTGTAATTTCTCATTGAAAAAAAAAAAAAGAAAAAAAAAAGAAAGGAATTTGTGCCATGGTAAAACAGTCTGATCCAATAGTCAGTAATAAGCATAAATTTGCATGAGCCTGTAATGACAAACCCTTGTGTTGATATGTCCATACAACTCAGGGTCTGTGGCAGTCGCTCTTCAAGGGTATTTCAGTGTCTCTCTGTGAGACCTTTAAATTCTATAGCAGGGACACTGAAATTGACTGTGCTTCATTCTTTGGGAAGCTGTTGTGCCAGGCTGTGGAAACACAAGTGTTGGGCTGAAACTGGGCTGGAAGGAAAGTGACTCTACATCAACATAATTATTCCATTTGGAGTGTGAGATTTTTTTTATTCCAGAGTAAATTTGCATTGATTTTGGCGTAGCATTGCCCTTGTAGTAGTGGAGCAGCCACAGCATGCCAGGTACGCTTCCTGCCAGTGAATTCCTTGGGGGAGAAAAGCCATTGTCTCCCACACACGTGGGCAGGTGGGCNTTTGTGCCATGGTAAAACAGTCTGATCCAATAGTCAGTAATAAGCATAAATTTGCATGAGCCTGTAATGACAAACCCTTGTGTTGATATGTCCATACAACTCAGGGTCTGTGGCAGTCGCTCTTCAAGGGTATTTCAGTGTCTCTCTGTGAGACCTTTAAATTCTATAGCAGGGACACTGAAATTGACTGTGCTTCATTCTTTGGGAAGCTGTTGTGCCAGGCTGTGGAAACACAAGTGTTGGGCTGAAACTGGGCTGGAAGGAAAGTGACTCTACATCAACATAATTATTCCATTTGGAGTGTGAGATTTTTTTATTCCAGAGTAAATTTGCATTGATTTTGGCATAGCATTGCCCTTGTAGTAGTGGAGCAGCCACAGCATGCCAGGTACGCTTCCTGCCAGTGAATTCCTTGGGGGAGAAAAGCCATTGTCTCCCACACACGTGGGCAGGTGGGCGGGCATTCCACCAGGCAGGGCTGTCCATGGGTCAGTCTGTCGGCAGAGGGATGGTGGTCAGTCTGTCGGCAGGGGGATGGTGGTCAGT
>VWZN01004041.1:230113-246010 GCA_013396955.1 Regulus satrapa
GCCCTCCTGCACAGAATCTGTGGGGCTGGGAACGGGGGTGAGAGCCAAGTGCCAAGTCCTGCCTTGGCTGTGCTGCACGGAGCATCCTGCCCCGTGATGCCAGTTCCGGACCCTGTGGGATGTTCAGGGTGATGCCAGCAGGCACCCGTGCATGCCCACGGCCACGGCAGCTGTGCTGGGGCTCCTGGAGAAGCAGCAAAGCAAACCCCAGGCGTTCCTGGCCAGCGTAGCGTTGGCCTTTTGTCTTCGGCTTATCTCGAGCTGGTTTTAATTTGCAACTCCCTGATTGCGTGCAGTGACCTTGGCCTGAGCCTGCTCCGCAGCTGAGTGCCCCGGAGAGCATCATAAATGCCATTGATCTGAAGTCACACGCTGGAGAAGTGAAGAGCTGGTGCCCTGCACGTGGGAGAGGCGGCACAGCCGAGTGGGTGCTCCCAGCTGTCAGAGGGTATGGGGCTCACACTGGTGGGATGCAGCTCCCTCCAAAGTCCCTGTCAAGACAGACTCTGGTGTGACATGCTGGGGAGAGGGTTGGCACACATCCCTGCGCTGCCGCAGTGAGACTGTGGCAAGGGTGCAGAGCCGCCTTTAAACAAAAACCCGGAGCTTGCCGCCTGCAGTAGCTGGGAATGAGCTTGAGTGGCACCAAAACCATGTGCCTTGCAGCTCAGCCTGGCATGCACAGCTCCCTCTGCACCACGGTGAGCAGGCTTGCTCCCTCCTGATTTAAGGAACAAAACGGGAGCTGGAGGTTCCGTCTCCTGTAAGAGCCCAGGGCACCGTAAGGATGGCACGGGAGCTGATGCATCTACTGGCAACCAAATAGCATTGCCCGTGCAGCCCATCTGGCCTTGAAACCTGCTGTGGGAGAGAGGAGATGCCAGCCCCAGTGGCACCCGGGCTTGGGGACAGGCTCTCTCTTAGTGCCACCACCACGACCTGGTTCCCCACCAGCATATCCAGCAGCAAGTGGCGTAGTAGGGGTGGCAGGAGCTGGCAGTTCTGATTCGGGAACTGGACAGCCAGGGATGAGCTCATCCCTGCTGGCAAAGGTGGTGTTGTGGTGCTTGTTTTGAGGGTGCTGTGGCACAAGGAGTGGGGGGCGGCCGGGGAAGGGCATGAGTGCCTCAGTTGCAAGGTGCACGGTCCAGTGGTTAACGCTGGGATGTCCTGTGGGCAACAGAGGAGCTCCCCTGCTCCTGGTCCCCTGCCACAGCCCGGGGCATCTCTCCACAAAGGCGATGGGGAAGGCAGCAGCGGTCGCTTTCCGGAGGCTCGCGAGTTGGGAAAATAAATAGCCCTGCACTGTAGGTTAAGCTTGGCATCCTGGCGGATTAATCACGCAGGCTGCAGCCAGCACTGAGAGCCCCGGTGACGAGAGCTGTGGTTTATAGATGATGATTCATCGCTCGACTTAGAGCGACCACGTTATTCCAGCAGATTGCAAAATCATAAGAGGAATGTTGTGGTTAGTTTACGGCTTAACTATGCAAATCGTCAGGAAGCCTTCAGAGCCGGAGAACGTAAGGCACAGCGCGCCCGGATGGCTGGGCGGTGAGCAGGGGCCGGGAGCCGGCCATGGGGCTCTCGGGGACCGGCCGCTCTCGGGAGCCGGGCAGCGGGGAGGTGAGTGAGCGCTCCGGGGGCACCGGGGGCCGCAGCCGGGGCGCTGCGGAGGCGAGGGGCGCGCTGCCGCTTTCGGGCTCCTTCCGCCGCCTCTCCGCCGCTCGCTCCGGCCTCTCCGNGGGCCCGGCCCCGGGAACGCGCTGTTCCCCGGAGAGCTGGCAGCGCTCTAACGCCGCTCCAGCTGCTCCGGGGCCGCCGGGACTTTGGGGCAGAGGTGAGCAGGTGTTTGTAATTACGGAGCCGCTCGGAAGCGGAGGAGGCCGCCTGGTCCCGTCCCCCCCCCACCTCCCTCCCCGGACTCGGGGCAGGGTCGGCCTCTCGCTCACGCGTCCCGTGTCCGATTTTGTCCTGGGGCCTTTTTAAATAAACAGGATGCGTCGGCAGCAAAAACAAGCAGCAGCGATGCTGAGGAGGAGGAGGAAGGGCGGTCCGGGGTTAGAGCGTCTGACCTGGGAGGGAGGGACAGCCCTGCCCTCTGCCACAGGCATCTTCCCTGGCCTCGGGCACATCCCTTGGCCCTCTTGGGCGAGGTGGGGAGCACGTACCTGGTTTACCTCTGGGACGTGGAGTGCCTCATCCCCAGGACGACAGAGATGTAGGCGGAGAGAGGTTTAAGCTTGCCTGGAGCTGAGCAGAGCAGTTTTGGTGCCGGCCTTTGGCGTGTCCGCTAAGGGCTGACCCACCTGCCGGTCCACCTCTAGCCGGGGCGGTGTGAATCAGAGGGAAACATCAGCTGGTAATTGGGGAAGCATTTCCTGGCCCGTCACGCTTTGGGATGGCGTCCCGTCCCTTGAATCATGCAGAGCTGGTCGGTGTCCAGCACTAAGAATAGCCTCCCCACGCACCGCGGGGGCAGCGCGCCGGCAGGGGCACCGGCCGGCTCCCGGCGGTGCCTTCCCCCTCTGTGCCACGGCCTGCTCCGCTTCCCATGCCAGCCTGAGCTTTGGGGTAGAGCGTGGATGGGCCGGGGCAGCTGCCGTGGTCCATCCCTGGGGGATGGGCCCATCCGTGTGTGCCGTTTGTAGCTGAGCTCTGAAATGGCTTCGTTCAGCAGCCCGGGGCTCCCCACCCAGGGCTGGGTGCTCGGTGCCAGCCCCACAGCTGCCAGCCCGGCATGTACCCCTAGGGGTGATGTAAGGGGGACATTCACGAGCAGAGGCGTTTCCTGGGGTGTTTGGCAGGTGCCCTGCTCGGCAGCCAAGCTCTAGTACAAGGAGATAAGCCATCCCTGCGGGCTTGTCAGTGTTCATTCAGATCAGCATTTGGCTGGGAACTTTTCCTCAGATGAAGACATGAGCGCAGCCTTGGGTGGAGCTGGGTCAGTTTTCCCACCATGGCCTGATGGTGATGATGCTGCCCGTTTTATGTATTTCACCTGGATGACAGGTGAGACCTGTCCCGTCTGTCCTGCTGGGTGCTTAGCCCACCTGGCTCTCGCTCCTGGCATCGGGCACCCAGCTGTGGCCAGAGCAGGGCAATCACTAGAGGGCAACCTTGGATTGAGATGCGCCTCTGAGCTGGGAGAAGCCTTAATTTGATGTCCTACCAGGCTGGGCTTGAAACGCTGGGGAGGAGAGGGGTGTGCAGTGGCCCACTGAAGGCAGCACAGTGGGGTTTGCCAATCCTGATCACACCAAAGCTTGGCAGATGCCTCTGCAGGGAAGCGCTTGTGTTGCTGCGTGAGCCACCAAGGCCGCTCTCACCTCTCCCTGCCTTCCTGCTCCTGTGTGTGCAGGCTGGTACAGGGAGCTCCTTGGCATCGCTGCCATTCCAGCCTGTTCCTCTGGGGAAAAGCTGCAATGGCTGCTCAGGCTGGCAGCCCCCTAGTTCAGACAAGTGTAGAGACAGGATAAGATGATGCTGAACCTTTCTTGGACACTCGCTCCAGCCTGAAGCTGGGGCACGGATTCGTGCGGTCATGGCTGGGTTTAAATCTGAAGGAGAGCTGGGATCTCAGCGTTTCCCCCTCTCCCTCAAAAGAAAATATTTGCAATTGGGTGGTAGAAATACTGTGAACCTCATGTGGGCTCCCCTCCATTGTCAAAGCTTTGGTGAGGGGAATGCAGATGGGTGGTGATGGTCAGGGCTGGGGCAGAGCCTGTCCTGCTGCCTGCCCAGCCCTTGGGGTCACAGCCCTCACCTCAAGGGTGTCTGTCTGGGCTGAACCCATGCTCAGGGTTCACCGTGGAGTGACTCAGAGTCAGAGAGTTCAGGGCAGTGCTGGGGAAATGCACATGATGGATGCCCTTTGCTCTCTGCAGCCAGTGCAGGCTTCCCCCCCTTCTCTTCCAGCTTGTCCACTGCCCTCCTGCTCCTCCCCTGGTCTGGGGGCTGATGAGGGCAGTACCCAGTACACTGGGAAGGACACTTCCCTTGGCCACTTGCTGCGTGAGACAGCCTGTTCCCCAAGCCTTAGTGATCTGTGGACTTTGGAAAATCCTAAGCAACCGAGTGCTCATGCCAACTGTTCCCTGACTCCCTCTCCCCTGGGATCTCCCATCCTTGCATCCCACGGAGCAGTTCCCAGAGCAACAGGAGTGTGAGCTGATGCGTTACAGTTGTGTTCTGCATGTGTACAGAGGTGCTCCAGGGGTAGGCCAAGCGTGCCAGGATCCTGATGGCACAGCTGCCTCCCCCTGTACAAGGAGGAACTGAAAGTCTGTGGGGTTTCAGTGATGGCTGTGCCTGGGTTTTAAGGACTTTTTGTTCAACCAGGGCCTGAAAGAATCAGCCGTTTTATCATTAAACAGCTCCGTTTGACAGCTCCATGCTTCTGATTTTAGCACCAGCCCATGGGCTCAAAGAGCTCTGCTTGCACCCGGTGCTGCTGCTGCAGGATGCCCCTGTTTGAAGCAGCCCCCCCAGTCCTGCAGAGTGGGACCAGGCCAGTCCTGCTGGCTCAAGGGATGTGAGGACACCTCATCCATACTTGCTGAATGGCTGCATGCCAGCCAGACCAGCCACCTTCTGCTGATAAATCCATTTTAAGGCAATTTTACTCCCCATTACATCACCAAACCCTTTCCCAAGGGGTGGTGGAAGCCCTGCAAGCTGGGCAGGGGCGGGGTGAGCCCGGGTGGGTTTCCTGGAGCAAGCAGCCTCGCATTAGCCAGGAGCAGGATGGTTTAATAAATCATTTCCGTCTCTAATTTCTACTTCTCTATTCAATGCCTCTCGTTTGCTGGTCACCAGAGGGAAGGGAGGTCAGGGGAACCAGGCCTCCCCAGCAACCTCCTTCCTGCAGCTGTTGAAACAAAATCCAGAACTGTAATAATCACTGTGTCCCTCCCTGGGGTACCGCCGTGCCTTCGTTCCGAGCAGCAGCGTTGGGGTGGTTGGGCTCACGGCCTCTGCTGAAGGTGCCAGGTGGTAAAGAGAGGGCAGAGAGGGCACCTTCCCTGCTCGGTGAGACAGAGCCTCAAACATTCCCCGTGGGCTGTGTCAGGTGCTTGGGAAAAAGATCAGAAGCGTTGATATTGCCGAGCCTCGGGGTGTCACTGGTGCCTTGTCTCCTTCATGCTCCAGCAAAATGCATCCACTGGCTGCACATCACCACCCATGTGGCCAAGCCAGAACAGGAGGGGAGTTCTCACCTTACGCCCACATCAGATCCTTGCTTGTTTCCTTATGCCAGGGGAGCAGTTGGGGCTGTCCCACTGCCTGGAACAGGAGTCAGAGTGCAGCTGCTGTGCCTGATCCTGAACTACCTCTGATCTCCCTGGAAAGCTTTCGGCCGCCGTGGCCTCCACCAGTGCCCTGCCTGCACCCTCTGCCTGCATCTCTTTCCTCTTGGCCATTCGCCCCCAGCATTGTTTCACAGCAGTTGTTTGGGTTGGCCCAGGTGCTGCCCCGTGGCCACCTCAGCGCTCAGGGCTTGGTTTATTTTACGTCCTTTGTTTTTTGCAGCAGCAGCAAATGCCCCGGAGCAGCCAAGAAGAGAAAGATGAAAAAGAGAAAGAAAAAGAGAAGGAAGGAGAGAAGGAGGAAGACAAGCAGGAAACAGAAAATGACAAAGAAGAACTGACAAAGTAAGGACGACCCTCCCTGCCTGGCTCCAGTGGGCTGGGGCTGAAGTGGTGGAATGCGTGGTGGGATGCAGGATAGTCCAGGGCTGCCTGACCCCCTGCGTGCCCACCTCACCTCCTCTGCAGGGAGGGAAAGGCAGATGCTCCTCCTCATTCCTCTTATCTGCTGCTCCCAAACTGGGAAAGCAACACAATATGGGTATTTTTTTATTTTTTTTAAAATATCAACCCCATCAATCTGCAAAGCTCCTGTGGTCCTCCAACTTGTTTTGTTGTTACGGGAGCCTCTGGGAGCTGGAGGAGCGATCCGGGCACAGCGGAGCGCTGCACTTCACCTTTAGTGTTATTGATGTCAACGTGAGCTCTCCCAGATGAAGAGCTCCAGCCAGCCCTGCCTCCCTCACGCCGAGCATCAGCGCCGTGGCAGGGGAAGGTTGGCACGCAGACCGCTCGCTATCTGTAATGGGCTTAATACTTGGTTTAAAAGAACATCTGGCTTCATTATATCTAGGCTGCAAAGACATTTACCAGCAGGTCCCTTTCAGGAAGATAAATGAGGAGGAGGCAGGGATGAATTTGAATGGTCTGGTATTAAACCTGTCTCCGTCAGGTCTCTGCGTGCACTTGGTGGTGGAGCTGCAGCCAGCTGCAGAAAGAAAACCCCACCACAAATCACCCCACCATAAATCCCAGCCAGGAAAAGCGCCTGCGTCGGCAAAAAAACTGCAGACCTGCCCCCCTAAAAAACCAACAGAAAGAACCCCCCCCAACACGTGCAGAGAAATAATTGCTTGACCTAAAAATCAGACCAACCAAACAACTATTTCATTTTTTTTTTTTTCCTTCTCCCCCTGTTTTTGCAGGGACAAGAACGACGACACATCCGGAGAAGACAACGATGAGAAGGAAACGGTCACCTCCAAAGGTCGCAAAACCGCCAACAGCCAGGGCCGGCGCAAGGGCCGCATCACCCGCTCCATGGCCAACGAAGCCAACAACGAGGAGGCAGCCACGCCGCAGCAGAGCGCCGAGCTGGGTAGGTGCCAGAGGACCAGGGGACCCTGCCCCGGGCTGGCCTTTTGGGGTATCCGTTGTGCTGCGCTGGGATGTCACCCTGCTCCGCTCCCCGCTCGCAGAAGAGGGGTTTCCTTGGTGAAATCCTTCTTTCTGGGGAGTAGCAAGGATGTTTCTCTCTTATCATGTGGTTCACCAGGATAACTGGGGGCATTTGCAAGCCTGGGGTGTCCTGGGCTGAGTGTTAATGGGTTTTAGGGCCTCAGAGGGAAAGTGTTGCAAAAGACAAAAAGGGAAGCCTTCGGTTTTAGCAGTGCTTTGGCAAGGCTTGTGTCCCTCCTGCACCTGGAGCCTCTTCCCTTTGTGGCTACTCCAGCTTTCCAGTCCCCTTGACCTCTGCACAGGACCCTGCTCTGCCCTCCCAGGCTTGCCTGGGTGTCTGCCACTTCTCCTGCATGCTCTGTTTTCAAACTTGTCTGGAGCCTGAGCAGCTGCAGCCTGTGGGATCCGCTCCTCTTTGGCCTTGGGCATTGGGCTGGTCCATTTCCATCCATGCCTGATGCAGCAAAGGGTGCTACCATGGCATCCAGCCCACAGCGTGGCCACAGCCGTGCCACCCTGCCATGCTGGCCTTGGCCACATGGGAATTGATGGCACAGCCCCACATTGGGCACATCTGCCTCTGGCATCTGCAGCGTCAGGGAGTGGGCTCATGTATTAACTTACAGAAGCCAATGCATCGAGGAATTTGGCCGATTTTCCTATATTTTTTTTTTTTTTTACTCTGTCAAAGTACAAAATTATTGCTTTGCTACCTAAGGCAGGTAAAAATAAAATCAGGGTGACTCCTCTCGGTTTCCTTGCTCTGCAGTTTCTTGCCTGTGCTGTTCCATGTGCTATAAATCACGCGGAGGTGTTTCGCCTCCCTGTTCTCTGCTGACAACTGGCTGAAGCCTTGATTGCGAGCGCTCTGTTTTCATACAGGCGATATAAATAGTCCCCAGCACAACGGAGCCCTGCTCTCTCCCTCCAACTTGTTCAGCAGTGCTGCAGAGAAGCAGCAGATAATGCCAGTAACTTAGACGGGATTTTTTTTTTTTTTTTTTATCCTGGTATCTCAGAGTCCTTGATAAACTTCACTGCGAACACAGAGGAAAAGCCTTTAGACCATGTTAAATTGGGAGAAAGGAATGGATCAATTCCAGTGACATATCTGAGCAATTGATTTCACTTTATGTCTCTCCAATAGCGCTTTAATTTAGGTTGGCTAAGAAAGTTATTGCATTTTAAATACCAATTGAACATTAAAAAACAGCACAAAACCGTATTGTGGTTTAACTGCAGCGTGCTGGAGCTCCCCATAGGCATCTGTTTCATAACTGCACGACCTCAGGCGATGCCATTCATCAAACCAAACGGGCCGTTTCTGTGACATTTCTGTGCCATACAATAACAGCCATCACCAGCTGAGCCAAAGGGCCCGCTCGGCGTCGGGGACACTCGCTTTTACGTAAACGAGCGTTGTGGGGCCTGGCTCTGCCTGCTGCCAGGGGGAAGCAGTTGAGGTATCCATTTCCCTCCCTCTTGGCTGGTGTCCCAGGGGCGACACGGTTCTGGGGGAGGCAGCGACCTGTGCTGTCTTCCGGGAGGTGACACCTGCAGTCGTGCTCAGCCGGCTCTCAAGGAGATTCTTCTGCCCAGTGCTGTGGGCATTGGAACCCACGCTGTCCTCCCACAGGGTCTCAGCTTCTTGTAGAGCTTCTTGGAAGATCCTTCTTTCTCTCCTTGCCTGTATTCTTTATCCTGAACCTATCAGCCTGTTTTCCATTTTGAAAGGACACTGTCAAAACATCTCTCATCACTGTTGAAATAATGCTTTGCCTGTTGTTTAGAGTAATAACCCCTTGGCAGCCTGAGCCGGAAATCTGTTTCCTTACCGAGTTGTTTTTTGTCTCTGACTCACACCCCAGTTTGTTATTGTAGGGTTTGCTCTGTGCCAGGCTGCCAGCAGGACTGGTGCACAGTGAAGGCTTTATGCAGGACCTCGGTGTCCCCAGCACCTGCTTGGCATTGGGGAGAGAGGCAGCATCAGATGCTTGACACCCCTGTGAGCCTCCTGGCTGGAGCAGCGTGCTCCCTTCAACGGGCACTGCTCCAGACAGGCCCCCGCTGCTGCTGGAGGTGTTGTCCAAGAGCCCAGCGATGGCACAGAGGGAGCCCGCGGTCACACGGCCAACACCCTGGACAGATGCAGTCGGCCAAAGTCACCACTGAGGTGACGCTGTTTCTCCGTCTCTTGACGGTCCCACCCTGCGTCTGCCTCCTCCAAAGCACACAGCCACAGCCAGCTCCATCTTAGGGACCTGTTGTTGGGCCAGGGTGCGTGGCACCGTCAGCGGGAAATCTGCTGCCGCTCTCAAGCCATCTGGCTTTGCTTCCAGGCCCAAAGTGGAGGTTTTGCATCAGTGAAGTGCATCCCGAGGGGACGTTGTGCATGGAGTACTGTGGTGTGGAAAAGCCTCACGGGCTGCTTTCCGTGACAGCCTTTCTTGTGGGAGCACTTCACTGCCTCCAGGACACAGGCCATGGGACAGGGTTTGAGTGTTGGGACACCTCTGAGCTCGCTGGGCTTGCTGGGCTCACAGCTGACTGCTCTCTTTCCTTCTTCCTTCCCAGCTTCCCTGGAAATGAATGAAAGCTCTCGCTGGACCGAAGAGGAGATGGAGACAGCTAAAAAAGGTGAGACACTGATTTTCTTCCTTTAATCGGCTGTGCTGGAGCTAACCCAGCAGCTGGGGATGGAAAGCTGCTGCTTTTGTTGCGGTGTGATGGGTCCTGAACTGTGGGGCCAGATCCTGCCTGTCCTGCTGTTGGTTTGCGCCTCAGGGAGGGTGTGGGGGAGGCAGGGAACGGTGCAGGGAGTGCGCTCAGCTTCTCCAGCCCCAGGAGCTGTGCCAACACCAGGGATGCCTGGGCTGTGGCTGGAGCCATGCGTGTCCCAGGAGGCAGGAGTCGGCTGTAGGAAATGGGGAAGACTCGTTGTCCGTTGCAGTGTTGGAGCTGCTGGTGCCCGTAGCACGGGGCGTAGTTTCACCCCACTCTTTGGAGCTTCGTGGCCTCGGCGTGATCTGTTCCAGGCACACACAGAGAGTGTCTGCCTGTGTTTGTAGCTCTGGGAGACAGGGAGAGGATGGTGAACCCCAGCACTCCGCAGGCACGTGTTGGGGAGCTCTCGAGAGCCGGGGCTGCGGGCAGCGTGAGGTGACTTTACATCCTGGAGCTGATTCAGAGCCTTTGCTGAGACCGTTTTTAAAAAGTGCTGAGTGTAGCACAGCCCTTCTTGCCACTTCCCCTCCTCGTGCCGCTCCTGCGCCAGCTCTTTCACTGCTTTAATTTTTTGCCAAAGTCACGTCCTGTTGATGGGCTGTCGAGCTCACGTCCCCAGCCCGTGCATCCCGCTTGCGTTGCTGCCGACTCTCCTGGCCCAGAGAGGATTGTAAATGGGAAATTAAAATGGAAATGAGTGCCGTTGGGGGATGGCAAAGGCAAATAGGCATGTTAGCAGGTTCGGCTCAGCTTGGAAAATGCACCTGCTGCTGGGATGGTGATTACACGTTCTGGAGCGCCGGCTGCCCAGGTGCCGATGGGAGCCGTGGACTTGGATTACTTTGCCTGTGAATATCCCAAAGTGTTTGGCTCGCTCGCCTTTAAGCTGTTCCAACTCTCTTTTACAACCCAGTGCCAATCCTGTGCATTGCTGAACGGGGCTCTCTGTAGTCACAAAACTTAATAGATAGACTTTAATCAAGCAAACTGGCCTGGGGCCAGGTAATGGGGTGAGCAGATGCTGGCAGGGGAGGGTCGTTGGAGGGATCTTTTCCGAGCACTGCTTTATTTTGGAGATCAGCATCTGGTTGTTAAAAAGCGCCTCTCGTTGTTTTACGCTGGATGCTGGAGGTGCGCTTAAGGAGTCTCAACACCAGCTGCCAAAGCCTGTGTGAAGGAAGGATGAAGCGTGGGAGCATGCAGCACTATTCCAGCCCAGGGGCCAGGAGGAGGCAGGGACATTTGCTGGTGTAAAGCCCAATGGCTGATTGTTTCTCCCTTCGTTACAACCTGGGAAACTGAGATTGCAACACCAGACTTCTACAGAAAAGCCAAATTCCCCTCTGCCAGGAAGCAGCCGCTTTAATGCTTCGAACTGGCTGTGTCTGGCATTTCCAGGGACCTGCGTGGTGGGGGTTTCCGACTCACAGCAACTGTGAAACTCCGGAGGTAACCTCAGAGGCCGGAGGAGGCGGTGGCAGAGCTGCTGCCAGCATGGCTGGGCAGGGGCAGAGGGGGTGCTGGCCTGCTCAGAGACACAGGCACAGTCCTCCACCCCATAAGGACTCGGCCACCCAAGGCACCCTCCTCCATACCGGTACCAGTAAGAGCCCACAGCTGGCTGGTTTAGGGAGTCCAGCAAGATGTGAGTCCCGGGGGAAGTCAGCCCTGCCACCCCGGGGTATTTTGGCAGATGGGTGACGGTGGGTGACCTCTGCTCCTCGTGCTTGCCTGCCAGGAGGTCAGCCTGGCCCTGCTGTCCACCCCTGGGTTTCTGTGTGTGGCATGGAACTCCGTGTCATTTTGTGTTCAGGGAGGTGAGAGAAAACAGCCTTGGGACAGAGACGGCAGAGCTGCCTGCTCTCCTCCACAGAGCTGCACAGGGAGTTTCCAGTCAGGAGAAGGCAGGATTGTGTCTGCCAGGGGAGACGGTGAAGGGGAGTACCATGTTACTAAACTTAAATAGGGGAACAAAAACCCAGCAAGAGGAAAGTTCTTGCTTAATTACACTTTCATTATGCAATAAACTTCGATTCAGTAGTCTGTCAAAATGTGCAGAGATTGGGATAACGATGGGGGCATGCGTTTTTCTGATATTATCTCCTTGTGCCACGGCTGTGATCCTCAAAGCAGGAGGTTTTGATTTAACCAGAGTTGCTCAAGGCTTTCCCCGTTCCCTTCCCGGGCCGGGAAGGAGGCAGCACCCACTGCATTGCTGCTGGGCAGGCTGCAGAGGCACCGGGCAGCGGGATGGGGCTGACTGCCTCCTTGAAAGGCAATGCTGAGGCAGTTCCTGCCTTTGGGGGACCTGCTGGATGAGCCCACGCAGGCAGGAGTTCAAGGCAGGCTGCAAGGGGGTCTGCGAGCAGCAGCCTCAGCAGAGGGTTGGTTTGTTGTCCCTCCAGCCCCTCCACCAAGTGTCACCACTAATGCCAGAGCTTCAGGGCAGCCGCAACCGCCCTGGAGCTGAACTCGATGAACCGGGAGGTTTCCACATGACCTTTGTTAGGCTTTAAAGTCTGGTACCTGTTCTCGCCCAGCTCGGGGTTTTCCCGCGGCGTCTAACAAGTGGTTTTGTTGTTCTAAAAGAGGCAGGTGGAAGTGGCAAGGTTCTTGCTGAGGTCCTCCCGGGCCTTGCCCGGGCTCTGTGCTCCTTGTCCTCAGGGCACAGCCAGCCTGGGGCTCTTTATGCCTTTTCCCACGCTGAGGACACGGAGAGGCCACGGGATGGAGTCGGCGTGATGAGGCAGAGGAGGGTTGGGCACGAATGTAAAATACTGGTGACAGAGAGTTAAATAACCCATGAAAACTCCTGTATAGTTCCTTTTGGGTAGATACAAAATATTCCCTTGGATACCGAAGGCACTCTTTCCAGCGCTTATTTTCGGTGCTGCCAGCAATTCATCTGAGTTTTGCACTGACTTGAACCATATTGTCCCCAGTCCTGTTCTGTGCACGAAACTAAAATAAAGTCAGCCACCTTGTATCACCTTCGAGCTGGCTGGGTGATGCTGGGGAGCTGGCAGCTCCATACCTTCCTCCTTTTGTCTCCCTTGTGCTCATGTTGGAGCCTTCCCTTCTCCCATCAGAGGCGTGTAGAACTGTAAAAATCTGCTGATAGTAGTAAAAGTGGGCTGGAGAAACTGGTTTGCAGCCCATGCTCGTCACTGCACGTTGTCCTTCTGGGTGGCCTTGGGGTGGGTGTGCCTTGGGGTTTCCCACTCAGGTGTCCTCTATGCAGGCAGGGTGCAAGGGCAGCTCAGAGCAAGGAGAGCCCAGCCTGGCCATCCCAGTGTCCACAGCCAGAGTTCTCTGTGTGTGCCTGGCGTTTGTTTGAACTCCGTACAAAGCGACGTGGTAAAAATTACCCGGATGGGGCAGATTGGGTGCCATGAGGGCACCACTGTGTCCAAGGCGTAAATTAGCCACACTTGCCCCGAGTGAGGCTGTGGTTGACTGCAGTCCCATCCCTGCCATCCCAGGCTGGTGCTTGGCTGCCTTTCAGCCAAGGTGTTACCCCCAGGACCGTGCCTGGTGCCCACCGTGCCCCCAGAGCTGCGCTTCCTGCCATTGGCTGAATGTTTCTCGAGTGTGTAGGAGCAAACTGCGAGGATTTGCTTAGTGAGTGTCAGTGAATGGAATACAAAAGGCCTGTCAGGAGGAACTTCTGGGTAATTACTATAATTTGCTGCCTACATTTTAATTTTGAGTATTATTTTTTCAACAATAAGGGAGCGGGAATAGTATCTGAACCAGGTGAAAGAAGAGAGCTGGGCCTGCCAGCAGTGGCTGTGCCACGTGTACTCACTGCTGGACCAGAGGGGATGGCAAATCTCCAGGAGCAGGCATCCCGATGGGGACTTCCTATCCCCTCGTGTCCAAGGATAGGACACAGCAAAAAAGAAGGGCTGTGGCAGGAGTAGTAAAACCAGGCAGGTCTGTGATCGGGGCACAGGGCTCAAGGTTTTGCAGCAGGTGGATGCAGTGGTATAGGAATTATCCCTTCCAAAGGGGAGACCTGGGAGCTGAGGGTCCCCAGCCGGGGCCAGCAGAGAGGGGACATTGCAGTAGAGCTGAGCTGCTCGGGGGTCCCACACCTTGTTTGGTGACACTGCCTCCCTGCAGAGAAGTGGCATGACGGCTGTGAAAGGTGCTGGGAAAGTTGAGCTGCAAGCTGACACCTCAGAGGGACACCTCAGAGATGTGCTTGTGTCCAGTCACCAAAATGAGAGGTCCACTGGGAACACGGCAGGCTGGTGCCAGCATCACCTGCAGGAAGGAAGGGCATCACCCACCACGGTAGCAAGGGCACAGCGAGCCGGCTGCCTGTGCCACGGCCCCTCCAGCAATACCCAATTGCCCCCTACACGCCATCCCCGCTGCTTCCCTTGGCACAACACCAGGAGCCTGGCGTGCACCTGGCTCTGCCACCCACTGATCGTGGCCCTGGAGAAGTTACTCACCTTCTGCGAGCCCCTGCAAAGCACGCCGAGGTTAGCGCAGGAAAGCGATGCAGACCACGCTTTCGGGATGCCTTGGGTGGTGTCGCTTACTCCGTAGGGCTGGTCTTTCTCCAGAACAGGATTGCGGCACATTTGGGCTGTGCTGTAGCCAGAACGGCCTCCGTGTTCGCTCCCAAGAGGGTGTGTGGGCACAGGAGGTACGGAAGGATCATACCAGGTGCCGTCGGGCATAGGGAATGATATCACTTAGCTTTTCCCTATAACCTTGGTCTGTTAATCCACTCGAGCTCCCATTAAGGGACCCTTTTACGGGCTCTCTCCGCCCTCACCAAGCCCAGGGTGGAGCTGGGCAGCCGTGCCAGAGAGCCTTGGAATGTCTCTGGTAAAAACCCCCAGCTGCGGAGAGCCGAGGGGGTGCGAGCCGACAGCCCTCGCCTGCCGCGCTGCCCCTCCAGGTTTCTTCTCAGTTCCCCGAGATGCTGAGCGCAGTGCCCTGCTCTCTTGAGCTCCTCTTCCTTCCAGCCTTGCTGTACGGGAGTAGAGGCTGCCCATGGCGACAGCGGTGCCAAACCTCTCCCCGTCCCTGCTGTGCCCAGGGCAGCAGCTGCGGGGCCGAGGTGTCCCGGGGCATCCCGGCGGTGCGACACTGGGCTCGCACGTCCCCAAAGAAAAGCGCCTTTGATTCACTTGAGAGCGGAGAAAACTATTAGCCAAGCTTTGTTTTCCTGGATCCCTCCCCCTGCCGCTGACATTCAGCCGAGAGCGAGGGAGACAGAAAGTGAGCGAGGGAGGGCGGGAGCGGGTGCCAAGCGCCGCACCCCTTGTCAGCTTGGGTCAGCGCCACGTTCGTTATTAATGCTCTGTCTAGAGGTCACATTCAGATGCAACGAGCCCCGGGTCAGCCAGAGGAACAGATTAGAGCTTGCTCGCTGCTCCGCCACATACCGACGGCACCGGCTCTCCGTCCCCGGGCTGGCAGGAGCGGAGCTGCCGCGCTCCCGCCCCTTCGCTTTTCTCCTGCCTTTTTTTTTTTTNTTCTTGGCAACGTCGGGCATCTCCTGAAACTGCACAGTCTCCCTATAGCCCCGAGCTGCTGAGCAAGGAGATGAGGTAGGGGAGAAAATACTGGCGGCGCTTCCATCCACCTTAACAACCGCGGCTGCAGCCGGCTGGAACGCTCCGGCGAGCGAGCAGGAGCGGAGCGGAGAACGCTGCTCGCTCCGAGGGGAAGAGCTGGGGCCGGAGCATGTGTTCCCACCAACTTCTGCCATTGGGGTCAGGAGTCTGCCGCCTGTGACCTGGTTTCCAGCCTCGGTGCCCGTTTTCTCGCCGCTCCCGGCCGCCCATGGCTCTGAAATCCTCTCGCCCCCAGGATTTAAGGAACCGGCTTTGCTTTCTTCTCTGTCTCCGGCTGCTGCGAGGGAGCGAAAGCGAAATGCGTGGGGAGGGTGTGAGCGGAGCACTCGCAGCGCTTTGCCGCGGGCTGCCTTGCCCGGGGGGGCTTTGAAGAAGTGCCCTGACAGCCGTGTCCTTCCCAGCCCACCCGCCGCACACTCCCGGTGTGCTCCCCGCCCGCCGGAGCCGGAGCACGTAAGTCGGGTGTCGGGGTCCGAAGGATGGGGTTAACCTCAAGGTTGTGTGTGTGTGTGTGTGTGTGGCTGCGGCAGAGCCCGCGTCCGGAGCCCCCGCCCCGAGGCGAGGAGCCGAGGCTCGCTGAGGATCTGATAACTCGGTTAGTCACAGTTTCAGCTGCGCTGCGGAGCCAGGGCCGTGCGCTGCCGGGGCGAGCGGGAGCAGCTCCCGGGGTGCCGTGCCCGGCCAGCCGGGAGCGCACCGGCACCGGCTCCGGGGGTGTCTCGGCCGCTCCCTCCCGAGCGGGCAACTCCAGCGTGGGAGGCAGGTGTTGCTGTTTTGCTCTGGTTTCATGTAGAAGAGTGGCGGGG
>VWZN01004041.1:246026-274555 GCA_013396955.1 Regulus satrapa
GGCGGGGCTCCCTGCTGGTCCCGCGGGCAGGGGCTGCAGGCAGCCTCCTCCTCCTCCTCTTTCTCCCAAGCAGTGGGCACCTGCCCCGTCAGCTGCAGGCTCCTTCAGCAGCGTCCCGGTGAGCAGGGGCACAGCCAGCCTGGGCAGGAGGAAGGACAGCCAGGAGCTGGCGTTGCCCGTGGCTAGTAAAGGTGACACCCCGCTGAGGACCACTCATGCTGACATCCATCACCCCCGCAGCCCCAAGCTCTGCCGTGCCAGGTCCTGCTTGCTGGCATCTTTCCTGCCGAAGCCCCGGTGCTGCTGGTGGCCACATCCACACCGCTGCCGGCGTCTTGCTTCCAGCTTTGCCTGGGGCACACAGTCAGCATTGGCCCGGCTGTCACACTTGGTGCTGGGCCACCAGTGTGGTGATGAGCAGAGGGACAGAGCTGCTTGTTTGCCTTGGACGGCAGCAGTGGGTTGTGTCAGAGGGGATGGGTTGTGACACTGGGGACTGTCCTGTTTTCCCTTGCGGCATTCAGCAACGGCAGGGGGAGGACTCCTGCCCCAGTCGTTGCCTCAGGATTGGTGGCCGGATGTGATTTTTTTTTTTTTTAATTTTTTTTTTTTTTTAAGAAGTCCCAGCCTGTCAGCGGGGTGACTGAGGTCGTGGGTTTGGCTGAGCGAGGCTGGGAGTTCCAGAGTTAAAGCTCAAACTTGTTTCTTGGCTTGCCAGGGCCTTTCTGGTGCTCAGTGCATGTGATGCCTCGTACATGCAATTTGATAAGCCTGGTGCTGGGACGGGCAGGATACTGGCACCAGCTGGATGTTAACTCCTGCTGTGCTGCGTGCTGCTTGTTTCCTCCAGGACCCTGGAAGCAGGGAGGAGGATTTCATCTCTCTGGGGGTACATGGTGCCATCTATTCGGTGCAGCCGTGCCCTCCCCTTGCACGGACTCACAGAACAAGTCCTGGCTGGGGGCACATCCTTCGGGCCCGGTTGTGTGGCTGTGCTGAGATCAGCCCGTCCCCTGGGGTTTGTTGTTGGGCTGAAGCAGAGGTTGGGCTGGCACTTTTAGGGCCGGGCTGATGCTTTGCAGGAGGCTGGCAGCAGGGCTGGGGCACAGCTGCCATGTTCCCAGGCAGCAACAGAGCCATGCCAGGAGCCCCAGTGTGGGACTCACCACATCCCCAAGCCCCATGGTGTCAGAGCAGGCAGGGAGGGCCTTGGATATGGAGCCAGTGATCAGCGCCTCCTCCCAGCCACACAGGGCTCTGGGCAGAAAGTCCCCCAGCAAAGGACAGAGTTGTTCTTAGCAGGTTCATTCCCTGCTGGCTTTCATTTTACCTTTCTGTGGCAGTATAGTAACTCTGGACTTAGAGTTACTGCATCCTGTGCCCTCACAAGGTGCAGGGAAGGGCTGGGGAGCTGTTGGTCTGATAGTGGCATCACATGGCCAGTCAGGAGCAAGCCAGGCTGGCAGTGTCCCAAGGGCTGGTGGCAGCTCCAGCCCCACGAGACACCGCACGAAGGACCAGCCACACAGCAGGAATAACAGCAGGCAGCGAGCTGTTACTTCCCAGAAAGAGTGGATGGGAAAGCACAGGTCACCTCCAGGAGCCTGGGGTGCCACTGCACCCCTCGCTGGGCTGTGTTTGTAACTGCTACCTTCATTTTCAGGATTAGGGGTGCCCAGATACCCCTGCAGAGATGGCAAGGACACGAGGTGCTGACTGTCTCCTTCCTCCTCCTCGTCCTCCTCCACCCTGCTGGGTTTGCCCCATGTTCGGGTGGCACCATCTGGCCAGGATTGCCAGCCCTTGGCGTGATGCCTGACCTGGGAAGCTGCTTTTGCTCATGAGCCTGTGATCATCACTAATCCCCTGGCACGCCTCTTCCCAGCCAGGGACATCACCTGGGCTTCCCTGCCGGCAAGCTGCCGCTTACCTGCCCGGGCTTCCCCCCCTTCCCTAACAGGGCTCTGTGCCTTGCCTCTCCTCTTGAAATCGTCACTGGGGCACAGGAGGGGTGGGAAGGGCCTTTGCTTCATGTACAGGCTGAGAGCAGCTGTCCCAAGTTCTCCTGGGCGTGCCAACACCTGCTGCAGCCGTCCCAAAGGAGAGGGAGCACCGCTCGTCCTCGTGACTGCCGAGACATGGCTGTGGGACGTATTTTATTCCAGAGACGGTCAGCATAGTGCCTTTCTTCCCTTTGGAAAGAAAAACAGGCTCTCATAGGTCATCCCCTGGCCTGGAAGCCATTCAGACAGGTGCTAGTGACCATATTGTTCCTGTGGAGTTTGGCTTGCACGGAGGAGGTTTCCCGTCCTGTGTGGATAATGCTGCCCTTGTGCGAGTGCATCTGGTGTTAAACCTCGCTGCTCTCTGCCTCCTCCAACTGCAGGTCTCCTTGAGCATGGGCGGAACTGGTCGGCCATTGCCAGGATGGTGGGCTCCAAGACCGTGTCGCAGTGCAAAAACTTCTACTTCAACTACAAGAAGAGGCAGAACTTGGACGAGATCCTACAGCAGCACAAACTGAAAATGGTGAGAGCCTTGTCCCAGCCTGCGTTGGGCACTCCGGGTATTTCCTAGCAAGTGTTTGGATGCTTCCCGCAGCCAAGGGGGGCCTTTATCACGTCGGATGAAAGCTGTGGGGACTGTGGAGTGGCACGGGAGAGGTTGTCCACCCATCTGTCCCTGGGAGGTCTGGATGAGGCAGAGCTGCTGCGTGGGAGATGCCTGGGTGTCTGGAACGTGGCTGGTACGCGGGGAGATAAGGAGCAGGAGGAGGAGCAGGGCTGTGCTGTGTTGGCCGGGATGCAAGTTCTGATGGCTGTGCAAGTACTTTGTCTCTGGTGAGATTGTGCTGTTCCACCCCGGTGAGCAGAGAGCCCAGCTGGGCCACGCGGGTCTGTGCCTTGCAAGTTCTGCTGTTACCTGCAGTGCACTGCTTTGTTTCGCCCCAAAGAAAATCAGAGATTTAGGAGAATGTGAGGAAAGCCTGGCTCTGGAAGAGGTTTTCTTGAGCACTGCAGGCACACCTCTCTGTGCCTCAGTTTCCCCTTCAGATGGGGCTAATGCTGCTTCTTTACTGGCATGTGGTGCAGGGTGTGAATGTAGTGGGGGATTGTTTGGTGTTCTGGAGATAGCTTGGACTGCTAAGAGACACTAAGGATTATAATTATTTCATTTGTAGAGTATCCTGGGGTTCCCAGTTTCTGGCTAATAGAATTCACATGGCTAAACCCCCAAGGGGTGCTTTGAAAATGCAAAGGACAATGTTCAATGCAGGAATCTTTCCAAGCAAGCTATTACAGCAAGAGTAAAAAGAAAGACAGGAAAACATTCAATGACTCACCCAGGAATTTAATATCCTAGTCAGTCTATAGGAATGAGAGAAAGAGAAGACATCGGCGATTCTTTTTTATTAATTCTCTATGCACAGACACTCCTGTGTTCCCATGTTTCACTGAATTGTTTTTAGAAACAAAGCAAACAAACTATATAAAAGACCCCCAGACCCATATAAAGGCTGGAATGAAATATTCTGAGAAATGTGCATCAAGCCCTCTGAATATAAAAAGTTACATTAGAAAGATATCATTGTTCATTACTGGGGAGAATCTGAAATAAGATCATACAACTTTGCTGGCAGTGGAGCCGGTGTGTATTAATTTACTCTGCTCCCTAATGTTGCAGAAATTATATCACAGAAGCGTTTTTCTGCAGAACCACATTTTTCCCTGCATCCGTCCCTCCAAGGCAGCCGCTAGACTTCTCCAGTCTAATTGCTCACTCTCACTTGCAGTTTATATCAGCATCATCATTTTATTTTTCGAGCATTGGAGGCTGTGGGATTCGGTCGTGGAGAACAACAATGAACATTCAGCTGTTATTTATTGTACTCTATTGTTTTGTGGCAACAGCAGATGCCAGAAAGCTGAATAAAATAAAAGAACAACTGAGATGAAATTGCCATGGACCTTCCTTCCTGACTCCTAAATACAATCCGAAGCTAACCAGGCCTCCAAATCTCATCCTATAGCCGGTATCAGCCGTGACCTCTGCGGAGGAAGCACGTGGTGAAGCAGTGTGGCATCACTTAGTTTTGCCATAACATCCACAGATTATTCCCTGACCTCACCACCACCAGCTAATGCTGATCGTGTGCAGGGAAATGCAGTGGCTCTGCTTTTCCTCCTCAAGCTAAATGAGACTAAACTTAATTAGCAGATCTCATTCATTTCCCAAATGAGGCTCGTTAATACTGTAGCCTCCTCTTCCAGGTGTGACAGGATTTCAGCAGAGTGCAGGTGACTCTGAGGAGCTGTGGGCCTGTGCCAGCAGCAGTGGCCGGTGTGGGATGGGAAAAAGACACCAAACCAGGTGGCTGCACCCTGAGAGAGGCAGCCTGTTACTGCTGGGGCAAGGTCAGGCCACCTTGAGGCTTCCCTTTATCTGCCCCGCTGTGTGTTTTGGCTTGGTTTCGCTGCTGCAGCGCTCGGATGTGTCCCAGGCATCAGTGTCACTTAGCCTTGACCTTCTGCACGCTGCACTCGCTAATCTTGGCATTTAAGGAAAGCAGGGCATTGGGATACACGGTGTCCTCGGAGCTGCTCCTTCTGTTAGTGGCTGGAGATTAGGCACTATCTTCACTGGGATCAGTCTGTGGTGATTTGGTCTGCTGCCTGCTGGGCTTGTTTTGGCTTGTGCAGGAAAGAGGGGCCAGTTATCCCTGGGCTTAGCCTGGTCCTGTGGATCTCCTCTGAGCAACATTTCTTTAATTCCTTGCTTTTTGAAGCGATGCTGGCTTTGCACAGCAAACTGCTTCAGGAGTGCGGTCTGGTGGCCTCTTCTTCTGGGGAATGAGTGTGTCTGACTTGCCTTGGTCTTGCTGTTAGGGCAGGCTGAGCCTCGTGGGCAGTTCCCAGCAGGGTGGCTCTGTGTTGTAGCAGAGTTTGGGAGCTGTTTGGGTTGTTGCTGCCTCATCGGGTGGTGAGTGCAGGGAGAGGCCAAATTTGTTGGGATGGCTCAAAAAGGCCTTATGGAGGAGGAGGAGGCATGGAGTGACCCCTCCTGCAGAGTTCTGTGTCCTTGCTGTGCACAGTGTATATCCTCAGTGGTCTTGGCAAGTGAGAACGCTCGAGTGACACCAAGTCCTGGATGCTCCTCAAGAAATACCTGGTGGAAGGTTGAGAGGAGCGAGACTGCACAAGGAGTCTGGAGCTGTAGATAAGATAGATAGGAGATGTAGATAGGAGGCAAAGTGGTCGCCTTGAACACATCTCTAGATGTAGCCAGGATCTGCTGCCCGTATTTCACATAATTTTCCCTAAACACCCGCAGTGGGGTCTGCCAGGAGAGGGACCAACAGTGCCCCTGGGGCCGCTCGCTGCTCTGCTCTGCCAACAGCTGCCAGCCCCAGGCTCTGGCCAAGTAGGGTGCTGAGGCAGAGGCTGGTTCCCAGCTTATTCCCAGCGAGGAGAGCCTGCTCCTGCCCGCGGCTGAGTCACGGACCCGTGAGTAAGAGGCAGAGAAGTCTTTGCCATAGTAACGTCGGCGCTTTGTCGCTGCGTTCGCGTGATGGGGAACTGCTGCTTCGCACAGGAACGTGCGGAATCGCTGCCGTGGCAGCACCAGGACACCACCAGCAGGGCTGGGATGGGGCGAGGGAACCACAGAGCCTGGCGTCCCTCCCCCTGCCTCTCCGCGCCTGCACAGAGCCGGTTCTCAAGTGCCTCTTTACCCTCTCTCCTGCCCAGTTTGATAAAAATAGATTTTTGAGCTAGCAGCGTTTCCAAGCAAAAAGCAGTTGTATTTGTTTGTTTTATCTGGAAGTTTTCTAAAGGATTGAAAAGTTGGGGGTGGGGGAAGGGGGGACCAGCTCTTCCCAGCACAGAGATCCAGCAGCAACATTTCCACCACGGCTTTATCTTTTCATCCATGTAAATAAACATCCTACACACGTCACTCATGTGGGGTTTGCAGGGAGAGCCGGAGATGATGAGCCTGTTCCTACTGGTAATATTTACTCAAGCAACAAGAGCAGGAAACAATAGCAAAGTCGAGACTTTTCCTTTAGGTCTGCAGGAGGGAGCAGCTGTCCGCACCCTCGTGGCTGTGGCACGTGCTCCAACCAGGGAGGCTGGGGCTGTCTCGGGGCAAGCCAGGACACCAGGCAGTCACCTTTGGGATGCCGTGCTGCGCTGAGCCTTCCCGCTGTCCACCGCTGACAGCTGCCCTGGCATGGGAGTCAAAGTGCTTTGGCAGCACCTGCCAAAGGGGTCATGAAAGCAGGTGCATGAAAATGTTGGCTGGGCTGCGTCTGGGGCATCGGCTTCATTATCTGCAGATAAGCGTCAAGTCGTGGCCACACGTGTTTGTGTAGCTGGAGGTAGAGCCTGGAAGTGCGCAGGACCAACACGTCACACGTGTGTCATGGGCAGATGTGTGACCCCCCTGGCCTCTTGCAGCCCTGCACTGGTGACCTCTGCATGCTTGTCCCTTTGTCCATGTGTCTGTGCCGTTCTTCCCCTGAGCGCTCGCTGCTGGCTGAGGCTAGAGCTCCCTGTGGAGCTAGGGGTGGCCGTTGCAGAGCAGTCAAAAGATTTTTGGCCAGGTGACACCATGCTGCCAGGCTTTGAACAGGTGAGTCTGGTCCCAAAGCCTGGTGCTCAGAGGGTTTACCCAGCGCAGAGGGTCCCTGGTAGTGTGAGCATCCCCTCTTGACCCTTTGGGCAGGACCAGTGCTCTCTGCTGCCCTATAACTCCCCGTAGGCTTTGCCTCTCACCATTCTTCCTCTTCTTCAGGAGAAAGAAAGGAACGCCAAGAGGAAGAAGAAGAAAGGCGCCGCTGTTCAGAACGAAGAAGCCGCCTTCCCTCCCGCAGCTGAGGATGAGGAGATGGAGGTGTCGGGGACGAGTGGCAACGAGGAGGAGATGGCAGAGGAGGCGGAAGGTGAGGGCTGTGAGGGCAGGTGGGGGCTGTGGCAGGGAATGTGCTCAGCTCTGCTGGCTCTGCTGCCCGGTCGCAGCAGTCACCGCACACGGCCTCTCCGGAGCTGCAAATGTCAGCACTCTCCAGGGTCTGTCACCCCAAAGTCACACCGAGGTGACGGCGTCTCACAGCACTCGTGGCATTTTGGATGCCTCTGGATTTCACGCTTGCAAGGAGTGCCCTGGATCACTGCCCTCCTCCCGTGTCAGCCCGGACAGATGGCTATTTTGGGAGCCCTTTGGTTTCTGATTTCCGTCAGTGCGCTTTCCAAGAGCGCACCAGGGCCTCCTGTAAATCACATCTCTTGGTGTTTTGCTCCAAAGGAGGGTCCCTGCATGCTCCTGTGGGCATGGGGGCTCCCTGAACCACTGTGGGCTCTCATGGAGCTTGTCATGGGCTCAAGGAGAGATAACCTACTGAGGTCTGTGTGCACCCATCCCCATCCCAGCAGGGCATTGCTGCTTTCCTGGGCAGTGGAGTTCCCAGAGCCCAGCCCTGGAGCAAAGGCAGAGGAAGTTGTGGTCTCCCACCAGCAAGGCTGATGCACCTTGCTGGGGCTTTTCCTCCTCCTTTCCCTTTTAAGGCAGCATTTTTCTCCCTCCCAGCCATACCAAAGAAAGGAAACAACTTGAAAGTGACAATTTTCAGCTATTTATCATTTAGAAAGCGCAGCAGTTTGGAGTTTAGAGAAAATGTGCACAATTTTCCAACAATGCCCATTTGACTTCTGTCAAAGTAATTTAATAACTTAACCAGCATTCTGGCACCACACTGGTTCCTGGCCTTAGCACCCAGGCTAATGGGACTTGAAATGGAAAATCTTTTCAAATCGTCCTTGTGAGTGACTCATTACAAGGCAGATTCCAGGTAAATCTTTGTTCGAGGTGATACGTGACTCACAGGAGCAAAGTAAAAGGTAGTTACTGCTCTTTGTAAGAGCGCCTGAGAGGAAACAACATGATTTTGAGATCAGAGACGGATCTCTTGACATACTTCTGAACTTTACTCTCCAAGCATTGGCCCCTGTTCTGCTGCTGGGGTGCCCTACAGAGTTGGGGAAAAGCATGAGCAGGGGCATGAAGTATAACGGGCATGGGAATGCCAGGGTGGTGGTACGCAGGAGATGTGTGCTGGCTCCAGGGTGACATCTGGGGATGCTCAGGCAATACCTTGCAGTTGCAGGGGCCATGTGGCCAATCCAGGCACAAGGGGGATAGACTCAGTGTGGGAATTACGGTGTAGGCTATGGATTCAGCATCTGGAGGGAATGCAAGGAAGTCTAGAACTTGGCTGAGTTTGGGATGAGCCACTATTGGGATGTCTCAGCACGGCATTCAGAGTAGCATCAAGTGGCAGGAGGGAGGAGTTTTGGCAAACACACTGTGAGCCTTGTCCTGGCTGGGCGATGAGACCTCCTTTCTTGTTTGCAAGCAAGTAAGGTTGGAGAAGACTGAGATTCCCGATGAGTGTGGTACGATTTCACCCTGAGGACAGATGGATGTGCTCCGATGTACAGCTCTTAGGACACAGTCCTTCTGTGGCACTCCTCTCACCAGTTTGAAAGCTGGCTGAGCTGCTGTGGAGAGAGGCAGGTCAAGGAATGCGTGAGAGGAAGCCTTTGGGGCACGAGTGTGAGAGCCCTGCCCGGTGGGGACACGCTGGGATGGGACTGTGGAAATCTCCTGGTGTTCCTGGCCCTGGCCATGTTTGTCCGGCAGAGGCTTGGAGGGAGTGATCCTCTCCCCAGCTGTAGAAACAATCTCTTGGCAGCACCTAACCCTGAGCGGTGCACGGACGCTTGTGCTTCCAGCTCACGTCAGGCCACTGGTGGCAGATCTGGGAGTGATCCTTCCCATGTAATAATTAACCTGTCCTGCGGCACTGCCAGCGCTTTCCTTTCGCCGACCCTGACCTCCTTTCTTCTGCCACCGGTGGCTTAAATAACAACAAACACGTGCAGTGTTTTGGGATGATCCCAGCTGCTCCAGGGGTGGCAGAGCCAGGGACACAAGCGACGTAAGTCAGCGAGCAGGGTGCCAGTGAGGTGCCTGGTCTGGGGCTGCTGATCATGTGCCATGGCTGAGAGGGTGAGAAGGGAGCAGATCTTGTCCTGCCAGACCAGCCAACAGCCAGGGTTTTCTCTCAAAATCCAGCTTCTCGGTCACTCAGTCTCCAGGCTTTTGGGCGTGTGATTGTGTGTTTAGGTGGGGGTTAACGGTCCGTGCTGGGCGAGCAGAGAGGCCCCCAGAACAGCCCTTTGCTTAGCAGGCTCTGGATCTGGGGATCCCAGCACAGTTCTCCCAGCCCTGGGATCATCTCCCCCTCAGAGGAACGAGGGCGTTCTCTTCCCAAGGGAGGGGGTGGAGGCAACGATATGGGAAGCAAGAATCTCAGGCTGATCCTTATTTTTATTTCTTCCCTTTTCTCAGCTGCAGTAAATAACAGCTCCGACACCGAGAGCATTCCCTCGCCAAGGCCCGAAGCCAAAGAAGGAGGCGAAAACGGGGCCAAGGCACCACCCGGGCCGGGAGGTGACGCCGGCACAGAACCGGCAGTCAAGTGGGAAGAGGCTCCAACGCCCCCCGACGCTCCTCCTGCTCCCCCCGCCAACCCCGCTCCTGCTGCCAGCCCCCCGCCGGAGACGGCTCCCGAGGCAGCCAGCAGCGAGGAGAAGGTGCCGGAGGACCTGGTGGTGGACGTGGTGAAAACGGAGGAGCCGGAGGAGAAGGTGAGCGAGGAGCCCTGCAAGAGCGAGGTGAAGAAGGAGGAGAGCGAAGAGAGCCAGGAGAAGGACAAGGGGAATGACAAGAAGGTGGAAAGCGGCGTCAGCAGCGCAGGGACGGCGGGCACGGAGGGGACGCCCAAGGCCGAGAAGAAGGAGAGCCACAAGGGCAGTAAAGGCCCCGGGGTGAACCCCGACAGCGACTCCAGCGCGACCTGCAGCGCAGACGAGATGGATGAGCAGGATGCTGTGGACAAGAGCAGGTAGGAGCAGGGGGACAGGGGGGACAAGGGCAAGACCCGAGGTGAGCTGTTCCACAGTGCCCATGGGTGCCTTTGTGAGCTCCTCCTTGGGAATATCGCTGCTCGGGCGCTCCCTCAGGCCAAGGGACTGCCCAGCTGTGTCCCCATGTGCCCCTAGCCCTTTGGCTGTTGCTTCCAAAGGGGCTGTGACACAACAGGCAGTGCGATGTCCCAACGTAGGGGTGCTTCTGGGACATGGCCGTGGGCAGATGTTGGGTGCAGAGCCACTGCATCTGCTGGTGGCAGCTGCCCATCTGGGTGATGCAATGGAGCGGGAGTGCTCTCAGGGACAGCGGAGTTGTGCTGGTTTGCCAGCATCCGGGGTTGGGCATGGTTTCTGTCTGAGTTGGCATTGGCAGGAGAAAAGTCACGTCAGGGATGTGTTTCCACTGAGAGAGGGCTCCTTTGGCAGAGATGTTGCTCAGATCTGTAGGGGCAAATTACCCATCCTGGCCACAAAGGCAGGAGAACGTGATCTGTGCAAGCTTTCCTGGGGCTTTACCAGTGGGTCTTCACCTGAGCCACTGCAGCCCCGAGCCCTCTACCCACCCCTAGGCCTGGCAGCCAAGAGCGCCTCAGACCCTTCATGGATGGCTCTTGGGACAGGGAGGAGAAACACTGGCCTGCTCCTTGGAGAAACATCCTGCTCCCCTCCCAGCTTTTCCCACAGGGCCCTCCCCACCCAAGAGCTTCACAGATGGAGAGAGGGTTTTCAGTTTTTTAAAGAATACGTATGAATACACACATCTTTGTAGCACTGAATGTTATGATGGCTCCTGGGCCAGGTAGGACTCCTGTGTACACCCTGCCATTGTCTGTAGGGGCAGCAGTGCCTCCTTGACTCAGAGCTGGGCAAGGACTGAAGGCTGGCATCCAGCATCCTGCATCCGGTGTCGTTCAAGCCTTCTGTGGGCTCACAGGGAGCAGTTTGGCAGCAAGATGGGTGCTGCCAGGCTGGGCGGGCTGTGTGCAGCGCTGTGGATGGGGTTATTGACTAAGCAACTGAACAAAGTGGTGGGATGAAGTTGGAGGGAGCTGTTGTGCATCCCACCGCTCCAGATGGCCTCTGTGCTCCCCTGTGACTGATGCAGGAGCCAGTGCATGAGCGCTGCTGGTGTGGGAGCATCCTCTGGGGTGCAGCCCCTCGCTGCAGGCCAGCTGGAGCAGTGCCGGCAGTGCCAAGGGCTGGTGTGGGTGCTGCTGGCCCCGGCCCCATGGCAGGGCTGAGGCCTCTTGGCTGCACTGCTCCTCTCCAGCAATGGCCAGAGTCCAGCACCACCCCTTCCCTGCTTCCCAGACAGGAGAAAAATTCCCAGTAAGGGAGAGTGAGGCCAGCAGGGCTGTCCTCCTCCAGTTTAACATTAACCCAACCGAAAGCAGGGCAGCAGTGGCTTGTACCAACTTCTCAGCAGCAAAGGAGCAAGTCGTCTTGGGAACGACTTTTTCCTCGCTGAGTCAGCGCCTATCTCCCTTGTCAAATAGTTACCAGCTTCCAGGAATATTAANGCTGCCGCGATGCCGCGTGAGCCGCCCCGTCAGCGCATCACCCGATGCTCGCCCACCCACCCAGCGCCAGCGGGGCGTGGGTGCTCTTCCCTGCGCTTGTGAAAGCATCAAGCTGTCCCCGGCATCTCCCAGAAGAGGGACAGAGGGTGGCTGGGGTGTCCCCGCGGTGAGAAAAGGAGAGGGTTCAGAGTAGGGGCAGCCTTTTTTTTTTGGTCCTCCTGCAGTTCTCGCGCTTGCAAAGACACGTCCAGGATTGAGGAGGCGCTGCCTTAACTCATCCAAGCTGAAGGAGGCAGCTGGTTGTCTGTGGTTCCATGCAGCGAGTGCTGCAGGAGGGCTGCTGCAAGCACAGCCAAGATGTGGTTCAGCAGGAGGTCACGCCAGATGGGGACGTGTGGGGGAGGCCACACACAGCTACCGCTGCAGCGTGGCGAGGAGACACCTGCGCCGAGCATCGCCGTGCTGCACGGCCCGTGGCTGGCTCAGCCATAGGTGCGGGCACTCTGCCAGGCCAGTGCCATGTTGGAGCCACGTCTCTGCCTTGAGAGAGCCCAATGTGGAGATCTGGTAGCCACTGCCCTTGCACAGCCGCTAGGGAGTCGTGTTTGGCCGGGTCGTGGGTCGGAGTGTTTGGATCGTCTGGAAGTTAAATGAGTCCCCATCCATCTCCATGGCAGGAGGAGAAAGAGCATGGGAAATGCAGTGTCATGGTCATCCCCAAAGCTTCGTGCCTGGGAGGGGACACTCCCAGACTGCTTTCCACACTGCTGAGGCTCAGCTGTGAGCCTGCCAACCCCTTCCTGCTCTGACTCTTGTCCCATCCGTCCCATTGCCATCTGCCATTCCAAGGTGCTGGTCCTTGAGTTTGGGAGGTGCTGGGTTGGCAGCAGGTGGATGAGAGATGCAAAGATTTGTTCATATGGTGATTTCCAGAGCAAAGCACCCAACAGATATCCCATTGTTTGGCGCAGGATCTGCTGGGAGGGGCATAATAAATTAGGCAATTTGCATATTAATGAATTTAATACTGAGTTTGGCTTCCGAAGCATCAGGATCCTGGAGGGCTTCAGGAAACCTGAAGATCTTGAGGGTGCTTAAAGGGACTTTGAGGGTGCTTAAATGTACCTCTTCAAGCCCCAGTGAGTGCACGGAGCAGCTGCTGGGGTAGCAGTTCCACAGCTCAGCCTGGCGTGAAGGTCTCAGGAACAAGTGCTGGGTGCCCTTGTCCCCAGCCCCGTGTCTCAGCAGATTTTGGGTGTGGCTTTCCAGGGGTGTGGCTTCACAACACCCGTGCGGCTCCACGGGCATTTATCATTGGGATTATTTAGGGAAGAGTTCAAATTTGCTGTCCCTTGGTTGGTTTCCCCTGGGTGCCTATCCCTGGTCCCAGTGTGGAGGTGGGTCCCCTTCCCCTCTGATGCCAGGCACTGTGCAGAGCAAGGCCTGGGGCAGTCCCAGCTCCACGATGAGTTTATTCCCCACACATGGCCCCGCCACGCTTGTTTATTCATCCAAGGGTGAGCATGGAATGACCTTGAAATTTATAGGCTGAAGAGAACACTGAAATAACAGCTAAAATAAACAAATCAAGCTGTAAAGCTTGAGAACTATGAACTGGCTTCAACAAATTGGAGTCAGGAGGGAGAGAAAGCAGAGATGGCCTGGGCAGACGTGGTCCCTGAGGTCTCAGCATAAACTCAGGAGCTGGACATGCTGAGAGTTTGACCCATGGGCTTTGCACGCCTCCATCCCACCCCGTTTTGGTGGCACCGTGGGGATGCCCCCCATCTTTGCACAGGGGCTCTGCACAGCTGGCTGAGTGGCTACCAGGCAGCTCGAACAGCCAAGGGGAAAGAGCAGTGGTGAGGGTTGCACAGCTGCTGGGCTGCTGAGTACCAAATGCCCTCCAAATCCAGCCTGTAGCCTTTCAAGTGACCCAAGGGCCTGAGATGCCTGCACATGGTGGCTTGCCCTGGCTTTAGCACCTTGAAGAAGAGCATGAAGCTGATCCCCAGCCCTGGGTGAGCCCTGCGTGTGAGCTCTAGAGGTTAGCATGATGTCCAGATGAAATCTGAACTGGTCCCCTTGCTCCATAACACCCAGCTCTGGCGTCCATTTTCCCTCAGGTTTATTCTGGACAGCAGCAGATTTGCTAGGAATACTGTGGGGATGAGGCAAAGTGGGTTCAAGAGCCTCTTGAGCCAGACAGAAGGGTCTTGTTTGAACATGTAGTCCCACGGGGGTTGTCTTTGAGCCCAGCAGCGAGCGGTCCGGCACGCTCCTCTCTGCTGCAGAGGATGTCCTCTGGGTTTGAGGGCCCAAAACCAGGTGCAGGGCGTGGGGGAACCGTGGGCCACAGAGCCTGTCCATGGCTGATGTCGTGTTTTGGTTCCAGGTTGCTGTCCCCCCGGCCCAGCCTGCTCAACACCGCCAGCGACACCCGGCTCAACTCCTCGCCGCAGAAGCCGCTGGACCTGAAACAGCTGAAGCAGAGAGCTGCTGCCATCCCTCCCATCGTGAGTACCCTGCTGGAGAGGGCTGGGACTGGGAGCACAGCCCGTGCCTCGTGCACGCTCTCCCGCTGGGCCCCGTTGCAAGGATGTGCTCATCCCTGGGGATGGCCCCTGGTCCACAGAGAGCTGCGCCGGGGCGGTGCGAGCCCCCGGCCAGGCAAGGTGCTCCCTGTGCAGAGCGTGTTCCCAGCTGCCGGAGCAGCTCTGCCAGCAGCATTTGGATGTCTCTTGAGCTCTTTTATCAGAAAATCGTGGGAGGTCTGGACTGAAAAAGCTTTTCACTGCCACATGACTGCTGCCTCCCATTGCTTTAAAAAGAAAGAGCGCACCTTCCCAGCCCTGCACTTCATCTCGTGCTTGAAGGATATCACCTTTCTCACCCAGGAGCTTTGCTTGGTCCCCCTTTTTGACTGCCCAGCAGCCATGCTTTGAAAGTGCTGATAGTCCAGTACTGATGGCTTGGGCTGTGAGAAGAAGCATCCTGGTATCTCCAGGGTCAGCACTGGAGGAGCAGCGACGCAGCGTGGGCAGGGAGGAAATCCCTGCTTTGGGGTTTGCCTGCTCAGGGAGGACCCATTCCTAATGCTCTCCCAGTTTCCTATATTGCAGTTTAAGATGTGGCTGCTGTAATGTAACTTCTGGCAAAAGCTGCAAACACGTAACTGTAGATTAGAGGTTTTTGAACAAGTCTGACTCTTTTCTGTAGTTATCACCAGCACAGAGCTGGTACTCTTTGTCATGGGCTTTATTAAAATCTCCTGTGGCTAGTGAGCTTTGAAGCCCTGTTTGGTCTCTGCTAAGCCTTGCCACGATAGCGTGGGCTTCTCATAACTTCTCATGTCTTCAAGATTGTTACGGATTTCATCAGCACATGACGAGTGTCACCAATTCACTCTGCTTTGCAGATTTCTGAGGGTTTCTCTGAGGGGGTATTGCAGAGTGGAAGCACGAAGCCTCAGGTGCCTCCCCACGCCTTGGCTCTCTACCAGCAGCAGATCACAAAGGCCCACGAGTCTGCCCGTGAGGACGTGCCCCCGAGCAAGCTCTCCCAGTCCCAGCAGCAGCAGCAGGCTGAGAAGGAGCAGCAGCAGCCCAGCAGCAGTCCCAGGGGGAAGAGCCGGAGCCCCGCTGTCGGTGAGAAGGAAGGTAGGGCTGCGTGCGCAGTCGCTGCGCGTCGATCCGCGCCGAGCACCCGGGGCGGGCAGCTGTACCCAGCCAGCAGCTTTCCTCCCCTCTTAGGTGAAAGCTTGTTTCGACCCCTGAAAGCTCTTTAATAGCATCTTGAGGCAGGACGAGAGAGGCATGGCTAATTTCCCATGTTCATTAGACAGTACATGATGTCTGATTGAGCCCACAGCAAACGCCGGGCAGTGTGGAGCGCCGAGGAGGTGAAGATTGCCTTTATTAGCGTCTGCCATTCACCAGAGAGCAGAGGGGCCTGGAGGCATGCCAAGGCTCTGGGTACAATGGCTCTTTTCTACCTTGCTGGCTTTCTATAAAGAATGCTTTTAATGCACAGCGGGGACCATTATTTCATTTAAAATCAATGCTAATACTGTGACTCGGAGTCCAAAGGTTCCTGTAAAGATTCCCAGTGCTTTCTCCCCGGAATAGCTCTGATGTGGTTTGGCTGCCTAATGAGCAATTCAGAGGTTCCCACCATAGAGCAACTGAAACATTATTAGCTTGAGCACCTGGGGATCAAGGTTAAGGAGAGACGGGAAGTCCTGATGAGCCCATCTTCTAAATGTGTTTTTAATCTGAGTGTTAGAGTCTGTTCCAGTTNGTGCAGCCCCTCGCTGCAGGCCAGCTGGAGCAGTGCCGGCAGTGCCAAGGGCTGGTGTGGGTGCTGCTGGCCCCGGCCCCATGGCAGGGCTGAGGCCTCTTGGCTGCACTGCTCCTCTCCAGCAATGGCCAGAGTCCAGCACCACCCCTTCCCTGCTTCCCAGACAGGAGAAAAATTCCCAGTAAGGGAGAGTGAGGCCAGCAGGGCTGTCCTCCTCCAGTTTAACATTAACCCAACCGAAAGCAGGGCAGCAGTGGCTTGTACCAACTTCTCAGCAGCAAAGGAGCAAGTCGTCTTGGGAACGACTTTTTCCTCGCTGAGTCAGCGCCTATCTCCCTTGTCAAATAGTTACCAGCTTCCAGGAATATTAAACATTAAACAGGCGTCCCGCAGCTCCCAGGCCACTCCTCTTAGCTGGTGGTGTGGTGAAGAGGCGCGGGCGATGGCAGAGCCTGCTGGCATGGGAAGGCAGCAGCTGACGCCGGCATCGGGCGCTCCCCAACCCCNACCAGCCCGCAGTTGTTAAGGAAGCTGAGAGGCTGTCACCAATGGCACAGGCGGGAGCAGGGAAGTTGGGCTTGTGTGGGTACAATGTCCACCAGTGCTGGATCCTGAACAGGAATGGGCGCAGCTGCAAAAAATCACCTGCTGCTTGTGTGTGAAAGAGGAGGGTGGATCAGACTGCAGTGAGGAAGCACTGGACTCGGGCTGTGATCTTTGCTGGAAATTCGCTGCGCTACTTGCCCCTTGGGCAGCCAGGATTGTAGCAGCCTGCTCTGCAGGGTCCAGGCCAGGTAGTTATTCCTCAAGCTGTCGTGCCCCTCTGGACAGAAGGATGAGAAGAGTTGCTTGCAAGAAGAATTGGTTGCTGGCACTTGGCCACAATTTTTTCAAATAAACAGCATCACGTGTGCATCACACCTTCAGAATGTTTTGCATATAAGCAAGGAAAGTGACTGCTCACCTTGCAAGAAAGGGAGTTTCCCCTAAGTCGTGCTGTTGCCACCCGTGAAGTCCCATTTCCAGTTGATCTTATCCCACTGTGCTCCTGTTTGCTGCCCAGGTGGAGCAGTTCCCCTCCAGCTCTTCCCCCCCAGCAGCAGGTAATCAGGTTTGATCTCCTGTGCCCTAATCCTGTGCAGATCTGATGCTGCACTGCTCAGCTTCCTTGTGAGCTGGGTGCCACAGCCTGAACTCCTGCCCGGAGCTCTGCATCACCCGTGTCCCAGTGCTGCAGCTCCAACTTCCTCATGGCCACAGGAGGACGAGGAGGAGAGGCAGATCAGCAGGTGTGAGGTACAAGGCAGAGTTTAGGGCTAGAAATCACCCACTCCAATCTGCGGCCTGCTGGCACCATTTTTCAAATACAAGGATCTGTTATCCAGGTGGATCTTTTGTGGCTTTGTTCTCTGTGAAGCACTAATGATATGAAGCACTTTATTCTCTCCTCTGTACAGCTCTGAATCTTTCATGTTAATGAAAGTAATTATGCCTCCCTGAATCCCTGCAAACATCTCAGCAGGTCTTGGGCTCCAGCTGCGTGCTCTCCAGGCCCTGTGTGGCTGTGCATCTGTGCTGGGTGCCACAGTGGGTCTGGAATGCCTGTGGACCCCAGGGAGACATAGGCTGCTCATGATGGGAATGCATCTCCCTTTTGAAAAGCAGCAGGTTTGTGATGAGTCACCTCGAGGGGAGAAGTCAGCTCCCCCAAAGCATTGGTTTTAGTGCAAGTGTGGACTCAGGCACCATCTTGGTTCTGTCTCTGCCTCTTGGAACACGTCCTGACTGGGGGTCAGGGGTTAGAAGGGAGATAGCCAGATAGTCCTGGCAAATCTGTGCGCATCCCTTCCCTCCCCTGCTCTCCGAGGCATCCCAGTGAAGTGGCAGGCATCCAGACTGCAGACATCGTGCTGCCACATGGCTTGGAGTTGAAAGGGAGAGTCCAGCACAGCCTGCTGCAGAGCCCTCTGGAGAGCAGCCCTGTGCCACCTCTCAGCAAGGGCCTGACTCCACCAGAGCAGGTACTCCCGTTCCTCCCTGGCCCGATAAGAGAGCTTGAACTCCTGCGACCGCTCAGGAGATGAAAATCCTTCACGCTGCTCTGGATCCGCTTCAAAGCCAAGTCTTGCACACATCCTGGCCGAGGCGTTGGCTGCCTCGCAGCCGCTGGCTGGGGCTGGAAGGGCTTGGAGGGTGGCCAGCCAGCCGTACCTTCCTGAGCACTGCCCTGCCTTTCCAAGAGGAGCTGCTAGTGACGGGGCCGGGCAGAGGCAGGCAGCGCTGCCTGGTTCTCACCCTCAGGCAGACGGATCCCTTCCCCAGTGCCGAGTTGCCGTCGGGCACATCGTCGGTTATCGCCGGGCGCTCGGAGCGCCAGCCGCGCGCTTTGTGTTGATTTAGTTGTGTTTCATTTGGCCTTTGTAGGCGAGGGGGAGCCAAGAGCATTAATTTGGATGACGGATCATATAAACTCTGACTCCTTCGCTCCCATTCCAGGGACTTGATAAACGGTAATAGGAACTCTCTCTTCCCCGTGTAAGTGCTATTTTATCAAAAGCTGGCTGAGTTATAGCCACCCTCTAATGCGGGGGCAATTAGGAAGTGGCTACATTTCACAGGCTGGAGAGGCTCGCAGGGGAGGGGACGGCTCCCATGGGGAGGGGAGGAGGACGAGGCTCTCCAAGAGCCATCCAGGGTGCACATATCCTTGGCTGACAGACCTTGGCGTCAGGGAACGTCTTCAGCTCGGAGATCCCAGCGCTGTTTGCCCCCGCATGAGCAGAGCTGAAGGGGGCCGAGCTGAAGGGGAGAAGATCAGGGAGTGCGGATGTGTCAGAGACTCTCCGTCCGTGAGGAGGGTGTGCCTGGATTCCCCTCTATTGGCAGGGTGAAGGGATCCTCTCTGGGATCCCACATGGGGACAGAAGAGGCCGCAGCCAAGGTCTGGTCCCACCAGGCTGCAGAGGTGTGAGTGCTTGCACACCTCTGTGTGCCCAGAATGGATTTCTTCTCTCACCAAAGCAGACAAGAATAATCTCCCAGCTTCTGAGTACACTGAGCATTAATAACGATAATGTAGTAAAGCCTCATTAAATTGGGCCTCTGATAATCTACTTGCCCTATTATTAGGCTTAGCAGGATTCAGCATCTATTTTTATCAAAAATTGATGGCTAAAGGCTGGGTTCATTTGTGATGGCTATTGTTTACTGCCCCGTTTCTAATTTCTGGTCAATGCGAACGTTACACAGGTGGATCTGGGCAGGAAGGGCAGTGCAAAATGAAGTGTTTATTGATTACAAGCAAATCCTACCAAACCTGCCTCTAATCCATCCAGAAAAGGCTGTCTCATCTGTCTGCTTAGCCAAGCGTGAGGATGCACTTGGCATAGAGCTGGTGCAGATGAAGCCTCTCTTTTCCTCAGCATCTTTCAGCACATGGCAGGGTTCAGGTGTCCCCCAGCACAGCTCCTCCATCATTAAGCTCTTCTTGGCCTCCCATCAGCTTTTTTATAGCCAGGATGAGCCCGGCCTGGTATCCAGGATGCCCTGAACTGGGTAATTTCAGGAAGCTTTCCTGTCCCTAGCCTGTGCCTCACAGAGGATGAGAGTGCCTCCCTCATTTCCATCCTTTGGTTGTTCCGCAGAGCCCATCTCCATCTTCGTTTGCCTTTGACAGTCTCGAGCAGCGTGCTTGTCCCAGGTGTTCTGTCCCTTTCCTACAGCCTGCAAATGGTTTATAGCTGGGAGCCAGCCTTTAAGAGCAGCTGAGCTCTCACAGCTCTCTGTGATGTGGGGATGAGCCTGTCCCTGGTGTGCTGGCGTTGTGGTGCTGGCAGTGGCCTGGGGCTGTCAGATGCTGTCAAATCCAGGCAGTGACACTGAGCTTTTTTTCCTTTTAGCTTGGTTGGGGAGTTCAGCCCTCACCTCCTGGCCAAGTTGGAATGAACTGAAGCCATCTCCTGTGCTTGGAGCTGGCTCTTGCTTCCCTGCCCGTGCTCAGAGGGACCCCTCACGCATGTCCACTGACCATGCAGTTTCTTTCTGTGTCCTTTGCAGAAAAGTCTGTGCATTTCTCAGCCATCGCAGAGGCTCAGAAGCTGAGTGCTGAGTCGATGGCTGCCTCGTGCTGGCCCCCTGTTCTGTCCTACCCCCGGGATGTGATCAAAACTTCTCCCCAGGCGGAGCCCCACTTGTTCCAGTATAACCCACCAGGCAAGTAAAACCCACTGGCTGTGTGGCGAGTGCCCTCCCTGCCTGAGCTGGGACTGAGCACAGAGGCTCTGCATACAGCCACTATCACAGGTTGGGCTATTGAAAGGTGCCAGGGTGGTCAGATGTGTCTCCCAACCCTGGCTGGGGCAGGTGTAGGGATGTGGTTTGTCACAGAGCAGTGTGGGTGCAGAGTGACCCAGGTTTTATCCCTCACTGCGCTGTCCTCTCTGTCTGGAGGACACGCAGGTCAATTCATCTTCTGGCTGCAGAGGGGACAAGGCAATAATTTAAACTCTTCCAGTCCTTTCCAAAATGGCTTTGTGACTTGGAGTCTCGTGCAGGCTCACAGCTGGCCAGGTCACTGCATCCAGCCCCTGCTCCCTGCCGTGCCCCTTCGCTCTCCGACGGCTGCAGCCACTCTGCTGCCCTCACTCTAACGTTTGTGTTCTCCTCACAGGACACCCCATCCCACTAAACCTGCATGAGAGCTCTCGCTCAGGGCTGCAGAGACTAGCCAGCATCTCCAACCCTCCTCCCCTCATCTCCTCCACCAAGCACCCCTCCGTGCTGGAGAGATCCGTCGGATCCATTTCCCAGGTAGGGCATTGATAGGTGTGAGCGGAGCAGGTGCCTCGCAGGGACCATCAGCTCCTGACCTCTCCTCTTGCCCCACAGGGAATGCCCATCCAGCTCCACACACCCTACAGCCCCGAGCACGCCAAGGTCCCCGTTGGTTCCATCACCATGGGCCTGCCGCTAACCATGGATCCCAAGAAACTGGGTAAGGAACTGGGAGACGAGTTGTTTCCCACATGCTCTCAGAGCAGGAGGGGATTGAGCTTGCCAGAAGCATAGGGGAAAGGAGGAGCACAGGGCACAGCAAGGGAGCACAGAGAGAGCTGCTAAGAGGATGAAGGGATTAGTCCATCAGGAGAGCAGAGACACAGGCAGCTACATTTGTGCCGTATAGGAAAGCAACAATGCAGTCAGGGACACTTCCCAGCCTATAAATACCCTCCAGGTGATAGTGTGATCGAAGGAAGGAAATATATTGTTGCTCCCCAGGCTGGTAGGATAAAGAGTAAATGGCCCGAAGTGACAAAGAAAGTGTTTAGTCTGCAGATTTGGAAGCTTTTCTTAACAGCAGGAGGGAATGGGTGAGGGATCAAGCCTGGGGAGGAGAGATATGAGCTCTGTTTTCCAGTGTGTGTGGATCCTGTTAGAAACCAGCACAGGGTTTTCAAGTGTCAGCTCTGGTCCCGGTGTGGGCAGTGCCAGGGCAAAGGATCTGGCTTTGCTCGATGGCATTTGTGTATTCTCCACCCTGGGGAAGCCCATCCCAAAGAGCTGGGAGTGGCAAAAGTGCCAGAAAGGTGCTGCCAAGGGCTGTGCCCCCGTGTCCTGCACCTATGCTGATACATGGTTAATGTTTTCCAGTGCCTTTTCCTGGAGTAAAGCAGGAACAACTTTCTCCTAGAAGCCAGGCCAGCCAGCCAGAAAGTCTGGTTCTGCAGCCATCCCAGGAGGGCTCCATCCTGCGGGGTGAGGACGCGTGCCCCAGCTGTGGGGACGGAGGGAGGGAGGGATGCTGGCACTGCCAGGCCTGGTGAATGCCACACTGGCCGCAGCTGCCTGGTGAGATCAGGTTTGACTTCTGGAATTGTGCCCAGCCAAATGGATCTCTTTGTCCCTTTACTCTGCCTCTGCCAAATCAGGGCCTCAGGCATTGATTCTGGTGGAGGTTTTGTGTTCAAGGGGCACCTGAAAATCTGTTGCTCAAGACAAAGCAAGACCTGTTAAAATTACATTAATTGGTATTTTTGTGCTCTTCATTGGTGCTGCTGCAGCTGGACAGGGACCCCATCTTGGTTCAGTACAGCCCTCATGGGTTTCTTTGACCAGGCAGAAGACAATAAATGCAAATGTGTTGCTTTTTAGTGCAAATTCTGGTTTGTGAACCTCCCCAGTAGGACAAGTCAGGAGCTTGAGTGCAGTGGGCTGGCTTCAACCCAGGGCAGATCTGTGTGGATGAACTCAAGCCACCCTGAGCTGCATCTTGCCACAGATCTGTTCTGATCACATCAGGAGAGGCTGAGCCAGGTTGTGCTTTCTTCCAAGCTCATAAATCTCCCTGGCACCTCCACAAAGACAGCAGGGAGCTGATAGCCTCAAAATACCTCTATTTTACTTCCTCTCCACCCCACACTCACAGGGATGGGTTTCTCAAGAGACTTGGTACAAAGGGTTGAACACTGACAGCTCTTGGAGGGTGTCCCCTCCAGTACCACAGCTTGCTAGAGGCTGGGTCAAATCCTGCACTTAGTAGTCTCAGCCCCACAGGTTTTGTGCTGAACAGCAAATCCAGCCCCCAGCTCACAGGTTTTGTGTCCTACAGGTACTTCCCTCAGCTCTGCCTCGGGAGGAAGCATCACCAAAGGAACACCCACATCCAGACCCCCTCCGGAGTCGCCCATCACCTACCGAGGGTCCATCACACACGTAGGTCCCTTGTCTCCCCTGGGTGCTGGGCATGGGCCCTGGGGGGTTGTGGGACACACTGGGGGAGCAGGACAGGGCTGTGCAGCCGCTCTGTGTTGCTCTCACCCCGTGGAGCCCCCCAGAGGGGTTTGCAAACACTTGGGATGGCACGGGCGGTGTCCCATGAGTGAAGGCTGCAGAAGAGCAGAGCCCAACAAACAGCAATGCAGCCTTAGAACACCTTTAAACCCGGCTTTGCCTTTTGGAGCTGTCAAGAATAGAGGCCAAAGGGGCTGTAAATGGCTCTGGCAAAGTCATCTTGCCACAGCAAGAAAGTGGAGCAGAGCAAAGGAGATGGGTGGAGGGCCCAGGCCAGGTGGAGGAGGGAGGAGGCTCTGAGGGGCAGGTAAGGTAGCAAAGAGCTCCTGCCAGGGCTGAGCGTGCTGTGCTGGGGGTCCTGCCCAAGGGCTCTTCAGCAGTAAGATACTTTGGCCTTAATCTCCACCATCCATCTTCAGAAGAGCAGCTGGCAAGCGGGCGATAGTTTCTTGCAGTGTGAGTTATTGCTCATCTGGTAACAGAGCGGAGAGCATTAAAAAAAAAATATCTGTTTCCCATGGGGATTTTATCTGGCCATCATTCAGATATTTAAAGACATTCAGGCTCCAATTTTGGCCTGCCTTCTTCAAGGAGGATGACCATGTTCCCTTTGGCCCTTGGGAACTGATCCTGAATCCTAGCCCAGAGCAAAGGCTTAGCTTGCCTGGTGCCCTGTGTCCAACAACTGCCAGGAGTGGGTGTTCAGGGGCTGTAAATAACCCATCAGAGCAAACACTTGCTCCATCCTCTCAGATGCTCTTGCAGCAGCTGTGGGCAGCAGTGGGTGGGTGGGAAGGACCTTGAGCACCGTGTGCCAGCTCAGGAGATCAGCAGAGTTTGTTGAGACACCGTTTTGCATCCAGTTAATGAATCCAGCCAACTAATGAATCCATCCAGATTCCTTTGTTTGGCTTGGGATTAAGGTGCCAAGCCCAGACGCAGGGGCATTGCCTGGCTCTCCCTGCTGGCCCAGCAGCCTGCATCCCTCTGCTCCTGCTGGGGAGAAAGGAGCCCCCTGTTCTGGCAGCAGTTCCTGGTACCAGAGCTGATACTTGATCTCAGATTAGTCATCCAGTTCGCAGGAAGCAGATCTTGAATATATGCTCTCTGCTCTGAAGCCATCTGTCATCACTTGCTCTCACATCCGCTTGGAGCACGTCGGTGGAAGGGAGGTGACTTACCTGGGGCTGGGAGAGCCATTACCAGGTGCCCAGATCCACTGCAGGGGTGAATGACCAGAGCACCGGCATGTCCTGGCTTTTGGGGACTGCTGCTACTCTGAGGGCTTGGTAAAGAGCAGGGGCACCCCCAGGCAGGGGTGGGGAAAGAGCCTGAGTGGCACAACGTGGACACCAGCAAAGCTGGCGGGGGCATCACGTCCCCGAGGCTTCCCCCAGGCACCAGTCCTGGGGCTTGCTGGGGCCAAATGAGCTGAGTAGGCAGGTGTCAGTCAGGAGTGTCACTCTGACAGCATCACTGTGCCTTCCCAGAGATGGGCAAGGGCGGCTGTCACCCCACGGTGGCTGTTCCCGCTTGGCACCCACAGGTCACAGTAGCAGAAGGGTGTGTTAATCACCAGGGACATCCAGCTCCGTGCGTTTTGAAGGGGATTCGGAGGGCAGGTGCTGCGAGCCGCGCCTGCCTGTGGCGAAGGAGAGGTTTCAGTTGGCACTGGTGTGTGCGGGGAGCCTGCTGCTGTTCCCGTTGGGAGCTGAGGCAGGCTCTGCTCCCCGACCCGCTCCGGGAGCGGTTTCGCTGTCGCCTGCCGTCTCGCCCGGGCGCGCTGCCAGCCGCCAGCTCCGCACGCAGGCAGCTCGCTGAAGGTCACGCTGCTGCCAGCAGATGTGCCTGGGTGGGCAGGACAGCTCTGTGGCTCCTGTGCCAAGCTGGGGAAATAGGCTGCAGGGGAAAAGCTAATGCTGGAGCAGCGCCTGCTGTCACTGAGGTGTCCCCAGGGGAGCGCCAGCCCTGTCCCCCAAGCCAGGGGACAGGGAGCAGGCCAGGTAGCTCGCTCCAAAACCCGTGGGGTGAGAGCTGCTGCTTTGGAGGCCTGTGCTCTCCTCATCCCCTGCCTCTTCCCAGCAGCCTCACACAGATCACGTACCTTTTTACGGCTCCTCGTTATCATCCTCATCAATAATTAAGCTGCAGGTCCCTCGCTGTTGGCTGCGCCAGGAAGCGGAGGCCGGGTGTGCTCCCTGCGCTCAGCTTCCCGCGAGGAACAGCCTGTCCCCGCACGGCGCTCGCTTAATTGGTTGTGACACTGTTAAATATGGATCTTGGTGGCTTTCCAAGGGCACCCCGGCAGAAGTGCTGTACAAAGGAACCATTACCAGGATAATCGGAGAAGACAGCCCCAGCAGAGCAGAGAAGGCGAGGGAGGATGCCGTGCCCAAAGGACATGTCATCTACGAAGGGAAGAAAGGCCACGTGCTGTCCTACGAGGGTAAGTCCTAATCCTCTCTGCCTTTTTAGGGCAGATGCCAGGGGTTTGTGCCACTGCGGCTGGGACTTGGGAGCTATTTGAGGAGAGGCTGACAAAGTGCAATGGGCCAGCCTCATGTCTTTGCTTCCAGCGTTCCTGTCCCTTCCCACCCTGGTGCCCTGTGTCCATCTGTCCCACGTGGTTATCTTGTCTTAGAGGTGGCAGGCAGGGTTGCAATGATTTTGGGAAACAGGGAAGAGGAAAGGACCAGATAAGAAGGTGTTACCTTCATCCCTAGAACCCTGTGCTGGATGAGGACTGATTGAAAACATGACCCAAGCTCTTGGGCCAAGGTGGACTCAAAAACTTGCAAGATGGAGGCAAGTCGGGTAGTTTGGTATAAAGGTTTATTTGGGTGTCAGATTCTCACCTGCATTGACTTGGGCATTGTGAGGCTTTTCCAGCATGGGGCTGCCATGCAGGAATCCTCCTGGACCCAGCCCCTGTGTCTGGTGAGTTTTGCTAGAGCTGCTGGAGGTGGTGAAGCCATTCCTGCATCCCACAAGGAGCCTGTCTGGGGATGTGTTGGCTGCTGCCACCCCCCACAGCCCGGGAACGCTTTTCCTCGGTTCCTCCCTGCATTAGTGGTTTCCAGCAGGTGGTCACCAGCTGCTCCTGCCTGCTCTGTGCCTGCTCAGCCAGTCACAGCACTGGCCATCAAAGCTGCTCTGTGTGTCCCCGTGCCTCCCGTTAAGAGATAAGCAGATGTTGCTCTCCAGTGGGACTGGAAACAGCTCTGTTCTTGCCTTTCCCCATGTGCTGGGTCAGGCATCTCTGCTGTGGAGCCAGACTCCTGCTGGCTTGCACCTGTAGTCAGGAAGAGCTGACTTAGAGATGCTGCAGCCCTGAATCCTCTTGGGGTGAAGCACTGGTCACCGGTGTGTGCTTTGGTGTGCACAGGGATGGCCGTCCTCGTGTGTCATCTCCCTTCTCAGTTGAGTGTGGAGATGAATAAGGAGCTGATCCCAGTCCCAGCTGCCTCAGTAGGTGTCTCTGGCCAGCTGCTGTGCTGCCTGAGCCCTCTGCCTCCCTCCCTGGGGCACGGTATCCATTCCAGCCTGCCTGGCAGCCACAGAAGTCCCTTTCCTCATGCCCAAAAGTGTAGGCAGCTCATTTCATCACGGGCTGGGTTGTTTTATCCAGGACTAAGGCAGAGGGTTCATATCAGGCCGTGGGGACATCTCTCAGGCTCCAGCTGATGTCACCTTTGTGTGTGTCCTGGGACGGCAGGGACCTCTCAGGACAGGGCTCTGTGCTGTGCCTCTCGCCTGCCACATGGAGACTGGCTCACAGCTTGTCGCCCCGGGTCCACTGTCAACTCTAGCCCAGATAAGAAATGTCACCGTGCAAGACTTGTGTCTGGATGCCCTTTGGGACACTTGGCAAGCCTTGGACCAGGGAGGACGCGGGAAGTGTTTCAGGACTTGTTTGTGCAAGAAGCTATTTTAATCACCTCTGCCTGGGCTGGGGGTCGAACGAGGCTGATCTCAGAAGTAGCACCATCAGGGAGAGATGGGGAGGGCTCCTGGCAGCGGGGGCTGCCCATGCCCAGAGCTGGGATCCCACTCCGGGCAGAGAGGGAGAGCTGCAGACCAAGCTCTCCGCTGTTGTTTGTGTCAGCCCGAGTCTCCTTGGCTGCAGCCTGTGCCCGTCACCTGTCATGCTACCCCCCATGGACACAGATGAGGAATTAATCCCTTCCTCTCCCCAGCAGCCTTTTACATGCTTGATAGCGTTTATCACATCCCAAGTGATCCCAAGAGCTGCTGCAGCCTCGTCAGCCCTGCCTCTCTCCTTCCTCCTGAAGGAGAGCCTGGCAAGGCAGAGCAGCCCAGGAACAGAAGAGTTAAAAAAAAAAATTAAATAAGAAAACTGAAACTGTTGGTGATTATGAATTTTGGCAAGCAGAAAAAAAATTGCAAATTCTTTAGTGTCATGAGGGTGCTTAAAATAAAAGAGCTGTAATGAGACGAGATCCTGTAGCATGTGTGAGCTGAATTGTGCTAGATTGGTTATTCTCATCCTGCATATGATTGCTGATGGCTTCTGCAAGGCGAGGGACGTGGGTTTGGAATGGTTTCCTTTCTGTTTAGTCTCTCTTCTCCCTCGCGCCCTCCCCCTGCTTCCCGGTGGTACAAAGGGTGCCTGGGAGCACGTCCCCTCCTGCACGAGGGCTGTGCCAGCAGATGTGCCGTGATGACAGGGTGCGGGCGCATCACCCGCGCGGGGCTTGGCTCATCCTCAATGTCACCCCCGGATTCCTCCTGGCAAATGGAGCTCTGAAGCAAAGGCTCAGGCACGGACCCCCTCTCGTTTCCCCACACGCAGCCCCAGACACTTTGCGGATCGAGTGGGTGCTGATTGCGGAAACCAGCAGTGGGTGTGAAGTTGTAATAATCCCATTTTATTAATTACTGGTTTTGCCAAGGAGGAGGTTTGCTCCCGATTGTCCACAATGGAATGAATGTTTCTAACTTCCCTGCTTTCTCTAATTGTACAACCACCTTCTCTGCCCACAAAGAGGAGGATCGGGGCGCTGGCAATCCTTGGCAAGGGCAGCCCGGCCAGGGATGATGGGCAGAGGCGTTTGTCTCTCCTAGCTGACATCCTGTTTGGAGCTCGTGGCATAAACCCGAGGCATTCAGCTGGATCAGAAGCTGCTGAATTCACAGCTCGCTGCACATGATGGGTGCCCAGTGCCCGGGGTGGGTGTGATGCTGCCTGGCACGGGCAGAGCTGTGCTGATGGTGGGGCTGTAGCTCAGGACAGATGTCCACTGCTTGTTTGCAGGGAAGCTGCTCCAGGATTGGGTCAGGGGACAGTCAGGGGTCTCTCCTCGCTCTAGCACTCACTCCCTCAGTCTTACTTTGCACCATCTCTCCCCGTTCCTCTGTGTACTCAGAGCTGTTTCAAAGGAATCACTCTCAGCTTTGCTTCTCCTGCATTTTCCCTGATTCTCTCACCCAGGGGGTGTCTCGGCAGATGTTTAGGCTGGCCAAGATCCCAAACAGTAGGTGTCTAGCAAAAATCAAAACAAACAAGGGAAAAAAAAAAACAACTCCCCAGACCCAAAGAGCCAAGTTCAGTGGAACTGCAGCTGCTCCCACTGGCTCGGGGCTGTTCTGCTGCCTACAGGATGGCCCCAGGGAGGGAGGGAATGGGACACGACAGGGTGGATGCTCCTACCCAAGAGGGAGGCACAGATCTGGAGTCTGAGGCAGGCAGGGAGGGGAGAGAACACCAGCTGAATTTCCTGGAAGCAAATCCCGTGTGATGTTTCTGGCACTGCGTAGCGGTGTCTGAAGCTGGGACGGGATCTGACCCCTCAGCAACGCACACAAACAGCAGTAAACACCCTCTCTTGGCCCGTGCTGACTTTCCATGCCTCTTGGTGCTCCCTCCCACAGGTGGAGTTGCTGCTTCTCAGTGTCCCAAAGAAGACAG
>VWZN01004041.1:274576-287305 GCA_013396955.1 Regulus satrapa
GGAGCTCGGGAGCTTCCCATGAGACCACAGGAACGAAGCGGACCTATGATATGATGGAGGGGAGGATCAGCCGGGGCTTATCGGCCCGTGATACCTTATCCACCAGCATCGAAGGTGGGGCTGGATGAAACCTTTCGCCTCTGTTCTGTTAGTGGCCTGGGGAGATATTTTCTCCTGCCTGCATGGTGCATCTTCCTGTGCCGGTGTTCTGGCAGTGGGTAGCTGGTATCCCAACAGGAGAACATCTGACCAGCATGGGAAAAACAACAGAATGTAGACTGGCTCGTTTTGCCTTGAGCGTCTGTCCTGACAGAGCAGCTCAGGAATTAAAAAAAAAAAAAAAAAAAATTAAAAATTGTTGACATTTATCCTTCTTGTCCCAGGCATCCCTGGTAGCACTGTAATGAGTTCGTTGTAAATTAATTCCTGTGTCACAGCCCGACTTTCCCTCTTGGATCTCTTCTAGGTCTCATGGGTCGAGCAATCCCTCCAGACCGACACAGTCCCCATAACCTAAAGGAGCAGCATCACATGCGAGGCTCGATTACACAAGGTAAAGCCTGGGAGCACAAGATGGGCAGGGGAAGCATCTCACGTGCATGGCCCCTTGTTCTCATCACCAGGGTGGGACAGGAGGAGGCAAGGATGGGCACGTCAAGGTCCAGTTGCAGATCTTTGCAGCCCATGCTTCGTGCTTTGAGAGATTTTCAGTCTCGCTCAGCTTCTATCAACTAAATTCTGCCAAAGTCAGAGACAAAATTGTCAGTGACTCATATGAAGAAGGTTGAAATTAGTATGAAATGGGTGCAGAAAGGGGTGGTAGATGTGAGATGGACCAGCTGCATTAGCAGCTCAGTTGGGTACCTGTCCCTGAGTGACATCTGTTAGCTAGAGACCCCTAGGAGTGCTACCTGCACGGGGACTGGGAGTCCAGTGTCTGCCTGGGGAGTCACCCTGTGCATCCATCATCTGCTTGGGGGTTGCAGGAATACCTCGGTCCTATGTGGAGGCCCATGAGGACTACCTCAGAAGAGAAGCCAAACAGCTCAAGAGGGAAAACACTCCACCAAGGGACTTATCTGATGCCTACAAAGTCAGATCTCACGATCTGACTCCTCTGAAAATGAAATCAGCCCATGAAGACCTGGTCGCCACGGTGAAAGAAGCAGGAAGATCGATCCATGAGATTCCCCGGGAGGAGCTGAGGCGGACCCCAGACATCTCTCTGACCAGGCCTCTGAAGGAAGGTTCCATCACGCAGGTGAGTATGGAGTGAGCAGCAGGCGAGGTCAGTCCTGCTCAGACTGCTGCCCTTGCTCAGATCCTGGGAGCCATTCCCAAGAAGGAGAGCAGAGACAACTTCGTGTTGCATCACTGGTAGGAACTGATGCTCTGCTTAGGTACAGGTTGTCCTGCTTCATCTTTTGAAGGGACCCCTTCCAATCCAAGCCGTGCTCTAATCTTTCCCCTCAGATAAATACAAAACCCAGGGAACCCCTGGCACGTTAAGAAAGCAATGATCCATCTAGGTGCGCAAACAAAAGGGGACTCAGTTGCTTCCTTTTCAAGGACAGAGTCAGCTCAGTGCCCTTGGCATCTGTGACTCTGGATGCACATAAACTTGGTCTCCTCCCTTCACGGGCAAGTGGCAACCCAGCAGGGCCAGTAGCTAGGATGAAACATGGCATGCTATCTCCCGTTGGTCTCCAAATATTTGCAGGGTTCCCATGGCACCTCTCAGTCCTATCCCATTCCACAGTGTGTAGGAGAGAGGCGTGATGGGCACAGCCAGCCTTCGGCAGTGACTCATCGTCGTCTTGTTGGAGCACAACAAGACATGCAAGATGGGCCCTCCACCCTGCCCTGTGCTGAGTGGTTGTCTCTGCTCTGCCCATGGCTGTTGACTGTTTGACTGAGAAAACTTTGTGTGCTGACCCACTGAAGGAGGCGTCCTGGGTCCTGTTGAAACTCAGTGGGATGCAGTCACTGGGGTCCTTCTGTTCTAGGCCCCTTTGATGTCCCCTCTGCCTCCTGTCCCCAGGGTACCCCACTGAAGTACGACAGCGGCTCTTCCTCCTCGAGTACCAAAAAGCACGATGTGCGGTCCATCATCGGCAGTCCCAGCAGGACTTTTCACTCTGTGCATTCTCTGGATGTCATCCAAGACCCGAGGAATCTGGAAAGAGCTTACGAAGAGAGCCTGAAAAACAGGCCAAGCCCTGTGACAAACTCGGGTGGCTCCATCGCCAGAGGGGCTCCTGTGATTGTACCCGAGCCGGGCAAGCCCCACCAAAACGCCCTCGGCTATGAGGACCACCAGGCAGGGCACAGCACGGCGTTCAGCAGCCACTTGCACAGAGGGTCTCCGGTCTCCACACGGGAGTCCACACCACGGCAGCACGAAGGTACTTGGCAGACCTTGCATTTGATGGTAACATTTCGAGCAGCCGAGCAGGTGAGGTGCGCGGGAGGCGGCTGCTGACCCCACCTGCCCCAGCGGTTCCCAGCAGGTGCCTGTTCAACCCGTTCTTCCCAGCACCCCACGCCCACAGCTGACTCACGGCACTGGGGTGGCTGCCAGGGGCTCAGAGCCCTTCCTGCTCACACTGTTGAAGTGAGGGCACCTCACCTGCACCAGGGCAGCCAAAGGGAGACTTGGGCCAAGACTGGGGAAGCCACTGTGATGACTTCACATTGAAAGTGTCCTCCCCATCCCAGCAGTGGCCCACAGCACTATTTTTTTGTATAGGCAGTCAGGAAAGCAGTGCTTGGGACACTGAGTGGGAGATGTTCACACTTCTCACTAACACCAGCAGTGAGCTTCTTGTGCTGAAGAGTGTCTCAGCAAGGCTGCACCACCGTCTGCTTGTGCAGGCCAGGGTGAATGCACAGATTGCCCAGCATGGATGTGCTGGGGTAGAGGGATGATTTGGGAAAGGCCTCTCTCCCAATGGGCAGCTGGGACTTGGCCCACCTCGACCTTGGCGGTGTAACAGGGCATGGCAGTGCAGAGAGGAGGGAAAGGTCCCTCGAGTTCAGGGTACTCAGGATTGTCCCTGTGGGACATGCTTGGCCAGAGGCATCCCTCAGGGACATGGCTTGGCCGCAGTGCTCACTCTCTGACTCATTTCCTTCTGCTCTCTGCAGGGAGCATCACTGCTGGGAAGCCAGTGTCCCAGGACAGAAAGATCACCCCCACATCGAGAGAGCTCACCAACTCCAAGTCTCCGCACGCCCCTGTGCCCGAGCACCACCACCCCATCTCCCCGTACGAGCACCTGCTCCGCGGCGTCAGCGGCGTCGATCTGTACCGAGGACACATCCCGCTGCCTTTCGACCCCGCCGCCATCCCCAGGGGAATCCAACTGGAAGCAGGTACCTTGCTTGGGGACACAGCCTGCTACTTTCCTTCTTACACTCCGAAAGCCCAAAGTCCCTGGGGCTTCACATCTGCATCCTTTTCTCTCCCAGCTGCTGCTTACTACCTGCCGAGGCACCTGGCTCCGAGCCCCACGTACCCACACCTGTACCCCCCGTACCTCATCCGGGGCTACCCGGACACGGCCGCCATGGAGAACCGCCAGACCATCATCAACGACTACATCACGTCGCAGCAGATGCACCACAACGCCGCAGCCACGGCCATGGCGCAGCGGGCGGACATGCTGCGCGGGCTGTCGCCCCGGGAGCCCTCCCTCGCCCTCAACTATGCAGCAGGTCCTCGCAGCAGGGCACAGGGGTTCGGGAGCAGTGTGGCAGGAGGGAGGCTGGGTCAGGCTGGCGCTGCCAGGCGTTGTCCTGACAGCGCTCTCGCTTCTCTCTCCAGGCATCATCGACCTGTCCCAAGTGCCGCACCTGCCCGTCCTCGTGCCCCCTACCCCTGGCACCTCTGCCACCACCATGGACCGCATCACCTACATCCCTGGACCCCCCCAGACCTTCGGCAGCCGGCACAGCAGCTCCCCTCTCTCCCCAGGTAATGCTGGAGGTTGCTTTTCCAATGGGAAAACGATTGAGCAGGACACTTGCAACCAATCTAAGGCCGTGGGCTCAGCATGCCGGGACAGTTTGGGAGACCCCAAATTAATTCTCACTCATTGACTGATTCCCTCTCTTCCTGCTTGTTGTGGGCTTCCTTGCTTTTCCTTTTTCCCCCTTCTTCCCCAAAGCAAACAGCTCTGTGGAAGGTCATGCCCTGGAGGTGGCAGCCATTCCATGATTTGTCCGGGTTTTGTCACGCCGGTTTCCTACGTCTGTCCTGCTCCAAGTGACCTTGGATGGAGCCATTCCTTATCTGCTCTGCAGACACAGCGATGTGAAGAGCAGGCAGCAGTCTCGGGGAGGAACTGCTGTGTCTGCAGCCCTCTCACTGCCTTTTGGTTGGGTTTCAGGAGGGCCCACACACATGACCAAACAGTCAGGATCATCAGTGTCCGAGCGGGAGCGGGAGCGGGAACGAGAGAGGGAGCGTGAAAAATCCATCCTAGCCTCCACCACAGTGGAGCACGCGCCCATCTGGAGACCAGGTAGGCTGGGGAGGAGTCCATCCTCCACCATGGGACCTGTGCTGGGTGGAAGGTGGGGTTAGGGCTGTTGGACAGAGAGCTGAAGAAGCCCTTCCTCGTGCTCTCCCCAGGTACAGAGCAGTCCAGCAGCCGTTCGTCCTCCCACTCTCACAGCCACCAGCACTCTCCCGTCTCACCCCGCACCCACGAGACCATCCAGCAGCGCCCCAGCGTGCTCCACAACACGAGCATGAAGATCATCTCCTCAGAGACCCCCACCCCTTCCGTCCTACGGTACGTTCCCCCCACCATGGCTTCCAGGACTTGCCTGGATGTCTGCACCATCACTTAATTAATGAGTGCCTCTGAGAGGAAGGGAGTGAGAGTTGTTTTCCATTCAGTCTACAGTGGGGGCAGGATTGGGGCTTTCAGGGATGTTGTGATGGGGAGAGGCACATTTTGGTGCCCCAGTTCTTTTGCTTTTTCTGGTGGCTTTTCCTGCTGACAGGAGAAAAACAAGGAGTGTGCCTGGGCCCAAACACAGGTATTGCCCCTGTTGCTGAAGTTTGCCTGGTGGTGGAGTTACCATGGACCTGTCCATGGGTTTTATGCCCTCCAGGCAGTGCGTTCAGGCCCAATACCCCGTGGCTAGTTACTGTGGTGAAGGCTCCATCCAAGCCCTCCTCACTGGCCCTGCGTGGCCCAACGATACTCTCAGGAGGCCTGGGAGGAGCTCAGCCGGGCAAGGCTGGGCACTGAGGCTCTGGTAACAGCATTCCCTTTCTCCATGTCTTTCTTCACTTCTCTCACCTTGGCCTCGTCTTCCTTTTCCTTCCAGATCCTCCTCCTCCACCACCACCACGTCGCCGATCCGCTCCGCCGCCTTCCCCTCGGCCTCCACGCTGCGCTCCTCCCTCGGCGCGGCCGACAGCTACGCGGCCCCGCTGGACCCGGCCCTCCTGCAGAAAGAGGCCTCCAGGGTGCGGGAGGCCAAGGCAGAACGAGCCCAGACTGACAACAACGTCTACACCTCAAAGCTGCCCAGTGGGGCCAACCTCGAGCAGTCGCCTTCGCCCATTAAAGCCATGGAGTCGAGACCTTTGCCCGCCTCCGGACCTGGTTCCTCTCATCACTATGGCAGAGGACAGGGGAAAAGCCAGCAGCACCACCACCCTCTGGACCAGCAGCACGCAGCCTCAGGCTCCGAGCAGCACAGCAGAGAAAAGAGTCAGAGTAAACGCTTTCCCATGCAGGAGCAGGAGCTCCGAGCCCTCGGTAAGAGCAGCGTGACAGCGGCCAGCTTCGTGGATGTGATTGTCGTGCACCAAATGTCTTGTGATAAGGGGCAGCAAGGAAAAGGCTCGCTGAGTAATGACTCCACTAGGGATGGTCAGAAATTGGAGGGCAGAAGTGGCAGAGCTGTGGCCTGACACCCATTTTATTATTTCTTATTTTAGTTGCGCATTTTGGATATTGGCTCTGTCGGCTCTCCAAGTGTGCTTGTCCTTCTGCTTCCTGGACATTGTGTTATTCCAGACTTTTTTATTTTTGCATGTTTTAAGGATCTTCCCTTCTCCCACTGTCTTTTAAGTTTTTCCAGTTGCTAAGTCCTGTTTTGCAAATGCTGTCCAGTTCCTGGTATTGCTTTTTACAGACAATAGCTGTTTGCTAATTTTGATTTCCCCATCCTTAGAAATTCCCAGGCAGTCTGTAAGGAGCAGTTGTGGGTAATAAATCAAACGAGCAAAGAGGAGAATTGGGATTGTGAGCGTGACAAGGCTGCTGGCCAGCAGACGAGCACCTCCCTGCTCATGAGCTGCAGGGTCTCTGAGGGCTTTGTGGGTCTCCTCTTGGATGGTCCCTGTGCTCAGGGTGACCTCAGTCAGGGTCCTGGTGCTGGATGCTGCCCTAGGTGGGCACCATGGCTGTGCTGGGGTTGCTCAGCCCAGCCGTGCTCAGCAGCCGTTTCCAGGGCAGACCACAGGAACCACCTAACAGGAATTGTGTAAGACACATAAACATTGGGATTAGTTATTCCAATGGAAAGTGCGGATTGCAAGGTCTGGGTCATTATTGGTGGGACCAACCTTCACCCAGAGCCTTCATCCAGGCTCCCACCAGCATGCAGAAGCAACAAGAGATCTGTGGGGATTTGGTGGGATCCCATCTTCAAGTTGCAGCAGCTGCCTTTGCCATCAGTACTGGGAGTTTCTGTCCCACTCCCCTTCCCTGAGTTCAGGGGTGGAGAGGATACGGCAGCATGGCTGGAGAGAAGAGCTGCATCCCATCCCACCCCTCAGTCATGTCTGGTCCTGGCACCCTCTAGCAGCATGTTCCAGGACCATGGATGTGCCTGTGGCCATGCTGCCCTCCCTGGCTGAGCTTTCCCCACCTTTTTCCCTTCGACTTGTACTTCATCCATCTGAGCGTTGTGCTGTGGAGAGGGGCAGCTCTGCTATGGCCACAGAGCTTACAGAAAGAAGAGGCTGTTTTTCAGGTCCTAACTGTTTGTTAGGGACCTTTCCAGAGCAGGATTCTTCATCTTGGGTGAATCTAAACGGTGGTCCCTTCAGTGTTGGCATGCATGGGGTAATGGAGGGTGTTGCATCCACTTCCATTTAATCCTCAGGCTTTCATGGAGGCTACAGCCCTGAGCGGATGGAGGCAGTGAGTCCCGTGAGCTCGCCCAGCCTGTCCCATGAGAAAGGGGCCAAGCTGCTGCAGGACACAGAGAAGGGGCATGGAGAGCACGACCTGAGGCAGAAGCAGCAAGGTGAGAGCAGGGGCTGGCACAGGAGAGCCCAGGCTGGCTGTGCTCCAGTGCTGGGGTGGCATTTGAAGAAGGGGACACAGATGTCACCTCACTCCTGCTCTCTTGTTGGTGCCCCCCAGGCTCGCTGAAGGCCTCGGCCCCCGAAGCCGCCCACCTGCAGCACCTGCGGCAGCCCGACGGCCCCCAGTGCCAGCCCCTGCAGTCCAGCCAGAGCATCAAGGGCACGAACCAGCGCGTGGTCACGCTGGCCCAGCACATCAGTGTAACTCACCAACCCCGTTCACCCTCCTGCTGGGGCTCCGGGGGGGAGGGAAGGGCTCAGTGAAACGTTTCTGGTGGGGACGGGCTGGGAGTGACCCTGGAGACCTCAACTCCTCTAGCTGGGGGCTGGAGAGCAGGGGGGCATCACGAGTGCTCAGCCCAGGTATTTGTGTCCCCAAGAAGCCCGTGTTGCAGGCAAGAGGCAGAAGCTCCATCTGCAGGGACAAATCAGCCTATTATTTCCCCTCCTGCTCACCCTCTTGGTTGGGGCCCAGCAAGGCAGAGGTGAAAACCAGCTCCGTTTGTGACTCCGGTTTCTTCTGCAGGAGGTCATCACGCAGGACTACACGCGCCATCACCCTCAGCAGCTCAACTCGCACATCCAGGCCCCGGTGTACTCGTTCCCCGGGGCGGCGTGCCCGGTGCTGGACCTGCGCCGCACCCCCAGCGACGCCTTCCTGCCGCAGCAGGAGCACGCGGCGGCCTCGCGCATCTCCCCGCAGAACGAGGGGGGCAAAAGGTGGGCTCAGGGGCCGGCCTGAGGTGCCAGCCCGAGCTCACATGGAACCCAGGTGGCGCAGGGGGGAGGCGGGGTGGGTGGCCTTGGCTGCCTGGCACCGCGGGCAGGGTTTGGAGTTGGGCATTGCTCTCCCAGGCTTGGTGCTTGTGGGGATTCCCTGCTTACACAGCCCGGCTCCTTTCTCATCTGGGCATCCTTCTCCTGGGGCGGTGCCTCTTGGAGTGCTGTTGTCCTAGAGATGCTCTTTAGAGTCCCTTAGAGCCCCTGCATCATTCCCTTCCCGATCTAGCCCGTGTCACAGGATGGTTTAGGTGGGAGGGGATCTCTTGAGATCACCCAGCCCAGCAGTGACCTCTTGAGCAGGTTGTCCTGAGTGGTTGGGTTCAGAATATCTCCACTGTTGCAGACGGCCTCTCTGACCAGCCTGTTCCCAGCATTTCAGCACTCAGAGGGAAAAAAGCATTTTCTTGTGTTGGGATGGAATTTCATGTGCCTGTTGCCTCTTGTCCTGTCACTGTTCTCAGTCCTGACCACAGATGATTCCAAAAAACCTGAGGCAACATGTTTTCCATTGGTTCAAAGTTAGTTTTATCTTGATCTTTCGCAGTGAATCAGAAGTTTATTAGACACAGGTGCCCTGACAACTGCAGTTGTTCATTTCAGGCACCACCTGTATTTGTTTTAAAGTCACTTTCAAATCCCTTTGCTGCTACAAGGCAGGTCTGATTGCTGTTGTATGAAATTAAAAAATGGGTCTGTCTTCCCAGCCAAACACCCACCCAGATGTATCCAGGAATGAGTGGTGCCTTGTCAGTAAATGGGATTGTTCTTCCCAGCTCTGCCTGGTCCTAGAGTTGCCTTTATAACATGAAAGAAAAGAGCCCAGCCCTGACCACCCAGTGATGAAAAAAAAAAACTGGGGAAAAAAGAGAAACCACAGAAAGAACAAAGACGTAAATTCCCAGAACTCGCTGTGAAGAATTCCTCGCAGACTCGAGCCTGACTGCCTCAGAGGCTCTGGCCACGGGCAGGCTTCAGGGGCCAGCAGTTATCCTCTCCAAGCTGCCCCAGCTCCAGACCCCCTCCTGCAGCCACCCAGCTCCTGTGTGGCCCTGACAGGGAGGATGGGAGGTGGCGGGTTCTGCCTCTGCTGCGTCCACAAATACAGGGAATCCAAAGCAGTGTCTCCAAGAGGTTACAGCTCTCCATGTGTCCCTGCCACCAGCAGGTCCCTCCTGGGCTGATGTGTTTTGGGGTGGCTCAGCTGTCCCACTTCCAGGGGGGGATTAGGCCCGGGGCTTGGCTCTGCCCAGCTCTCTCTGCCCTCTGGCGCGTTCTGGAAAGCACCAGGAATCCTCCTGCCCTTCCCAACCCCGAGCTGCTGTCACAGTGAACCGATGGCGTGTCCCCTTGCTGCCCAGGTCCCCGGAGCAGGGCAAGGCGGCCGGGGGGCCGGACAGCTGTATCGAGCCCGTGTCTCCACCAGACGGCGTGGGAGAAGCGGAGCACGCCAAGAGCGCCCCGTACCCCGTCCTGTTCCGCGAGGGAGAGCCCATGGACCAGAGGTACGGCCCAGAGCGGGCGCTGGGGGCAGCTGGGCACGGGGATGTCCCCACACATGGCCACTGCTTCCCCCTGCTGTGTCCCATCCCGGGGGGGGGGCTGTGTTTGTCGCAGTGTTCCGTGCCACGGGGCGCGTTTATTGTTGGGATAGGGAGGGAGGTTGGAGATGCTGCGTGTCCCAGGAGCTCCTGGTCTGATCCTGAGCTGTTACACTGAGGGAAGAGGCTCTTTAGGTAGGACTTTGTGTAGTGGACGTTGCAGAGGTTTTCAGTGGTCTTTTGCTCTGCAGGATGGGGTCCAAGTCCCCAGGAAACAACACTCAGCGTCCAGCTTTCTTCAGCAAGCTGACCGAAAGCAACTCTGCCATGGTGAAGTCCAAGAAGCAGGAGATCATCAAGAAGCTCAGCACCACCAACAAAAACGAGACGGAGTACAGTAAGAACCTGTGGGGAGGCAAATGCTGGGCACCAGGGGAGGAAAAGCCTCGAGGACACATGAAGCAGAGGAGATTTGGGAATGGGTGCTGCTGTGTTAAAGAGCTGGGAGCTCCCAGACTGCTCTGTCTGCTCTGAAGAGTCAGACTCAATGGTCCTTTTGGGTCCTTTCCAACTCAGAATGTTCCGTGATTCTATGAAGCACAAGGTCCAAATGTTTCCTAGAATGCTCTGTACTGGTGCCAGCAGTGACTGTGTGTATCTGGGGAGGCAATGGGAGACTTCCCAGTCTCTGTACTCTGAGGCTGTCAATCCCACCCGCACCAGATAACCTCAGTAGGAAGGAAATAATGAGCTGAGCACGGAGGACACTTAAGAGCAATTGATATTTTAATGACTGGCCAGCCAAGCTGAATCCTTCCTCCTTGAGAAGCATCTCCCCCCAACCTTACTCTAAGCCCTACATCAATATTGGTGCAGCTCTGTAAAACTAACCAGGCTGGCTCGGATTAGAAATTCAGCTCCTTCATTCATTAACCGCTAATAGAGTAGATAGGATCATAATTTAATTTAGCCCAGCATTATACAGTCAATACTAATTCAATTTGAATCCATCTTACAACAGCTGCATCGGATAAGAGGGACCGAGCTGTCTCGTCTCCTGGATGATGTTACCATGAGCCAACAGTATTGTTATGCCCCTTTGGGGACGTGTGGCTGAACCCCCTGACCTTCCACACTTTCCCTTATCAAGAAAAAATATATAGAAATTGGATACGCCTCTTATTTGATGAGAATTTCTGTTATTCTAAGGAAAGCAATATCCAAGTCAAACAGCTCAGCTAAGAGGGAAAATATTGATTTAACATTTTTTCTCTTCCTCGTCGCCCTCTCCGCTGTCCAGACCTGCTCCTTGGATAGGGGGCATTGAGCCTTTGAAAATCCCATAGGCAGGAGAGAGGGTTTGGCTTCATGGAGCTTGTAATCCCAAGGGCAGGAGGGAGGAAGGGAGGGAGGCCAGCCCTGAGCACAAAGACATTGCCCTGGCTTTCAGGGCTCTGCTTTTTTACCCTTTCCCACCTGGTGAAGGTGCCCACTGTGGATCTCCCAAAGGCGCTGGGAGTTGTTCCTGATCCCAGCCAGCACCCTCAGTCCCACCCCTGTGCCTGGGGGAGCTGGGCTGCTGTCGAGAGTGCTGTGACAGGGAGATGGGAGCCTTGTCATGGCTGCCACGGCAGATCCTCCCAGCCCAACCCACACTCCTGCGTGTGCTGCTCGCCGTACTGAAGAGCTTCTTTGTTTTTCTCCAGATGTGGGGCAGCCTGGGACAGAGATTTTCAACATGCCAGCGATTACCGGAGCAGGTAACTCCCCACATACGTGTACCTCGTTTCCAGCAGGGCTTACAGCTATGGAGAGCAGGAGGCTCGGTAGATTTAAGCATCTCCTTTGTTCTGTTTTCCCTTAAGATCAAGTGTAGGAGTTGCTGGGAGCCAGAAGCCTCGGGACACACCATAACTCCCCACTGTTGGGTTGGAGAAAGGGCAGTGTAATTCCTTGGAAAGCCTGGTGGAGTTTGAGGAGAGGTTAAAGGTCGAGGAAGGGTTGGCCATCTGATGCCATCAGAGGGTTAAACCATTTTAGCAAGGTGGACCTGGCACCTGGAGAGAGCACCCTGCTCTTGGTGGGACTTCGTGGTGACCTGTGGGTGGGTGGGAGGGAGGGCAGTGGCCCAGGGGAGTGAGAGGGTGGGCAGTGGCATGGCTGTCACTGTGGGCAGGATGCAGGAGCCAATTGCAAGACCAAACTGGGCAAGAGTAGCACGCTGTGCTGGGCAAAGTGGCAATGCTGAGGACCAAAAGGGAGATGAGAGGTGCTGGGGCAGGAGAAGGTGTTTCCTGGGAGCTGCAGGAGTGCTCAGGCCCGGGACCAGCCCGAGGGACAATGACAGCAGAAAGCCATCACGCTGTTGCCACCTGCAACACGTCCAGGTGGGCTCACAAATGGAGCGAGTCCCCACTGAGGAATGCTAATTGCTGCTGAATTGATTACGGATTAATGCACTCCTACAGCAGGAATGCCTTAGTTTTAAGTAGGAGAGCAGCAGGTTTCCCACAGCCAAGGGCAGAAGGAGGTGCTGTGGATGGGTTTGGTGCTGTGGGAGGGCAGTGGTATGGGACTGCTTGCCAGTGGAAATGAGTCTGGGAGAAGTGAGCTGGCATCAGCTGCTGGGGTGAGCAGGTGCAGACAGGTAGGACCTGAGGGGCCCTGCCAGACAAGATTTGAGGGTCAGTTTTGGCTAGAGGGGACCAGCAAAGACCCGGCCTGTTTTTACAGGAAGACAAATGCTCAGACCAGGTTTACAGGACCCTGGGATCTGTCCCTTTGCAAGCAGAGGGGCAGGGATCCCAGAACGACCAGCCCAGGATGGGGTCAGCTGGGGCAGGGGGGGGCTGGCAGTTCTGTGTCTGTATTTTGCCCTTGCTTGTTCCCTGTAACTGCCACCCCGGGAATGACGGTGGCGTGGCTGAGCCTCTGGTCCCTGTGCGGTGCTGCTCCATAACTGCATGGCTTGAGACTCACAACCACGCGGACACTTCGCCTCTGCACCCTGTCCCTCAGCCCGGGGGGCTCTGGCCCCCCTGGGAGCCCGGCCTGGGGAGGAAGGGGGGC
>VWZN01004042.1:2221-14161 GCA_013396955.1 Regulus satrapa
AGAAAGAGAAAAAGAAGAAAAAGAAAAGAGAAAAAGAAGAAAAATAATCAACCAGATGCAGACACCACTATAGAAAATTGAATCTTAGGTGCTTCAAGTTTAAAAGTTTTGTAAGAAAGTTAAAGTAGGGTTGGATAAAAAACCCCAAAACATTGGAATATTTATGAGCACATATTTTATTTTGCATTTAAATTTAAGGAAGAGCAGTTGGTGTATGTATTGAAATTTTCTGGCTCTGTGTATCTATATGTGTGGGTACTACTGCTGGAAAGAAAGCATGTAGACATGATGGAGAAGGGTAGGAGGCTGCAAAAATGTCATAAAACTTGTACAGCACCACACAAAGCAAGGCACATTTCTTTACAGTTCTCAGTAAATCTATCCTTGCTTTTGAAATCTCAGTAACATGCATAGAAGTCTTTCTAACATGAACATTATCATAAATCCTAACAAATTAAAAATACACATAACCAAATAAAAAATAATAAAGCAAGCTGTTACAGTGCTTTGAGGCAAAAGTTTTCCACAACTGTGGAATAATTAAAATAGTGGCCATACTTGAAACTCAATCTCAGCCTCTCAGCCTCATAGCTTTAAATGTACTTTTGAGTTCAGACAGACTGGATTATATGTTCTCTTGTCTCAATGACCTGAGTTTCTCACTTACATAAGATCTGCTTTGCACACATTTAATATTTTGTAAATTGAAGGAGTAACACCATTACTAAGAGTCAGATACTGGACAGGCTTTTATTATGCCAAGGTTTCTCATGGCTCTCCCAATGGATCTCACTCCTCACATACAAATTTTGCAGCTGTAGACTTTATTTATCAAGCAGGAGTTGCCAGTGGTATTGAGATATGACAATCTTCAAAATTTAAATGAAGCTACAAATTTTGGATTTAATTATTAGTGTGTATTTAATTTTTTTGTTTGTTTTTGGGGTTTTTTGGGGGTTTTTTTTTTGGTTTTTTTTTTCAGACCTATCTGTGACATTAATTTGTGTTCTAATTGGAATAGTATCTTGTGACGTGCTATCATTGCTGATTATTTTAAGGTAGAAACAAATAAAGGTAAAGACAAAATCAAACCTTTTCTCTTTAATTTCTTAAATAAATCAAAAATTTACTTCAGAAAATGCTCTTCGCACTTAAAACTGTCAAATAAATTGATGCAGAAACCAGGTAGGTTATATTAGAAAAAGATCCATCTGAAATTATTTAGAATCTGAAATAACAAAGGTTGACATAATTTTTCAATTTTGATTACATATAATTTTTCATTAAAATTATATTTTCAGTTTTATTTGAAATTACAGTTTCAGCTTTGACTAGCAGTAGAAATTTCAGAACTATAAGGGGTACGGATAGCTTTCTAACATTTCTACTCAAAGGAAAAGATAACAGCATAAATCTTTCAGAAATCCTACTCTCCTGTAATGGAACAGTCCAATTTTCCTGAGTCAGGGAATTCAAACACGTCAGAAAAGCATTTGCAGTTTTGAGTTTTTACTTGAAACTATCTCCTTTCTTCCAAGATTTTTGAAGGATTTGCCCAAATATAGTAATCACAGATTTATTAAGATCTTTATCTTGTGCATAAATAGGTGTATTGAGAATTATAACTGCAAAGAACACACCACCTGTCTAAAAGCAGTGATTCTCCAGACTTGCAGAAATAGACTTGAGAGTTTGTAGCTATATTCTATTTAAAGTCATGAAATATCTTAGAGAATTATTTGTCCTGCATACCCACAAAATATTCTGTGGAACAGAAAACAGTTAAATAAAAACTGAAAGTTTGAGGAAGAACAACATTTCTGCCACAGTCTTGAATGTATATAAAAAAGGTCTTTGTTTTCATTGCTATTAGTGTTAAATAAAGAATTCTAGTTAATTTCAAATTTGTGCATGGGCATATTTTATCTTCTTTTATCTGTCAGTTGTGTCCCGAATTTATTCCTTTCATTCAACAGGTAACTCTTACTGGAAATAAAAATATTTAGAAACTTGAGTTATTTAGCCCCAGAAAACTGGGTAGCAAATATAAATAATTTAAAATTAAGAATATCAAACATTTATTTTAAATGTATCAACTTTAAATATTTGAACTTGGGCATATTTTTGCTCTGGCAAACAATTCTTTGGTACCTGGACATAATGAGCAAAATGCCTGAATCTAAACAAACCCAACCAAATGAATTAAACAGGAAAAGAAAAACATTTTGTTGAGGCTTAGGGATTTTGTTTGTTTGTTTGTTTTTGTTTGCTTAAGTGTTTTGGTTGATTGTTGAGTTTTGTTTTTGTTTTGTTTTGTTTTGTTTTGTTTTAATTGGCTTTAAAAGCAGGAAACTCATGGATGGAGTAATCTGAAATAGTGATTTTTTTTTTCTTTCCAGAGCCTAAGTGCCTGACGAAATTAAATGGGAGCGATGTTTATGACTCAGTATTCAGCTAAGTGTACTTCTATTCCTAATAATCTGTAGTTCCATTAGAATATCTCTACCAAATTCAGAAAAGCTGCCAGAAATAAATTAATTTTATAAAACTTTTGTGAAAATTAGTAGCCAGACAGGGATGAGTATTGTTTTACTGCAAGCTTGAATCCATTTAAGAGCCAGCATAAATTTTCTCTAAAGTAAGCATTTCACAGTGAACATTTACGGGATTGCCCTGTGCTGTGTAGTGCAGCCTTTCAGGATTTTATGGCATCAGGTGCCTGCACATTTATGGTGCTGCATCCACTGGCAGATGTAGGCACACAGGGCAGTGACCACCGTGTGGGGGGTGTGCTGGGGGCCTGCTGGCAGACTCTGGCCAGTTCTTCATGCTACACTCAGAAATATTAATTGGAAAGGCTCTAGAGGAGTTTTCTGTGGCAAGATAAAGCAGCTGAGCCAAACGCATCCAAAATTTAAACATTTAGCCCAACAAGTTGCTTGCCAAGGATAGATACACTAATATTGTTAAAATAACAAGTCTCCTTTCCCTGAAGGACTCTTTCTGGAATTGTCAAGATTTAGATGTATAGTTTTTGCTCTTCTACTGCCTGACATGTTTTCAACATGGCTTATTCCTGAACAAGTTAGTTTTCTTCCCCACCTTGACCTGCCTTTATATCACCATTGATGAACTGATATTTATATAGAAAACTAGTATATATTTTTTAAAACATGTTGAGAAGTAAGGTTTAACATAGAACTTTAGGCAATGTCTGATTTTTGTTCCATGATTCCAGTTTATGAAAGCTAAACTGAGCACTCCTAAATTGTAGTAGTGAAACATTAATATTTCAAGGAAAAGTGTCCTTGGGAAAACTAGGAAGCTTTGGGGAAGAAGGGTTTATTTGATCCACTAATACTTAGTGAACAAACTGCCTTTAAAATTTTGAAAACATTTTTAATAATTTAAAAAGAACTTTTTGCTACAGTTTTAAAATGAAGGGCTGAATATATAAAAAAATAATATTTTACTAATATGAAGAATTTTTGTTCTAAAGACTAAAAGAGTTCAAGCAGACTAGAAGTACGCAATGAAAATCCCCAAAGTGATGAGACATTATGTGTTTCTGCTAGTTTTCACCAACATGTACATTATCATCAAACAAACATGAGGAGGCATTAAGATCGTCCATTTAAGTCATCTGGGTATTAGTTTGCAGGATTTCTGCATCCTCAGAATAATAACTGTTTACTGTTTGTTGCCACTTAAGAATTAAAAAAAAAAAAAAAAACAAAACCAAAAACCAAAAAAACAACAAAAAAAACCCCCACACCTGGTTAAAGTTTAAATCTATTAGGAACAGCTTGTCCGCATTACTTTAAACTTTTCCTAAAAATATCAAAATAAGAAACACAAATATTTGAGTGCTTGGTTGAATACCTTATGAACAACATAACAAACTCAGACTTCAAAGATCTTCTCCTCAAAAACACTGTCTCCTCTAAAACAAGAACATGTTGTCTAAAGATACCCCTTGTAATACTGTATCCTAAATTAAATTTTATTAAAAACTTAGATAATTTAAGAAATTTAGAGGAAGAATCCCTGATTTAAGAGAAATTAATTAAACATAATCTGTTTATGAGAAATGAAGAAATGAATCTTTGTTAAGTTAAATAATGTTAGAACTGCTTTAATGTTGTGTGATAATTAAAACAGTAGAATATTGACAGTTTCATTGGAATTCTTATATTTTGATTCCCCATATAATATTGCTATTCTTATTTAGCTTAAATGTTTTCTCATTTCAAGAATCCGGACTTCTTAGTTTATTTTTAAATTAAGACCAAATTATTATGAAATAATTATCAAACTGCTACTCCCAGGGGAAAATTTACTTCTGTGATTTCAGCTGGTAAAATTATTATTGCCTTAATTGCAACATCTCTGATATCTGAGCTCTGGTCTCTGATCCCTACAGTGTCATGTGAAAGCTACTCTAAGAGTAAGATAATTATTGCACAGAAGACTAATTAAAAGGTTAAATGTCTATCACAAAAGAATATTTAATGCTGATTAAAAAAAAAAAAAAAGCTCTTTCAATATTGAAATTTTCTACTTATTTTAAAGTAAAACTTTGAATTTATAACCAACTTTAAGGAAAGGAAATGCATTAAGTTATAGAATGAATGTGTGTCCACATGTCCTTGATGTACTGAGCTCTCTGACAAGGTCTTAGCTAGTTTTAGGGATATTTTCTTTCCACACACAATTTGCATTTCTGATATTCTCTTCAATCATTTTCCATATCACTTGGGAATACAGTATATGACAGATGCCTTAATCTTCTCTTAAGATCTAGACTATAATAGTATGAAGAGAATTTTCAGCTTGTCTGTCTAAAATTATGTAGATTGTCTCAGACAAACACTGCTCAGTTCACATGGCTTAAATCACAATGTGATTGAAGCAGTTTATTGTCTAGCAACACAACTAGCAATCAATGAACAATAACAATATAACCAGTACAGCAAATAGGACACAATACTGAGTACCTCTACATTCTGAAAACTCCTTCTCTAAATAAACACAAACACCTGTAGGTGACAGAGACACCCCACTCTCCCCATCCCCTCCTGGTTGCGTAGCCCTGGGGTGCCCCCAGTGCCCTGTTTGCCTCTGCAGTCTCTTCTCCACTATATGTTCTCCTGTTCCTTCCATACTGCTCCTTTATCTCAAATTCTTTTGTTAACCTCTTGGTAACCATTTAATCCAGCTGATGTTTGTTGTCCCTTGCCTCTTTACCACTTTCATTTCTGGGACAAGCACCATCTCCAAACAGGCAGTATTTGGTTGCTTTGTTCACACATACTGTCTGACTGTTTTTATCCAGGATATTTCACGAGGATATGTGATACCCTCACAGATAATATGTTGACAAATATTCTTATTTTTTGAGTAACTGTCCATTGTCCTCACAAAATTGCCATGAGCAGGAAGATATGTCCCCAGTACCCTCTGGCAACTGCACTACTGGTTTTCATAATGTTCACAGAACCCTCTATACATTCTCCCTCTCTCTTGTTGAGTATTTGCTTTTTTGAGTACTGGCATAGATTGAGTGTAGTTGGTTGCTAAGAGTTCACCAAATTCTCTTTGTTACTCCCTTCGTCACCTGAACAGAGAGAAAATAGATTGAAAGGCTCATGGATCTGGATAAGGACAGGGAGAAATCATTCACCAATTACAGCCACAGGTAAAATAGATTCAGTTTGGGGAAATTAGCTTATTTGTTGTCAATCATATCAGAAAGTACAAGGAGAATTAAAACCAATTCCTAAACCATCTTCAGCACATCCATCCCTCTTTTCTGAGGTTAACTTTGCTCCCAGTTTTTTCTATCTCCTCCCTCTAAGCAGTGCATGGGAACAGGTTTTGGGGGCTGTGGTCAGCACACCACATGTTGTCTCTACCTCTCTTTTTACACAGAGAGAGGACACTTTTCTCTCCTTTGGCATGATGTCCTCCACAGGCTGCAGATGGGTCTCCACTCCAGTGTGGACCTTCATGGGCTGCAGGGGCACAGGTGCCTCACAAGAGGGTGCAGGGGATTCTCTGCTCCATCAGCTGGAGCACCTCCTTGTTCACTGACCTGGATTTCTAGAGCACTTTAAAAATTTTTATTTTATTTAATATTCACATTCTTCTTTCTGCCTGCTGTTGTGGTCCAGATTTTTCCCTTTCATAAATATGTTATCCCAGAGGTGCTATCATCTCACTGGTGGGCTTGGCTTTGGACAACCATGAGTCTGTCTTAGAGCTGGCTGAAGTTTGCTCTATCTGATGAAAGGAAAGTTGCTGTCAGCTTTTCAAAGAAGCCACCCTTATAGTGCCCCTCCACTCCCCTGAAAAACCTGGCCACACGACCCCAAAACATGTGCTGTCTTTCAAAATGATTTCTAAGAAAGTAAATTCATATGTAGAAAATAAGGATTTTCTGCCTCATAACAGAACCTCTTCTCTAAACAGAAATCATAATTCAATATTTGGCTTTCACTCCAAGTACTGTGTTCTACTTGTTATGGAGTCTATCAACAGTATTCATGAAGATCCTCAAGGTATCTTTGCTTCAGATTTCTTATGCTATTTCTTAAGATGACTGATCTCAAACTCATCATCTGATGTTGGAATGGGATACAATTTGTCTTATCACTACTTAAAATTGGACATAAAATCTCAGAGAAATGGCAGTATGGTCAATTTAAATTCCAACATTTTTTCAGAGTGCAAACTTTTCCTGTTAATTTAACAGGCATTTGTCCATTTTCTTGCATTTTCAAGACTCAGAACATATGACAATACTGAAATAGTTAAAAATATTGCAGTACATTTAGAGAAAGTCAGGTGCTTCAATTTTAAAAATCTAATTTCCCCCAGCATGAGAGTGCCTGTGATTCCACAGTGAATGATATTTAGAGTTTTAACAGCTATGACTTCAGAATATGTAGCATAAGCCCAAATTTAAAGCTGGTGCATGAATAGTTGTGTTCTGCATCTAGTGATGCCTCTAAGTGGTGAAGTACAGAATAATCATAGGCTCTTTTAGACAAACCAAAGAAAGTGGGTAAGACCCCCTCGACTGTTAATGTTTTTCTTAACCCAACACAACACACTTAGGGACACTTTAAATTTGGAATTCTGTTATTTCTACTATGGGGAATGAACTGATGTTATATTTGCAGAAAAACTCTTTCTAGACCTGTTACATTTTGATCTACATTTGAAGAGCAGCAGAACCTTCTCTCAGTGCCTACTTCATCATGCTATTTGTCACACTGTGCAGCTCATATCAGTTTGATGGTCTATTCCTATTCCTGCTTTAGCCCTGGAGTGACTCTGATTGCCATTCAGGGACAGAGGTGAAGCTCAAGTCACTTTACAAGGGCACGTGTCTCCCATCTGTCATATTTTCTGGGTATATTGATGGAGTTTTGTTTTGTGTTATCTCTTCCCTATGCCTCTTCTGTGTTTTTCCCTTACTATGTATAGTATTTCTATACTCTTTATCTGTACTTATTTTCTTCCTGTGAATCGAATGATGACACTGATCTTCAATTAATACTTGATTAATAAATGTACCATTTATTCTGTAATGTATCATTGTCTATTCCATAGAATTATCTCCAGAAATATATGGAACTTATTTTTGTGTAAGCTAAGAGAGAACAGAATTTCCCTAACAAAATGCTCCTTTAACATGCGAAACAACTTCTGGTTAAATAAATGCTGATGTCAAGCACTTAAACAAAGGGAAAAACTGTCTTCTAAAATAAGAAAAGTAGTCTTTATGATCGTCATTGTGACTAGTCAAATGAACCATATTATGGAAAAAAAAGATGTTCAGAAGTATTAAAGCTGTGGAGCTAGACATTTTAAAAACTATCTTCATCAGTCTTAACAGTAAGCTGTGCAACCATGTTTCTTTCCCAGACCTCAGTTGCACTGATTAAATGAGTTGCACAGTATTTGATTACAGAATATAATCAACATGTTGCAAAACTGAGTGAATAATTCATGTGTCATTTATCTGACAATTTTTGCCTCTCTCTGTTTGTTAGTTGTCATTGAGCAGATTATTATGTTCTCAAATGCATCCCTTATTTGAATTTATTTGCTGAATAATTCCCACCAATGATTCTTATTCTGGATGTCATCCTCAGGCAGTTTGTCATGAGTTTGCAACACTAGACGATGTAGTTGCTCTTATTTACTTGGCTTATGGATAATGTGCTATTCCTCTGGATGGTATCTAGATCAAAATGAAGCTTCAATATCAAAATTCTATATGCATTTTCTTCTAGTATACACCTAAAATTCTTGGATTAGGGCTGGCATGCCTCACTAGATTTTAAATTCCAGTCTAAGAACAGGTGACTATCCGTTCCTTTCCAGAGCACTTAAAGTCATGCATGTACTACCAAGAAGATTTGAGGGTGCTGAGCCTATAAGCAGCTAGAATAGTGCACAGCCAGAATACAGCTACTGGGGATCTCATCCTCTTGTTTCCTTTCAGAAATTAATCTGTGTCAATATTGTGCCTCAGAAAAGATAATAGTTTCACCTTTTGCAAAATAGCCTTATGGACAGATACCTCTGAACTGGGAGGTGACATTCTAGGGGATGAGAGATGCTAAGAGAGAGGGATTAATATATTTTTATATATATCTATAAAAACAGTCAAAGCACCAGGCCATACATTAAAAAGAGAATAATACTTTCATGTTTTTTACTTCTTTTATTCCTGTCTGTGTAATGGCCCAGTTTCTTTCTCCTTACTTCCTCACAGACTGCTTTAAGCACTCTACTAGCAATCCGTATGTCCTCTCAGGACTTACCATATGGACTGCAAAGCAATTCTTAAAAGGGTGAGAACATTGATGTGCCACCGAATATTTTTGAGTGATTGTAGCTACCTAACCAGCAAACACCCAGCTCGTGGGATTGTGTTCAGTGAAGCTGGGCTTCTACTAGGTTAAGCATAGGTGCCAGACTTAATGTGTATAAGATTTAATGAGCTTTACTTGGTTCCTTAACTTTGTAAGGTATGTATAAGCACATGAAATCTTCAAAGTTTTTTAAGGACTTTTATATTTGCAGCAGCTTGCATAAAATATTTACTACAGGAACAAAATATGTATTCCATATTTTTCATTAATAATTCTTCTCTACAGCTCAGCACATAAGTACAGTTCTGCACACAATTTGTGTTGGTAGCACTAACCCCTTGGATAAAATCAAAGAGGCAAATAATATTTGCCACAATAAAAATTTAAAAAAAAAAAAAGTCTTTTAGCCTTTAATTATAGCAGAATTGGACATTGTTGTGATGCATATAAAATGCTTTTAATTTTTTTGTGTAGCATTGTGAACTTTGTATTCCCCATAGATTGGAAATGTTCATGGTCTGGGATTTGACACTGGGATCTAAAACTTGTGATGGATTCAAGGTTGAAATTTTTATAGTTCTGAAGGCTAAACAAAAGGCATTTACAATTCTGCATAGAGCAGATTCAGGAAAACATTTTCTCAACCTGTTGCTTTCTTTTCACCTTAGAGGTTCACAACTTTCCTTTGTGAGAAATAAATCATTCTTTAAAGATTCAGTAGTAGGAGTTGCTGCAGACATATGCCCTTTCTCACAGAGCCTGTGCCCTCTGAATTTTCCATTACTGTACATACAATTCATCCATAACTGTTCTGTCAGAATCTTCATCAATCAAAACAATAAATCATTGAATAAATCTTGCACCTTTCTTTGCATGAACACACTTAATCTTGTTTTGTGTAAGCATTATCAGTGAGACTCTGGCCTCAAGTGAGGCATATCAGCTGTTATTTTAAGTCAAATTATGTCACTGCTCTATAAATTAATTGCTTTTCTGAGCATGTAATTCTTGGCAGAATTTGATTTTATTTACCTTTTTTTCTATAGAACGTGTTTTTTTCTCACCCAAAATCAATCTTTCAGCACAATTCAAGTTCACAAGACTTCATTCACAGGTCTATTTGTGAACTTGAAAAATTTGAATTTCCTTTACATTGGAACAGTCTATTTTAAGACTTTTTTTAATTTATTTATTTATTTTTACCTCAAAGAGCTGCTCCTTATAAAGTAGCAAAAGTACAAATCTGAAAATGTAAAACTGAAAATTTAAAGAAATGTCAGTTTTTTCTATGCAAGAGTTTCCTAGAAACAATTATTCTGCCTCAAATTCTGAGGGTAAAACTTGAAATACTTCTCCAAAGTTATAGGCATAAAGGTAAACATTTTTGTGATATCTTCAGGGGCTTTTTGACCACTGATAAGTATAAAAATTATATAAGGGATCTACTTCCAGGATTTGAAATGTGTAGCAATTGTTTAAAATGTTGAATATTAACACAGTTTGTATCTTTATGCTATCACATACACACATTCTCTAGATATCAGATAGATCTTTTTCTAGTTCCAGAATATGGACCTTAAAGTGGCCAGTAAGGGATAACTGGATAACTGAGGTCCATATTATTGTAAGACTTATCATTAACAGCAGAGAAGGAAACAGCACACTACTTAGTGGTGCTCCACTCTTCAACTATGCAATTTTAGTACCATTGTAGGGAAAATAGTAATTCAGCACAAGAGTAACTCATGCTCAAGTAACTGGTGTATTTTGAATATCACTGTGTAGAGTCTCTCAATAAATTTTCTCAGACAATTAAGCACAGGTGTTTTGAAAGAATCTTGCTAGTTGTCCAAGATACCATAATTTATGAACAGAATGCATTTCTCTCCCTAGGAGAATTTTCATTAAAAAGAAAAAATCCAATATACTTTCCAACTAATGATAAGTAACTGATATAATAGGAATTGACAGGTCACAACTTGCTCCTTCACCCTTGTTCAAAGCTGTAGATTCATAAAGTTTAAAATGTGTTTATATATGCAAAATCTCAACAGGAAATTCTTGGTTTTAAGCACCTGCTATCTTCATCTGAACATTCAAAATATGAAAGGAAATATCTTTAAAAATGAATCTCTTGAACCATACTGATAATTGATATTTTGAAAAAAACAAGCCAAAGCATATTTTCAATATTTAGTCATTTTATTTCTCAGATAAGATTGTATGTACTTCATAATTCAAAAGCATTTTTCATAAATCTTTTGATACACGAAGATGACTTTAAATGCATGCTACCACTGTATTAAAAAAAAAAAAAANAACAATGCTACAACTATATAAAAAAAAAAAAAAAAAAAAAAAAAAAAAAAAAAAACAGAAAAAAGAGGTATATTGCTATTTTATTTTTTTAAGAAAGAAGGAATATAAATTAAAAAAAAAATCTCTCTAAGTATTGCAAAGGTATTACTACAAAAACACATTATATCAGTAGTCATTTGAATATTTCAGAACATTAACTAGGAATGATTTCATATTGTTAGGTTTTTCTAACAACTTCAGCTGAGTTTACATTTAGGAGTGATGGCTAAATATCAAATTTTCATCAGTCTTGAAGAGCACCATAATTTTATTATGACATGACTTTTTAAAGATTGATTCTCTCCATCATTACTATTTTAATTATTTTTAATTTTTAATAGAATATTAAGAAAATAAAAGCCCCCAAATAATATTTCTTAAGAAGGTATGCTTTTTAAAAAATCCTAATTATATTTACATATATACTTTATAAACAATTTCCCAGGAAATTTACTAAGGATAAGAATAAATTAACATAAAACAAATTTAGAAATATGGAATGATAGGATGGTTTTGCTTGGAAGGAATCTAAAATATCTGAATCCAGCCATGGGCAGGGGCACCTTCTGCTAGATCAGGTTGCTCAAAATCCATTCAAACTGAGCTGGAACAATGACAGGGAACAGACATCCACAGCTTCTTTGAGTAAACTGTTCCAGTGTCTCGCCACATTCAAAAAAAAAAAAAAAAAAAA
>VWZN01004042.1:14230-31547 GCA_013396955.1 Regulus satrapa
AAAAAAAAAAAATAAAAAAAAATTCTTCCTAACATCTTATGTAAATCTACCCCCATTCAGTTTAAAGGAACTCCTGTTGGTCCCATCAACACATGCTCTTATAAAAAGGATCCACTTTACTACTCCCAGTTTTGAATTTACTTTTATGCTAAGGATCTAGGTGTTTTCATCCTGGTAGGATAAAATGTCCTCTGACATGTTGTATTGGATTTGTGACTGCAAGCTTTGGTAGCTGAGGGGTTAATACTGGGGTGGCTCCTGTGAGAAGTTTCTGAAAGCTTCGTCCTGGTTTGGCAGAGCTAATCCTTGGCCTCTCCAAAGATGGATAAGCCTCTGCTCAAGGCTGGGCTAATTAGAAATGATGGTAAATCCTCTGGGATAACTTATTTTAGAAAAAGAAGAAAACCACTAAAGTTTGTGCGTACTTAAGGAAAGGGGTAAATGTTTCATCTCTACTTCCTGTCAGTCAGCAACATCCTTGCATTTCCTGGGCAGCAGGAGTTCAGCACGTGGAGTAGTTGCTTCAGAAGGCAAACATTGCAAATAACAAATGCCACCCCTCATCCCTCCCTTCCTTAGCTTTCCTACCTGAGCTGTCAGGTAGGAAATGTCTCTTGGGTAAATTTGGGTCAGCTGGCCTGGTTATGTCCCCTCCTTGTCCCCCGATGGGGCTGGGTTGTCGGGAGACAGCGCTGGTGCTGTGCTAGCTCCGCCCAGCAGCAGCCAAAGCACGGGTGGGTTATCAACTCCTTTGCAGATACCAGGGCAAAGTGCAGCTCTGCGGGGGCTGCTGCAGGAAAACGAACCCCACCTCAGCCAGACCCAGTAAACACATAAAAAATGTTTCAAAAGATCTTTAATAGATTGAATTTTGAGATTTTTCAGGCATTAACCCTATTTTCTGGGCTGCCTTCTTGAAGGATGACCAGAAGCTGGAGAAATACTTGGGTTTGGAAGGAAATACAAACTTTGTTGAGATAGATATCCTAGTGTTTCCAAACCTGGAACTCAGGGTATAATTCTAGGATCCTTCTCACTATATTCTTCCACTGTTCATAATTTTATTTTTTTTCCCCCTGATATCAGTTTGATTTTTTTTATTTCATTTACTTTCATATATGACTGACTGCTTACAGGTATAGAACGTGCTGCTTGCAGATTTCTAATTGTTAAATGACTGTGTTGAAAATAGAGAGCAGTAAGTAGTCATCTTCATTTATATTTAGACAGAGAGTATTTTAGATAGCAGAAGAAATCCAAGCTTTGGGTGAGAAAGCAGCCTAACTTAAAAGTGACTGGCTGAAAATAAGGTAGCTCAACTGTCTGCTAAAGAGCTTGTTAAATTGTATGTTCTTTTGTTCTTATCAGTTCCTCACACTTCCAACAATTTTATCATAGTAGTTGCAGAATACCTATCACTTAGAAAATGGCTTATAATGTAGTAGAAATGTGTGGTTTTAATGCCCTCTCTTTCATTAGGCTCCTTTTCTTTCATCATAATCACATTGTCATCTGCAAAATACACAATTTTGTGTGCTGCATTGCATTTCACTGACCCAAACTACTCAGAGTATTCAAATACTCTGAACAACCCTGTGTAGAAAGGTAAGTTTTTCTTTTGCATGGCAAGTTATATTTTTATAAGACATACAAAAGCCAACATAACATTTCTAGGTTTTAATCTACACCTCTGTACAATCTTTCTGGCCAAGCTTTCATGCAAATATATTTCTGTACATTCAATTCTGTTTCATTTACTTAGACAACAAATGAATATGACAGTTAAAAAGAGTTAAAGATTCAGATATGGAATAGTTTAAAAATGCATACATGCTCTATTTCTATGTTTTTCTGCTGCTATGTGATGCAATAAGTTATAATGTATTCTCTAAGAAACTTTGAGTTTCAGTATCAAAATGACAGAAGGTTTTTATTATGACAAGTTTCACAACATCCAAGCCCAAGCTGAAGCAAACCCCATTAAAACTTCACTGAATTAGACATAGATGTTCTTATGCATAATTAAAAGTCCAAATAGAAATGACTTTTTTTTTTTTTTTTTTTTTTTCTTTTTTTAACCATTAAAAAAGCACGGGACAAAACAGGAAAATAATCCTGCATTTTGCTAATGATTTCCATGGGCACCTTTAAAGCAATGTTGGTGCCTATTGGTCAGGTATATAAATACTTATAATGGTTGTTGGAAAAAATAGTTAGAATCAGGTTTGGGTTAATTTTTACAGCTCCTGTCTCCCAGAAAAGTAAACTGTTTCAAGCTTTTGAAACAGTGAATAAAAGGAAAACACAAGTACTTCTTTCAAGCTGAAAGTATTTGGCCAACCTATAATGACAGATCTTGTGCTTGATGATGAACTTACCTCTTGCAAAATAAATACATCTTCGCTTCTGGAATTTCCAGGGGACTGTTTAAACTTCACTCTTGGAGAGTTTTGGTTGTAATGTAGATAAAATTTTAATAGGTTTTGTTGAAGAAATATCTTTTTAAAAGGCAAGCTTATTCTCATTACTCTCTTAAGGCACAGATTCCTACATAGGTTTTTGTTGTTTGGATTATGTTCTAATATTGAAACAGTAAATCTAAAGATGCTTTAAAGAGGTTTTCGTTTTCTTGTGTTTGAAGCTGGTTTTAATGCTTCTTTTAAAAGGTTAAAAGGATCAGTCAGTACAATAGAAGATAAAGTGATTTAATAAAGATTTTATTTTATAGTGCTACTTGTACGTGGAATATCCATTTGTTAAAAGAAACCAGGTAATATTTCTAAATTTAAAAAGACAAGTGATATAAAAAATATCAGTGTAACTTCCTACAGACAGCTCTTTATGGATCGGTAATTTCTTCATAACCATATTTCTAATGGACCATCACAGAGGAATATACTTAACACTTTTACAGTCTAATTAGATGTGGCATCTCTCAAATGTACCTGATTCATCTTTAACAACTGCTAAATTATGTATCAGGATACAGGCTGACCGGCTAAAAACAAGACAATTCCAAGTGTACTGTATATTGGCTATGGACAGAAACCACTGAGACTTTTAATGCCTGAAAACAGACAGCCATTTATAAAAGTACATTCAGGGTTTTTTGTTTTTGGTTTTTTTTTCCAGAACTTTTTTTCCTCTTCTTGAGGTATTTTGGGACTAAGAACATGATTTTTAACTGATTTTCAGACACTGAAGACTCAATGGTCCTACCANTTTTATTATACCATTAGTATACTCTCTGAAAGGAAGAATGCTTCCTCCTGCATGACCTGCTGAGGGCACACAAACAAGATGGGGGGAAAGAGAAGTGGGAAACAAAGCTGAACCATTCTGTAAGAATCAAACTATCAATGCCCTCCCAAAATAATGTTTACTATTTTGAATGTCTTTTAAATTTATATTTTTTTATGTAGCAAGAAATGTTCAGGAAAGGACTTAAGGATGGAAAGGTTGGGTGTGTCCTTGGCTGCAGTAAACATAAGATAGTGGAGTACAGGATTCTACATGGAGAAAATAAGGGTGAAAAGCAGGATTACAAAGCTGGACTTCAGAATAACTATTTTTCTTCTTCAAGGACCTACTTGGAGTAATCTCATGGTTTAGAGCTTTAGTGATATTACTTAATACTAATGTTAATATTCAAACATCACTTCCACTAGGTGCTCATTTCTCCAAACAAAGCCAGGTCTCTGACTAGGATTTTTGCCAATAGACCTGAAGAATGACTGTGACTGACCATTTCCACAGGGGCAATATCTCTTTTAAAGTCTTTCAGAGAATTTAGGCATTGGCCTTTCCACTTGTATTACCAGACAAAGATGCCAATTAATGTCATTTGCAATGTGGATTCTCAGCCATTAGAGCTGATACTAAACCCAGTAACTAATTTCACTCTGGGCATTGAAAAGCTGTCAAAGGGTAACAATTTTTGTCACAGCTGATCTGATACAGTTGTGAAGAAGTGACCTAGAGGTGTAATGCTCTATCTCTTTATGAGCTATGTGGGCCATGCAACCTATTTAATTATTTACTTTTGTATTTTACTTTTTTCTCTTTGCTCAGGAGGAAGTGCCTTTACTCTTCAATAATGCTCCAAGGCAATTGAGCTATTTTATTTTTAAATGTAATATTGGGCCTGTATGTTAAAGGAAAGAAATCTATGTTAATCATTCTTCTAACTTCTATATAAATATAAGGTATTGATTTTCACTTTTGTTTTGTGTTTCATTGTGTCACATTTTTATTTTCCTATTCTCAAGACTCTAGAAATCTTTTTAAGTGTCAGAATAAAAGCCTATAGCATCTAAGAGGATGAGACCATTTGACTGGGGGCATTGTGGTTTAGGATTTTGACTTTATCTGAAGAGACACCTTGACATCTTTCTATTCCAGGAGAACAACAAGAATGTGAGTAGTGTGTGTGAAAATCTCTGGGATAAGAGGGTTAATTCTAGTCACACTGCTTTCAAATAATGAGCTCATTTTTCAGCTATTACCATTGTAACAAGTCATCTCGTGTTTCAGTGCTTCAGCATTTCAGGACACATCCTACCCATTTTAAGCATCTACAAAACTGCTTTGTAGTTAAAAGTTTACTGAGTATTGATTAAAAATCTCAAAGACAGAGGGACAGATAAAGAGGGAAGAAAGAAAAGGGGAAGGGAAAAGGGGAAGAGAACTCTAAGAACTAAATCTAACACAAACTCAATGTAATGCATAAGCTTTTGAATAGCATAATAGTGATATACATTGAAATGACTACATTAGAATGTCTACATTAGAGTGGGTTAATCCTTACATGGCAAATATTCCAGAAATGCAAACTGAAAGTTGATTTCATGGAGGTCAGCTCAGCAAAGATTACTTTAGACTGGGTAAAGGCCTTCATCTAGAATTACTTCTCCAGTCACCTATGACTGCCCATGCATATTTATAGTAACACTCTTCTTTCATCTTTCTTGTGGTCTTCACTCTTATTCCTAGAGGATTGAGGAGCATACAAAGGCAACATAAATTGAAATTCTATATTGAGAATGTCAAGGATCCTTGGGTCACCTTAATTTGTTCTGTCTACAGGACTTGGAGAAATTAATACTTTCAAGAATGCTTTAATTTCTTCAAATAAAGAAGAATTATTCACTTATCCAAGACCTAAGGAGTCAGGATCAGGATTGAATTCTGCTGAGTATATTGTAATTTTCTCTGGTTAAACATAAATATTAAGAGTTTAGGAACATATAATAATTTTTTTTTTCTAAAATACTTTTAATTCCAATGATATTAATGTAAAATTATAAATATAATGAGTAATGAAAACAGGTATTTCTTCCATCAGTTCTTTCAGCCTTTCCTTGTTTTGAGCCTTTCCAATTTTTGTTGAGTGGTATTTTTGTAAAGTGAAAAAAGGACACAAGTGAAACGAGGTTGTACTGATGAAAATAGCTGTGTCACCATAATTGAGAAGACATCTTCAGCATCTTGGAAAAAAACAGAGGACTGCAAAATTACAAATTGATTCTTTGAAACAAAAAGCACAGGATGATTACAGAGGTATAAGTGTAAATAAAAACATGCAGCTACTAATAAATGCAACTTTAATAGTTGGATAGAGTCTATTTTAGGGCATAATTTAAATGTATAGGATTGTGATACAGTTTGCTGCAGATACCTGTTATTCACAGCTTTGGTGGAATAATCTTTAGATTATTTATATGATAATAAAAAAGTCTCTGAACTAAATGTAGCTATGCCTCTTCAGAACAGCATATGCAGATGGGATTAATCTGATATGTTGTACTGATACTAAACTATGCCTTTGTTAACATGAAAGGAAAATGTACCTCTTTCTTGTTCTGGTATTTGCACCCCATTTCTGAAGACTCAGTTGTAACTGGAGTGACTCCGTTGTCATGCCATTAATGCAGGAATATTTTCATCAGCTTTGGTTTATTGTCTTCAACAATGGAGCAAAGAAATGAAGACAAACAGAGTGTGGACAAAGATGTTATTCTGTGTGGCTTTTTTGGTTTTTCTTCCATATTTAAAAAATACATAATTATGTATTCATATTGCTATGAATTTGCCTAATACAAACAGATATATATTGCATTTGCAACAGAAATCTAGAAAAGAAAAGAAAAAACCTCATCAAATATATTACTGTGGCTTAAAAAGTTGGTCAATAATAAGTTATTGGCTAATATGCTGAGTGTACTAATAGAAAATAAGGTGACTTTATTTATTAATAAGCCATTTTACTTTTTTTTTTAATATTTAAGGAGCTTTCCTATTTTACATGTATAGCACAGCAAGAAACACAGGCAGGTATTACAACTGATAAGTAGCACTCTATTGAGAAAAATAAATTTTACAGTTATTTGTGTCCTATCTTATATTAGATAGTATAATTAGAATTTACCATCTCAGAAAGAAAGGAAATTGTTCTAAGCACAAGCATAGTGAAATTTTATTTGTGCTCTTTTTCAGAGCAGTTCAGACAGAAACATGGAGAATGTAAACATATCTATTTTGATTCCGCATAAGATAGACATGTCAGTATTTTCAATTGTTTGAGATTTGTACTGAATTTTATGAGACCTTTAAATGTCAAAGTATGTCTATGAACTAAAAGAAATTAAAAAACAAACAAACGAAAAAAAGGGATACACTTTCGACATTAAGTCCTCCAAATTTGGCTTTCCTACAATTTGACCATCTGTTTGTGCTGGAGCAGGATTCCTCTGATACTGGCAATGGCCAGTATTGTCTCAGGTGGTGAATGCAAGAGAAGAAATGGTAACATAAGGTAGCGGGATGCTCAATCCACCCGAGCAAAGTCAAAATGTAGTACATAAAAGCAATTCCAGTTTGTCTTTTATACTGAAATTACACAATGGTAATTTAAAGATTTTAAAGTTTTTAAGGACTTAGTAAAAATTAGTTAAATGTCTTTAGGTTAAAGACAGATTTAAAAAAAATCAGCAGCCTGAATTTTGGGTTAGATGGGTAAGAAAAATGTCTATGCCATAAATAGATGCTGAACTTAGATCTAAAAATTTTCCTTGATAGTAAACAGACATCAGAAAGGACATTTAAAAGATAAAAATTAATTTATAGGTGTCCGCCTTATGTGTTTTAAGATACTCTGCATATTCTTCAACGTAGAAAACTATAAAAATAATTTTCAATGTTCTAATTTTCTCACAAGACCCAGTGTTTTTAAATCGATACATTTTAGCTACCTACACTTTTGGGAAGAGGATATGGAAACATGTTTTTCAAGCAACTAAAATGCAGAGCTAGTAGTGGAGTTGCAGAGAAGCAGTTTTACCTCCCATGTCCTGTAAAGCTGACAAGTTCTGCATAGCAATGCAGATCAAGAACATCTCTTTGTGGTGAAGCTCTGTGTTTTGTTCTACTTGAGACAGAATTTTATTTGTATGAAATCTTAAATCTGATATGCCAATAGTCAAAACAAACAATATGTAGAAATGGATATGGACATTCATTTTTGTATATTCTACAATCTTAGTGATGTGCAGAGAAGTTTGAGATCTTTTCAAGCTGTAAAAAAATGAGGAAAAAAAAATCATTTACAAAAAAAAAACCCCAAAATATAAACATTCACTTCCCTACCCACACATTAAAACCAGAAACAAAAGAAAAAAAAAACAACAAACAAACAAGGTATAATCTCCTCTCCATAGACAAACACTGAAAAAAGCTAACCCGCTTAATGCATGTATTGAATTTTACCCATAATTGTGGTTTCCACTCAGTATATTTTATATAGTGCTCAATTCAGGTTTCCTGAAGAAATGATCTTATGGATATAACAGATTCCAATACCTACAGCTTTTTAAGGTTAGGGTTTAAGACTCAGTACAATGAACTAAAATGACATTTAATTGCTGATATGCAGCCATACAGTTCAGCTAATTATGATCCCTGGAGTTTAGTCATCATATGTAATTAACTTTAACTTTCATAAAAGCTTAATGTGCTGAAAAAACACCAATGACTGTGAATGTTACACTTCAGGTTTTCTGACAGAATTCAAAATTAATACTAAAAGACAATTTTTCTTACTAAGTATTAATATAGCCATCTGCTCTAGAACAATGCAAATTTGCTTTAATAGGAGCATTATCTGTGGTTTTGTTTTTTTAAATTTTAATTTAATGGTTACATTAACTGCAGTATAAACAAGTTGGGGAATAATTCAGCTCTGGGCAAACAAACCTAATCTATTAAAATAAAACTAGCAAAAAGACTGATGAGTAATATTAGAAAGGCCAGTTGGGTTTTCTGTCGATTTTTGGTTTTCATTAAAACAAACAAACAAAAAAACAGAAAAAACCCCCCAACACTTAAAGCCACTACAATTTACAGAACTTAATTTGACTTGTATTCTTATATTTCCAGACCATCTTAGTAGTATTTATGAAATATAAAGATCCATATATATATTGCCACTTACCAAAATCAATGATTTTGTAGAAAGCAGGTTCACTACGTATATTTAGTCAGATTTTGCTGACCTTTGCTACAGGAAAGGGTAAATAAATCAAAGTTCTTAAGTAAAATCAGAGAAGAATTGTATCCAGAATTGTATTTCCATCAATCAGTTGTGCTTAGCAAGACAATTACAACACAATTAAATCTCTATGATACAATAGGGAAGTGAAGGGACATACCAATCAGCTTTTAGAGAACAAGGGTACCAATGCACTGTCACAGTTTGGTGAAATTGTTTAATCAGACTAAAATAATCCCTTTGCCAATAGATCTAGGTTACCTACTAAGAGTATGTTATGTACACAACAAACAGTTTGATACAGTATAATCCTTGAGAACCCAAAACATATTTGTGAGGGTTATTGCTCAATTTAAAAAAAAAAAAAAAAAAAAAGGTTATTTTATCAATAAATAACTGCTTTATTTTATCAATAAATAAATTTGGCTGCAGTGGCCCAGCTGGAGCTCAGACAGTGGAGGTAACTGGCATTTGGTCACTAGGCTGACACTGAAACCATCTCAGCTCAACTTCAGCAAAAGTGAGCCCAGGCCCTCCCTGACACTACATTCTCAGGTCAGGAGTACAAATCATTGTGTACAAAACAATGGCAAGATAATTTTTACAGAGCTACAATGTAGTAGCTGTATTGCCTTGCTCTGCAAGGAATCATAGGGCGACAGAAGAGACTGGTTCTTATCAAAGGAAAAAGACATATAAAGAAGGTTGTTATAAAAATAACATACTTTTAGGAATCTATTTATAAGCCACAGAATAGCTTTTACAAATGCAAGAGAACATGAAATAGGCCGAAGACCAGTAGGCATTGCCATTGGCAGCATTATGATGGAAATGATAAAAGTTGAAAAGTTTATGGAATACTCTGATATGCTTAAGTGACCTAGCAACAGCAGAGAAAATCAAGATAATTCAAGAAACCACGGGATAAAAGGGTTAGAGAGAAGTTAGGCCTCACATATCTAAAAAAAATTATTCTGTGTTTATTTATACTGCTACAGGTTTTATTCTAGAAATGAACTTAAATTCTATTAAAAATTGCCCTAAAATCATGATTTCATCTACAAACAGGAATTTCAACACAAATTAGATTCTGCTCTGAGTAGCCATGTGAAAATTTCTGAAGAACTGCTGAACATTATAGTTGTGTGGTAAGATTAATGCTTTTAGCATTAGTTTTAAGACTAATTGTTGTATTTAGCATCTGTTGAATCTTAACATCTATCAGTGACACTCTAAAATGATATATTATCTATTATAATTGGAGAGATGATGTCATCATTTGTGATGTTGACTACATCATGGTATGACTTAACCTTGTCAGCGTGGTGAGCTTTAGTGGATTTATGACATTAAACTTGAGAAAACTCTAGGCATGTTCAAATGTTGTATTTCATGCAGCATCTGTAAAAGAGAACTGAATCCCTTTAACTCCAGTGAAAGCATTATTATTATTATTATTATTATTATTATTATTATTATTATTATTATTATTATTATTATTATTATTATTATTATTATTATTATTATTATTATTATTATTATTATTATTATTATTATTATTATTATTATTATTATTATTATTATTATTATTATTATTATTATTATTATTATTATTATTATTATTATTATTATTATTATTATTATTATTATTATTATTATTATTATTATTATTATTATTATTATTATTATTATTATTATTATTATTATTATTATTATTATTATTATTATTATTATTATTATTATTATTATTATTATTATTATTATTATTATTATTATTATTATTATTATTATTATTATTATTATTATTATTATTATTATTATTATTATTATTATTATTATTATTATTATTATTATTATTATTATTATTATTATTATTATTATTATTATTATTATTATTATTATTATTATTATTATTATTATTATTATTATTATTATTATTATTATTATTATTATTATTATTATTATTATTATTATTATTATTATTATTATTATTATTATTATTATTATTATTATTATTATTATTATTATTATTATTATTGTTGTTGTTGTTGTTGTTGTTGTTGTTGTTGTTGTTGTTGTTATTGTTAAATATAATTATAATTATGATTATTTTATAGAACATAAAAACCAGTGCAAGACTTGATATTGCTTTCTCATTGCTTTCTCTTAGTAAAATAGACTGGCTTGTTTAATTCCTACTTTACTAAATGAATTTTTATCTAATAGGTTTAATAGCTCTCCCTTACAGCAGTTTAAGAAATGGAAATAATATAGAGTAATTCTAGAATTATCACTGGGAAGTAGTACTTTATTATTATTCTCTGTTCCATCAGTCACTATAGTAATAAAACAAATACTGAACTGTATTTATTTTCTCTCTGGTTCAATATCTATCTGTTAAGGCAGTTCCCATATTATATTTATTATCCTTAATGGCTTAGACATTCCACTAATAATGTATGTCCTTAGACTCTTTATATTTTTTCCCTGAGTGCTATTTATTTCTGTAGGAAGTTTTTTATGAATGCAAAATTTTATTTTCTGTATTTTCCCTTATATTTACCGCATAAATGACACATATTATTTTTCTAATTCCAGGATTAAATCTTAGGCAACTAACAAGACTATGCTTTGAAAAGAGAAAAAAAAATATAAGGTAAAGTTTATTTGGGACAATTTTCTAAACTTCTACAATTTAAAATGTAAGTATCTTATCTGCCTACCTGCTGGGGCCAGAATTGATCATATTCAGGACATCAGATATGCTTACTATCTTTCTGCACCACATTGCTACTGCTATGCATTGTTTGTATGTGTGCAGTCTAGTTTACAGGCTTGTCTTCTGTGTCCCCAGAGGTGTCTAAAGCCTTAAACGACAAAATTTGAGGTCACACTTTATTGAACAAATCTCCATTAATTACTTCCAGCAGACCACTTGAATCAGCAGCCTTCCGCAGTCTAATGAGATAAATTGTATTGAAAGGTTCTGCACAAATAGAAAGGAGGAAGGTTCAGGATGATTTGTCATCTCTACTAATTAGAAGTGATTGTTTTTCCTAGGTCTCAAATAAAGCCAATATCTTAATGCAAAGATATTTTACTTTAACTAAGTTTTGGATTAGAAAGAATAGTCTCTATCAGTTTTCACCATAGCATTTTAAATTGAATTTGATGCAAGAACTGCACAGAACTATTTTATCTAACCTGCCTAAAGCTCTAAGGGAGTGTTTTGAAGTGAATAAGTGAATAATAACACCAGTACATAAATTATAGAACTTCGAGAATGATGGTATTATGCAAAATATATTTAAAATCCCCCTATATTTTTAAATTTGTTGAGTACCATGTTCAAACTACCATGTTCATGCAGTAAAATATGAGAGAAAAGGAGTGGGATACATTCATTAAGGCATTTCTCTTCTGAAATTACTACTGTGCATACTGAGGCTCTACTTCCAAGAAAGGTCTGAGCTTTACTTGCTGATGGGAAAAGGAAAATATACATTTCTAGTTTTCTCTGATTCCACACAGTCTTTGCTTTTCTTTATTTAATTTCCTTTATCTCATCCCACAACTTTTTTTAATCCTATTTTCTCCCCCATCCCTCTGAGGAAAGGGAGTGAGGGAACATCTTGATGGGCACCTAGTAGTCAGACAGGATAAATGAACAACAGAATTCATAAGCACAATCCTCCCTGTTGACCAGCTATTAAACTGATTATATGGATTTTTCTGTATTGGCAATACCATCTGTCCAGTAAGGTTTAAACCAAAATGCATGAACAAAAGTGATCTTTAGAGATCCAAAGGACGTTTCCCTGAGAGCACAATTCTTTATTTTGGCAAAACTCCATCCCTAGCAATTATGTCTGGACTGCTTAAGTTCCACCTATAATTTTAACTGGATATAAAATTCTGCTATAATTCCCATCTGCACAGTTACTGGGTATTAAGGGACGAAACCTTTACTTTATCCAGTGGCAACTGGGATGATAAAAAACTACCATAACACAATACTATATCCTAGTTAATTAATATTAAAATCTTAAAAAACTTCAAATGAGTAAACTACTTAGATCAAAATATTCTCTGAGGCCCTAAAGAGTATTAATCAAAATCTGGTTTTATGTGGATATAATTTTATGGGTTTTTTAATCTTTCAATGTCTACTATGCTAAGATATTGTTCAGAAGTCAGTGAATATTGATAGTATGACCCTGACAATAGGTTAGTGCTGCAGAAAGGGCTCTCAGGGTCAGACTGGCTGCAGCTCTGTGTAGAAATCTTGTGAGGGCAGTCTCACTAAGTGAACATTCAGAGTGTACAACATAGAACACACTATAAACACACTGAAAGGCATCTGTATATGCTTGAAGTGGGTGAAACAAACAGTAAACTGGTGCTAGGCATCTCAGAGCAGCATAGGTGTTAGGATAATATACTTATTTCATATCCATTACAATGAGATTTATATAGTCTTTGCTTACAAACACAGAGAGGTAAAAACTTTTTAGTCTTGCACATAGGCCTGTATTCTAGCTCTGGCCATAGACAAAGACATACTAGCAAAGAGAAATGCATGCCAACCCATCACTTTGTCCTCCCCTAGAGGTCACATTGCAGAAGATGGATGGGTGTCTACTATGCAAAATAAAGCTTATTGCCTCCATGAGGTGTTTCTAAAACAGAAAAAAAGTCTCTGATACTTTGATCTACAGTTCATTACTGGTGCAACAGAAACACCACATCTCTTATTGCAGAGTGAAAAAAATCTGGAAAAATTAAGTTTTCTCACCTATACATCAACATATATAAATTAATTTAAAAATATTTTTAAAATACTTTTCTGTAGTTTATATATGAAATACATTAAAAAGAACATATGTTTATGTACTTGATTTAGAAATCATTCAGTTTTCCAACATATGGTGTATTTGGATTTTATTTATCTTTAGCTCAATTACAGCAAAACCAAGACACAGCGATGGTGGCTGAAGATAAGAATATGTTTCCCAGAGGGTTTTTGAAGGCCTCCTCCTTAAATAAATTCTAGACTGGATGGAGCAAGGGCAAAGTTCAAAATTTGATCTAAGCTCTGATTCTTTAATCATCCTTATCCTTTTCTGGACTCAAAGGGGCCCTGAAGGGATGAGCACAGCACTAGAAAATACAAAAGGTATATATTTATCTTAAAGGTATACAACAGGAAGTTTGTTAGCAACAGGGGAAGAACTGCCAGGAAAACTTTGTCCTAATAAGTTGAGAGGAGACTTCAGACTGCTGAGGCAGCCAACTAGTAAGGTTTTCTAGGAATGTGCTTTTGTAGGTACTGCTGTCAGTGAGGGCTGATCAAATTTTCAGACCCATCACTGAAGAATGCAGAAGCAGGCAATTAGATTCTATTCTGCTTCTTATGTGTCACTCCCAACTTGAGCTATCTTATGATTCTGCAATTAATGAGACGGTTTTGTAACATGGACTGTTAAACTGTTAAAATACTAATGAAAAATAAATTCTTAGTTCCATACAGAAGGTGTATTGCCATTTCCCCATAGCAAAATCTTCATTAAAGCACCATAGACACCTATAGTAACTACAGCTTATCCCTGCCAATCCTTTCACCTAGATAGACCTCTGTTGTTATGTTATTACAGAACTAATTTTCAGTTATTTCTATTCCAATTTTCAATTTATTAAAATCAGTCACCTCAACACTGAATGATCCTCCACTGTTTTTCATTTTTAAAAAATTTTCCTGAGGCTTCTCTTCTTGTGTTTAATAGTTATTCTCTCATATATCAGTTCCCATACCTTCTTTTTAGTTTCAGAAATGAATTCTATCTTCCCCTGTGTTCCTGTATTGAACAGCCTCTGCATTAAATTACAGGTATAGCATTATTTTATACAGGTAGAGGTATTTCTACTCATATTGGACTTGCTAGCTCTTAGTCAAAGTTACTGTCCCATATTGTGTTCATTTATCTTTTTGCACAGATAAATCTGTATTGGCCTGGTTTCCAGCACACCAATGTACCAGATGTCAAAAATATCCCAGGGTCTTTTTTCTGTCTTAATAATAATAATAATATTTTACTGTGATATTTTAGCTCTTTGAGGCTATTTCCCCAGTTATTTGAATGGAGATAGTTCCTCATATTTAGGCCACATAATAGGATAATGTAAAAATGGGTTTGATATTATCATTCTCTGGAGCAGATATTTCAAAATATTACTCCGTCATTGAAGCCCCCATTTCTTCTAGTCTTTCAATTATTCTGTATTATCAGTTTTTATTAATTTAAAAAAAAATATTTTCTATTGAGAATTATTTTCATTGCAGGATGTTTTCATATCAGGATGTTTTATGAGGCTAATAGGAACCTGTCTCTAAAGAAGAAAAAATAATATTTGAATCAAAATAAAGATTAACCTAGAAAAAAATATGGAAGCCTATTGAACAAAAATATTATTAAAATAATGGAATTCTTACATCATGGAGGCATCTAGTGCCATTGATAGTAGCCACAGAGTGGAAAGCAAAGAAAGGTTATAAAGTAATGTCACAATTTAGATGGCTTAAAAAAAAAACTTAGATGTAGCAAAAATTAATTTTAAATATGCAAAGAGTTGCTTGTAGAAGGGATATAAATATCTATTTTTGAAGAAATTATGAAATTTGATGAAATTCTAGAAAATAGTGTTTGTTGAAAAGATGGGAGGATATTGAGTCCTTTTTTTTTCTGTTATTCTCAGAAATAGATGGAAAAAAAATGTGCCCGTCCACAGGAAATAAATTCAGTATCAGTCAATATGGATTAAACAGAACAAATATGTCAAAACAATTTAATTTCATTCAGTGGTATACTGGTAAGGTTGAGAGTTGAGAGTTAGGGAATATTATGTTCTGTAGTCGTGGAAAAGTTTTTGACAAAGTTATACTTGATATCTGTAAGAAAACTGGGAGATGGTGGTATGCCCATTCATAAATAGGTGCAAGACCAGTTGGAAAAACAAACCATACTATTATGAAGGGGTCCTTTGCCACCTGAGGATGTGTAAGGTGACATTTTCTGCTTGCATATATTGGAAAACAACTACTAATTATTTTCATTAGTAGTCTCAGAAATTAAATAAGTAGTCCTTTTATTTTGCCTAATTTTATGAGATTGAAAAAATAGGAAAAATATTAAAAAACATTTAGAGAGTTTGAAAAAGTTTAAAAAAATATTCAAATCAATAAATACACTTAAGTATTATAATTATGTTTTTAAATGTTACCAAAACTTTGACAGATAATCCCTTTGAATTTCTCAGCAGTGTATTAGATTATGATGTTTGTTAGCTAGTCTGCTGGAATGGAAACAGACTAATATACTTGATTGTCATTAAGAAGTATTACTTATGACACCACTTTCAGCCAGATGGCTAAAGGAAGAGGAAAGTATCCATTCTAATCTTGCAAACTTATAGAGACAATGCTAAAATGAAGTTGCCATGAAAATATGACTCAGCCACATAACTCATATGAGAGAGAGAATGAGGTGCAGAGAAATGTTTTAATCAAATCAGGAGATCATATCAGAAAGTCCTGAATATTTCAACATTGAATATTTCCATCAGATTTCTAGAGATTTATTCTCTGGTTGATAATCCTTTAACTTATGGAGACTAGAGCAAGCAATCATATTAAGGTGACTTGCTAACCTTCAAGTAGTACTGTCAAAAGATCACTGAATTCAAGTTTGAAGAATTTTAAAGAGAAAGCTGCTGCTTTGGAAACAGAAGAAAAAAAAAATATATATAGGTTTGATGCTAACTTTATCCATGAAATGAAGCAAGATTAGTTGAGAAGAAGGTAACTTGAGTAATACTGTACTTGAGAACAAATAATTAAACAAATGATTGTTGCCATTTTTTCCAATGCCACTCTTACTTCAAAATCTGTATGTATTCTTCATTGAACAAAAACAAGACATAATGTCTTGCAGATTTCTCTTGTGTGCTAGGAGGACAATTTCTGGGGAAACAAGTACTTTTCTAAATGTAGATTAGTTTGTTTATATGTAGTTCTAGAAGAGAGTGCTTATTGCAATTAAAATGAAAATGTTTTCCTTCAAATCTTAGTGAAAACCTGTATTCTTGGCAGTCAATTCTGCTTTAAAGAATCAACAATAAGGAAGCAAAGATGAGTTTCATCCTAACTTACTTTGGCCACCTAAACTATCACAATATTTGTGATTCATTTACTAAATCAGTTTCCAGTGCTCTTGATGACTCTATAAAATACCTTTAGAGCTGGATGTGAAGCACAATGAAAACCTATAGCCAATCCATATCCTTTGGGAGGGACAGGAAGAATATACCTGTACATATAAAAACAATATTGTGTGTCTCTGTGTAGCGGTTTGAGTCTGTAATCAGGCAGAAACTTTATTTTGAGCAGAGGTTTTGCTTTGCTAACGTTAGTTTCCCGGCCAACGCACCAAAAGGTGTTCTGGTTTTAGTGGCATTTAAAATGTCTATGCACCTGTTAGAATCACTTACTTATTTCTTGCTGTGAGATAGGACTAGGAGAAAGAGAAAAACAGGTTTAAAACTTCAAAAGAACAAAGAAAACTTTTATTGACAAATTAAAACTGGTTTATGGAAATCAGAATGAAACCTTTAAATCACTTCTCTTCCCCCTAACACCCTTTTTCTTTTCCCACCAACATAACAATTTAGAGAGGACAAAACTCAAATACTTCTCAGTCTTAAAACAGTCTTTCAATT
>VWZN01004042.1:41944-58190 GCA_013396955.1 Regulus satrapa
TTTTTTTTTCCTGTTGCCATTAGAGATTGTGTTTTATCTCTGGGGAAAAAAAAAAAAAAATCTTTTTTCCAAGATTGACTCTCTTCTTTATATTTATAAAATATTACTAATTGTAAGGATCCTGTACTGTCTTTCTAGGTTCCTTTAAATATTCCAAACAAAGTTTTAATTTTTAATAACAAATTTACTTTCTAGTGAATATTTTATGTTACATGGGACTTTGACATTGCAGAACAGTACAGCAATATAATGAAATTGCCAGACAAACAAAATCTAACAATTACAATATGCAGTTGTATGGTAATACAGATATGGTTCCTATATACAAGTCTCTGTAAGCTCACCATTATGATGTTGGATGTCGTCAGACTCCAGAAAGAAGATGTGAGTTAAAACTAGCTCAAGCCCTTTGTCCTATTCAGACTTAATTTTGTTGTTTTTAAAATTTTTTTTGAGAGCCATGGAGTCACAACCCCATGCAGGGCTGACTGGCTGACTGGAGAAGGCATCTGGTTGTATTAGCTATTGTAGGGTACACGAGTACACAACTGCTTGACACAATCAACAGCTGCAGTTGATTACTTGAAGTAAAGGCTCTCTGGTTTTGTAGTGCTTCCTGGGCAACAGCTGTGCTCCTGTAGGTCCACAGGGGAGCAGAGATCCACCCTGAGGCACTGGAGGTCAGCAGCTGGAGATACGCTGGAGGAAGCTGCAGGCTATGGGGACACCATGCAGAGGCAGATGCTGGAGGAGCTGCAGCCCATGGCAGATCTCTGCTGCAACAGTGAATTCCTGCACTCCATGCAGAGGCCCCACACTGAAGAACTGCTGCCCATGTGAAGGAGCAGTTAATGAAAGACTGTAACCCTTGTGAGAAACCCTATGCTGGAGCAGGGGTAGAAATGTAAGAAGATGGTGTAGCAGGTGCAAAGTATTGCAAGTTGACTGTAATCCCCATTCCTCACCCCCCACATGTCACTCATAACAAAAATATAGAAGAAACAGGGAAAAAAGAGTTCAGTGTGAACAAATGCCAACGTGAAATTGAACCTGGGAAGAAAGAGGGAGGGGAGGCATTCTTAGTTTTGTCCTTTCTTCTCATCATCTTACTCTATTTTTACTGGGAAAAAAAAAAAAAAAAAAAAAAAAAAAAAAAAAAAGCTCATTCTGCAGCTTGAGTCTTCTTTGCAGATCATGGTAATTGCAGAGTGATCTCCTCTTCTTTATCTCAACCCATAAGCATTTCCTTAAAATTTTCTCCTCCAGTAATTTTGAACAGGGAGACTGTTGGGGTGGCTTGGTGGAAACCTGGTAGCTAAGAAATCTTAACCTACTGTACCTATGTTTTTCAAGGCTTCTTTTATTGATTGTTCACATAAATAAAATGAAGATCAACAATTCATTCCATGATATTCCACATAACTATAGCCTGTAATTAGAAAATTGTTTGGCAGTGACTGTTCGTCTTTGTTAATAGCACAGTTTTTCTAGAAAGTGAACATAAAGAAATGCAGTAGGTAAAAACGTATAATCCTAAAATTCTCTCCTGCTCTTTTTTTTTTTTTCCTCTGTCATGGATGAGACAGAACAAATTTTTTAAAAGGGAAGAACTGAGAAGAACAAATTCTATGTGGTAACACAGAAAATACTGCTTTAATTTCATCATTTTTTTGGCAGGTGTTTTGACAGCCCCCAATCACTAAAAATATTAACAGTATGTAAGAACGTCAAGGAAACCCTTCACTGATGAAGTGTGTACATCAGTTGGAAGATACAGTGTGCTTATTCAAAAATCAAGAAAATATATTTGGGAAAATTTAGAAAATGAGTGAAGTGTCTAAATTTAGAGCAAAATTATTCTCCACTATTCCTTTCTGTTCACCAAAATTAAGATTTCCGTTTCAAATTTCCACTTCTGGTAAAGTATGTTCTTTGTTTGTAAGTATATCTATTCTGCTTTTAACTGTTTTCAGCTCATGCTTCTATTTACATTTGCAACTCAGATGTTTGTCTGGGTCTTGGTAAATTTTCAATGCACTTCCTTCACATTAAAGCAGCTGTGGTCCTACTTTGCAATAAATCTTAGAAATTATTAATTTTCAGGGGGGTTACTTCTCTGTGTCATGAATATATTTTATGATTATAATTTACAGGTGTTACCCACTGTGGGATTTTCAGGTAATTGCTTGGAAACAACATTAAAGTTTACATTCTTGATAGCTTTCAAGAGATGAAATACCGATTTCCATTACACACACAACAGACACATGGAAGTCTCAGCCAATAATTCAGATAATAACCATAGCAATCATCATGCACCAAAAAGCATATGAATTATTTTAAAATACAAGCACTTTAAAATCTCTTAAAAAAAAAAAAAAGCAAAAACAAAAAACAAAACAAAACAAAACTAAACTAAACAAGAAACTGTAAAACAGGGAGCAAAGTCTGTTCTGTCAAATGTATGTTATTCCAGTTAAATTTGTTTAATTATTTGTCAGAGTATGAGACTGTTCCAATCTGGGTCACATCTAAATGAGTCTGTGATAATTTCTGATGTATAAATATGTATTATTTGGGGGTTTTTGCATGTAAAATCTATTTATGTTTCTGTTGTCATATTTCCTTGATTTTTGCATTCATGCAAATACCTATATGAAGATATAAATAGATCATGATATTAAGATCTGGATCTGACTGGATCCTCCAGTCTCCTATTTAAGTTCTAGAAGTTTTTTGGTAATTTAAGCTCTGATGAAAAAATAATAGACAAATGTTTATACTTGCATCAATGTGCACATCTTGGGTTTGGTGATATAATTTTTTCATCTAAGGTTATTTTGTTTTGTTTTCTTTTTTCTAAAAGTTTGTTTCTTAAAAATAAAATTAAAAATATTTATATCGAATCTTTCATGGAAGATTGAAGAGCCAGAAAATGTCCACAGTATTAGCCAGCATCAGTTAAATCATATATGCAAAAGACTTTTGGAAACTGGCTGAGGAGGACCAAGTAGCTACCTTAAAATATAACCCCACATATGATCTATTGTTCTTGTTCTAATAAATCTTCTTGTCTTTATGTAGGCATGCACCACATAAATTTCTCTTTATTCCATTAATTTTCATGCAAGCAACTTCCATTTACATTCTTTGCTTTTAATTTTATTTTTATTATTTCAATAGATCTTTTTGTTGTGTGAAGTGGAACTGGGGTTTAGCATAGCGGTTATCCTCTATAACAAAACTTCTGGAAAAAAACCCTAAACAAACAAACAAACACTTTCCAGGAAAAAACAAAACAAAACAAAACAAAACAAACAAACAAAAAAAAACCAAACCAAAAAAAAACCTGTTAAGAAACGAAGTGATTGATCACCCCTCCAGAGAGTAAAACAGATGTGTTTCACAGAGAATCAACTTACACAGACTGGATTTTTACCAACAAAATGCATTTATCCTTATTATAAATATGTCTTGGGATCTCTTAATGAGCATTAGTTACCAGGGCATTAATACCAATTTTTAAAGTAATTTCTGTCTCTCGAACATGTCGTCATCTTGATAAAACACAATACTACTGCTGGCTGGGAGAGCAATTCATTGTGTTTGCAATGTGCAGACACACCATTCTGATGTGGAACAAAAAACTGAAGAGTCTCCACAGAGAAAATCGTAGTGATTAAAAATTCTGTCTTCCCTAGCTTTTAAAGCCAACTATATGGAAATTTTGCCACATCATTTAGAAATTCAGATCAAAATAAAATCAGTATACAACTATATTAAATTTTACAGTAGGCAAGAAAGATGTTGTGTACGGTATATAAATGTGATTTTATGGAACTACATTACTATATTAACAACAATTAAAATTATTAAATATGGTGCTAATTACAGCAATTGGGATGATAACATTATTTACTATGATGCTTCTTTATATTTGCAAGGATAAGACCTTTTCTCAACCTATCTGATAACTTATCCAAAATTAGCTAAATTATAATCATCTGAACATTTAGCTTTTGAACGTATATGTCTGGTTAAAAAAAAGATAAAAGCAAGAAAAAATCAAGAACGCCATGCTTGACATTGCATTGAAACAGGCTGAAGTTTGAGTTTTGAGTTTTTAATCCATCTTTAAGATATTTAGAAATACTTTAAAGACCTTTTGCCCAGTGCTTTAAATTGAAGAGAATAAATTTGTCAGAAAACATGGATTTTTGCCAAATTTGTAAAAAGTTACACAATGAACCCAAATTACACATCTTTTAAGAAGTTTGAAATGAATATATATTCAGTTGGAAAGCAGAATTTTTCAGCTCTGTTCCCTAAGTACTCCATCTCAACTGAGCATGTTCTGGCCAGGTCTCAGCAGGTATTTTTACATCATTGAATCTCTGTGTCAGAATTAGAGGCAGCTGTAAAATGTTTGCTCCTCTTGAATGGATCAACAAGTCTGTATTTATGTCTGCAAGAGAAGTTGGAGAGAGGAACTGAGGGTGCACACCATCCTATCCAAATCATATCATGATAAAAGATGTTTTTACAGGTAGATGATTAAACCGAGATTGGAAAGGGCATAGGAAGTTCAGCTTTAAGGAAAACACATAAGAGAGATTTAATTGAGAATTATTTAAAACAAAACAAAACAAAACCAACCAAACAAACAAAAACCAGAAAAACCAAAACTAAACAAAACCCAAATAAAATCAAAAACAAACAAACAAACAAACAAAAAAAACCAACCCAGGATTCTGGCATTCAATTTCAGGAGAGTTGTTAAGGAATTTATAATTAGACATGAAAAGGACAGGCAAGTATACCTGGATATAACCTAGTAAGAAATTGTAGTAGTGTCACAGAACTGAGGTTGTCTCTGCAAAATAAAAGGATTAGTACGTTGTAAAAGAAGAAGCAAGATTAGATGTAGAGCCCAGTAATGAAGCTTTTATTAGAAAGTATTTGAGCGCTAAGGGAAAGACACAGGTGAAAGTCGTAAGGCAACCTTTGAGTGAAAAACCTTGAGGAGAGGAAATGGAATTTATTGGGTAAGCTGTTAACAGGACAGTCTTCAGCAGCATGCAGAGGTTTTATTTAGAAAGAAAAGAAATTAATGGTGTAAGGAAGTATGTATGATGTTTAATAGCTTTTTTGACTGGAACTGTGTAAATTCCAGCACCATCATAGCAACAATAAGTAAAACTACTGTTTAAAACCCATTCAACTCTGGGACAAAGCAGCATATAATACCTGGCAATCATACCACTAAGATATTTACATGAATGACAGTAAAAAATATAATTATGGCAGTCTTGTAAATAACTAAATTATGTCAATAGTATTATATAAATGCTAAAAATGCAACATCATTTTATCATTAAAATTTTAGCGGAATAATGTTATGGACATGGCGTGCGCCCTCAGTGCTGAATCCCTGGGTTCTCCCAATAGTCTTAAGTTAGCAAGTCTCCTATATTGGACTTAGAGTTCATATCCACAATTCAGGTGAGCCAGGTGCATCTGCTGAAATATGAAGGTAACTTGAATGATGTTTTCTACAGCAGTTGAATATCAGACACTGATACTTGCAGTGCTGATCCTCTTGAAAGTTTCAGATCAATCATTTAAACTTCTTTGTATCCCATCAAATTGTTGGTCCTGTTACTCTGTTCTTTATTTCTCCATTTATGAGATTTTTTTTTTTTTCTGATTTTTTACTTTGCTGAGTTTTTTCCCCAGTCAGGAAATAACAGCTGTGTCCTTGGTCATCATGTTTTCTTCCTGAGAAAGAGGCTTTGGGGAGTCAGGTCTTCAAAAACTGAAATTAACATTTCAATTAATCCATATCCATGCAATATTAAATACTTTTGCATTAACAAATGCCACACCAAGTTTTATCCTGGCTTCAGTCATCATTTTTTCCCCTGCTATGGTGGCTCCATGCTATGGTGCATCAGATCAGCATTTTCCTGCTCATTCAGATCAGCAGTTCCCTTCTTCTGTAATCGGAGTTCATTCATGCCTATTTTTCTATCCAGGATCAGCAACTCCCTTCCCTTATATAAATTTCAAGCCTTTTGGCCATTCCTTAATTTTTTCTTACACATGCAGTAAAGAACAAGAGGAAATATTAATGTGGATTCCAAAAGATAGAAACATATACTGTCTAGGAGTTTAGGAGAACCACAAAATTATTGGAAGGGTCAGATGGAGGTCTTCTAGTCCAATCTCCCTGATCAAACAAAGTCCCCCAGAACATGGATCTTTTAATGACAAAATGTCCTGACCCATCTTCATGATTCATGATAATTGTGCGAGACTGGTCTTGTGGCAACAACTGAATTACGCTTTAGAAAAAGGAGGAAAACTTCCTGCAACTGCAAAAAAATTCTGTTGCTTATATGACAAGTCTGTTAGCTGACAATATTTAGGATTGATAAAGTGTTTGTAACAAGGTTGCTAAAACTGTATTGCGAAGAATCTGTAAATAAAATATTATGAAAATATTACTTATAAATACATTTTGTTAAACTCATTAATTTTGGCTAGCTTTTCTCAGAGACAGCTAGTGCTTTTTTAAAAATAAAAATTAAATTAATTCATGAGTTTTTAGACCAAGCCACTTTCTTATAATTCATTTTTAGTTTTGCAGGTTTTCAGCGTCTCCTTTTAGATTGTGTTTTCTTGTTTGCATTTTCTCAGTGTCATGGTTTAAATCCATCTGGAGATTGGAGACAAAGCCATAATACTTTATATTCTCTATTATGATAAAGTTTAAGTGATTACTCATACACTTATGATTTATCACACTGTATATATATGATCTATTCTTCTCACTTACCTGCTTATCAGTGATATGTCCTGTTTTATACTGAGTCCAGAATTTCTATTTCTCATCAGAAATCATATTTTTTACTCCTTCTGACTAGAACTCATATTGACTCGGAGAGAACTGCAAGCAGCTATGAAGCTGTAATGGTGTCCCCCATGCTGGGGTAATGGTTGTAGAACAAAAGGCATTTGGGGATTCAGTGATCAATATAATCTCATTCAAGGAGAAGTTAAATTCTCTGCCTCAGGGAAAAAAGTCCCATATGTGAAAACTGAATTCCAAATTCAAATGGGATGAAGAGTAGCTCATATCCTAGGGTCTAGAATATCCCACCAAAGAAAACCAGACAGTAATAATTGGAACACTTAGAAATATGTTTACAAGAAATTACTGCATTCATAAAGATCTTATTATGGTCTTTGATTTTAGAGTCCAGTTGTGGAACTAAATCAAAATGCTTGTACCATGTTCCTACTGAAAATGAACAGGTGGCTTTCATCTCCTGTCTATGATTTTTTTTTTTTTTTTTCTTACATATACTTCAGCAGAAAAATTTACCCCCTAAAAATAGGGATAGAGGAATGGGAAAAAAAAAAAGAATGAGCAACATGATTGGCAGTGAAAGTCTACAAAATCTTTAGGAGTCTCCTTCTTAGCTGATGGATTGTATGGCTATGAATCATCAAAGTTTATTATAAGATCAGTTTTTACTAAGTGTAAAGATCACATTTATTGTGGATAATTGCTGGAAAATAAGCAGGCAGTTGAAATAATATCCTATTCTCAGGCAAAGAGAAAACCACCTTATTGTTGCACATCATTGCAAGACACAATTAAATTATAACAGGACAAAGCTGTGCAATAAATGTTATCGTTTTTAGCAGTACCAAAGTCAGGCATCATTTCTCCCTATGTTTATGGTTTCTATTGCATCCTTTTTTTTTGCATTTCTTTCCTCTCTTTTATATTTTTATTATTATTTATAAGGAAAACAATTTTCTCCAATTTTTCTCACTACTTTTCCCACTCTTCTGCTACTTCACCTTTCTCTCGCTGTTGTTAAGACATTTGTAATAAAGCTTCTTGATTTTATACATGCCTTTCACAGCTATTTCAATATCTTTTATCAAAAAGATAGCTTGGTGATATTCCTCAGAGAATTTTTTGCTCACTTTTGCAGATCTAGCGAGAACTAATGTTGAGGCTTTATGGGCTTAGGTCTTCAAAGAGGCAGAGGCAGTCGTTGGTTTCTAAAGTCGTTGTATATTATAATAAGGAATCAATTTGAAGGCAAAGTTCTAAGTTCTTAAAGTCCATGCTAAATGCCTCAGGTGGCAGAGAGCTTTGTGCAGCAGATGTCTCCATAACAGCTCCTGCCAGGGGTTTTGTGTGGCAGAACTCTCTTCTTCTGTTGTGATGATGTTCTTCCTCCTCATCATCTTCCTCAATCCATCCATCTTGTCCCAATACAGGGACAAGACTTTTTTTTCATTTCAAAGGAAAACCACCTTCTTCATCAACATATATAAATTCATTACAATTTGAATATTATTTTTAAACTACAAGACAAAATTTGTTGGATATTATAAGCCAAACCTTACATCTCTTCCAAAAAAAACTGTAACTCAAATGAGTAATTTAATATATTAACTTTAAAAGGGTGGCTACAGTAGCAGATAATGAGTAATTCAGTATGTGTATTTCTCAAAAGAGCATATGAGCAGACAGAAAAATAGTAATTTATGCATGTCATCTCTGTTGTGAATTGTTTTCCATCGTTCTCCTATATTCTTCATTTTCAGATATCTTAGTCACCACTGTCAGTCCAGAATTAAAATCCATGAAAAAACCCTCCAATTGTTTCATTCATTAATGGAAATGAAACAGTGTACATTTAAATCCCTCAATCTTTCCTAAATGTTTCTGAAGCTGTAAGAACCTTAACAGACCATAAGACAATAAGGAACTCTGTAGGATTTCCTGGCCCATCTTACTGGAGATACTCTAAAAGATCGAAAGACAAGCTAAGAAGCAGCTGCACCAACTGCATCGCTTCAATTTTGTGTTTCTTCCTTCTGAGACGTTACAGTAGCAATGCCTTGTATCTCACAGATTGAATGGATGGGTCAGCTTGTCAAACAAAACAAAAAATGTCATTCTGGTCTGGTGGAGAAAACAAAGTGTTAATATTTATCTCACACACCTTAGGGGAAAACTATGAAAAGAAGCAAAAATTCAAAGACTGAGCTATGATTCATATCTTCCTAAAATTTGCAAAGACCTAAGATGGAAAAAAAAGTATCTTTTATTACTGTACCAGTTTTTTACACTCTTAATTTTTTTTTCGATATCTCAGTCTCCACAGTGCTTAATCACTGCATTCTGATAAAGAGAAGCTAGAAAAAATAATGTGTCATTAGCTGCACATAGTTGCTTATTTTCACCTTTCAATTTCAGGAAAATGATGGTAAAAAGACACACAAATATTGCAGCAGTTGCAGAAAGAATAAATTATTCCCTTTCAGCTTTAATTTGTTTCCTGTTTACTTAAACTCTTAGTTTACCCCGACCAGAAATGTCTAGAACTACCAAACGGATGGAATCATATTGAGAAAATGCAAAGAGGTTCTTCAGGCAATGGAATTTTGTGTCTCAATAAGCTGGGCAGTGCTGAAACATAAAGAAAAAGTACTTAGTCACTGATTATTGCATTGCCTCATCAGTAAAGCTCTTCTTCGTCTTTCCTAACCCTGGACCAGTATCTACATGACCTGAACAGTGTCCTTTATGGGTAGTGGAGTAAAACAAGAATATACAGGATGCAGTATGTCTCATCATAATGAATGCTAAAATAGGGGAAAGAAATTTTGCTACAGAAGTGTTGACCCATTTATAGAAATGTGAAGACTTAAAATCAGCCGTGGATTAAACTCCCAACAAACTGCTCCACATCTACCTAACCCCTCTGGTGAGAGAGGACAGAGTCCACAGCGCTGGTTGCCAGCAGCTTCCCAAAAGAAGAAAAAGATCACAAGGTGGCCACTCCTTCTCTGTGTGCTCCCTTCTCTTCCCTCTGAAGCCACGCTCCCCAGGGATGATTCGTGTGGTATAGAATTAAATCATAGTAATGTCCATGTGGCTCCAGGCTCCACGCTCTTCTTGGCACCTGCAAGCAAACCTAGAGCAAGTGATCAATGAGAAAGACGAAATTGGATCATATTAAATCATACAGTGTTTGTGTGATTAACATTCCAAAAAACCACATCTTGGTAACTATAAATTAGACATGTTTTTCCTTATAAAATGCAGGGACACATAAAAAAATTCATAACTGCCTCAACAGACTCTGAACATTTGAACCTTCCTAAATTAACTTTTAGGAACACTTGTAGTACCATAACAATGAAACTGTCTCTTTTCTTGAAGATTAAAATAGATTTTTTTTTTTTTTCTTTTTGGACAATTTCACTTTGCTTATAAATTGTTATTTGCCATTTCACCTAAATGTGTTTTGCATATCTTTTGCTTTTCTTTTTGAAAAATTGATGAACCTTTTGAAAAGGTTCACTGTATCATTCAGTGATATGTAACATTCAGGAAGAAATGTTAGTACAACAAATCCTTTGTGTATATAAATAGATTTTTATAAATATATATATTGATTTGTGTAAAATTGGTTTTAACAGTCAATGGGATAGGGAAACAGAGGAGACTTTCACAAGCCATTTGAGTCTATTTATCTACAAAATACAATAAGAACAATAGGGATGATGTTTCTTTCCGGGTAATGAGTCATATTTGAAATTTTCTATTTCGATAATATATTTCTATTTATAACTTATCAAATGTCTGAAAAGTATTCATTCTCTTGTCCTTTCTGACTGCAAAAATCTCTAGGATAATATGAACTTCCATATTACATAAAGCAAAAATATTGTAGCTTTTCATGAAAGCAGCTACCCATCTGTACTGCAATTAATGAACCAGAATTGGCATTTTTCTCAGTTCTATGTTTTCTACTAATCAGGAATTTTCCCCTGGGAAATACAAATGCTTGTGCTGAGTAAACATGAGGCATAAAACACTGATACAAAACATTTAATAGAAATCTGCGTATAAATCTGCATATAATGAAAATGATTCCTGAAAAATATGTTGAACCTCACTGGCAAATAATTAGCATTGGGAAAAAAATTATGGAGCTGAACTCAATGTCCTAACTTGATTTTAATTTTTCTTCTTTTTGATTTAATTTGATATTAAACAGTTTTTATTGCTAATTTATTTTCAAGACCATATGAAATTGAAGTCTGATTAAAGATTTTGTTCTTAGAAAAAGCAAACATTATTGCATTCAAAATAATTTCTATATTAAAGAAATTGTTTTTTGGGTTTTTTCCCCAAAATATTGTAGCATCTCTGGTTTTGCCAAGAAATAAATAAAGGAATAGATGTTTCCTAAATAAAACTGAGTTAATGATGGGATCAGGAGTAAAATGTCCCTGTCTCTGTGGAGATATGTCCTCTATCTAAAAACTATCCTTTTCCCACCTCAGCTGTTCACAGGCCAGAGTAACTACTGGCCATGTTGTGTGCTTCATTGCTGATGGTCACAGAAATGCTAGACATGGAAAGAGCCACAGGAAGGCAGCAGATGGTATTGTCTAGGGATAGAGTTGTAATTTATGCTCTTGCATTTACTACCATACATACATTTAAATAACAAGAAATATAATGAAAGAGCAGTAGTTTCAGTTATGGCTTTTTAGAAAATTCTAAGCCTGTGTTAGAGTTTTTGAATTAATTATCCTGTCAATCAGAGTCTAAAAGAAAAAAATGTAAAGATCCAGCTGTAATTTTAAAAATACTCACAGAAAAAAAACCAAAAACAAAAACAAAAACAAAAAAACCCAAACCAAAACAAAAAAAAACCCCAAACCCTAAATTTAGAAATGTATTATATACTATTAAAAAATTCATGCTAGTAAATGAGACTTTAGAACTCAGAATTAGGTTGCCCACAAATTTTTATTTATTCATTTACTTTGAAAAGTTTTCTTATCCCAAATTCTTTATGCCACAGGCATTCATCTGAAGTCTTGGAGCTGTAAGCCTTCAGGCTTACCAACAGCAACTGTGATGATATTTTATAAATATCTGTATAGTAGTTTAAGGTTTTTTGCTGACTCATAGTCACAACTGAGAAATGCTAATATGTCCTGTCACCTCAGCTACTCAGACTCATCTGTCATCTCTGGTCTCTTGGCTTGTCCCATACCTCGAGGTGCCTGTTGCCATTCTGTCTGATGGGCTGACTGCAGCAAAGGAGCACTTTTGTGAGCACCTAAGATTATGCAAATTTTCAAACCCAAACAAGACTTTAGGGAGAATTAATATATTTCCCTTCGTTATATGTCCAGTAACTTATCAGAATCATCAAGTCCAAAGAATAAAATAGCTGTTTAGAATCAGTCTACAAAAGTTTGTGGATTTTTGTTTGTTTGTTTGGTTTTTGTTTTTTTGTTTGTTTTTTTTTTTTGTTGTTTTGTTTTGTTTTGGTTTTTTTTGTATTTTGTGGGGGTTTTTGGTTCATTTTTTAAGTCTCAGTTTTTGGACAGAAAACTGTAGATACACACATTTTTTATGACCATTTACAACAACAACTCTGTATTCAGCACCTTGATGCAAAATGTTCTAGTATGTCAGAAGAATAAACTCAAAGTAGAAAAGTTCTATTCAAACACTTGAGGTCAACAGAAAATTAATAGAGTAACATGAGAGTAATAATTATTCCACCAAATGAAGAATTTTAAATACACTCATCAGAAGTACTAAGTATTTACACATCAGATACAACAATCAACAGATCTGATTTCTATCTCTTTTCACCTCTCTAATTTTTCTTGATTTCTGAACATTTTCTTATCTTGATACTTTAATTCTACTGCACTTAAATTTCATTGGATTTTTCATCTGCTTTGATCCTTACAACTATGCATCAGCTTTTTGTGACTCATAAGAGGTATGCCATTAAGTGCCTTATTTTATTTCAAATATGATGCCTTTTTTGCCTAGGGGGGGAAAAAAAAAGTTTGATGCAAAGCAAAATATGTTCAAAATATTCATGAATTTAGGACTTCAGAAAATTCCTCTTTCCCTTATTTTTATTTTCCAGCAAACTTCTTGATTTACACTTATGACTAGGAAGAAAGATTTTATGCTTTCTGCTCATGCATAAAATGCTGAAATTTTAGCAAGATATGAATGAATTCTCACAGAAAAGCCAATTGCTTTTCTTAGCTGCTCTGAGTTAATTTTATGACTTTAGTTTCAATTCTTCTCCCAAATTCCTACACAGTCCATTCTTAGAAATTGCCTAAGCCTATAAGTTTTAAGCTGTAGGACTCAATTCTTTGTCTTACAGATTTCCATCCATATTTTTAATATATCTCATTCATTCTATGATATTGTCTGTTTAGAATTGATTGTTTAAAACATTTGGTAAATTGTAATATTTTTCCATTAAAGATTATAATACTTTGTGAATTCAGATTTTGGTCCCTTTTATTTCTTTCCTTACAGAAGTTCTCATTTTCTCTTTTAGAATTTATTGAGATGACAATGAAGATTTAAAGACTTTCAAACTTCTCCAGGGAAAACTTTGGGTCTTGAGCTTAGCCTTATTATCTGTCAATCACTCAATCAACCTTTATTTTTATATACAATAAAACAATGGAAAATTAATCTCAGAGTGCCATGCAAAATAGCTGTCAGTTAACATGAGAAAGCTCATCTCAGCTGATGAATTTTCACCTTTGTTTTACATCTACTTGTTTCTAATAACCTCGGGGACTAATTGTTATTGCTTTAGGGTATATGCTTGAAGTCTTAGTCTCTGTGTTTTTTGCAGCTGTGTCCATGATCACTTCGGAATTAAATGAAATTTGGTTTAGACTAAAATAATAATAGCAATCACTGAATATTTATGCTATGTAGCATAACCAAGACTAATTACATTTTTGTGACAACAACTTACCATGGCCACTGGCTAAGAAAACTGTTATAAATAGATCAGAGCTGTGCTACTGAATCAGCATCCATACCCTAAAATTAACTGCAGTTACGGTCCTTGCAGCTTGCACACAGATGAGGAACACACCTGAGGGAGGTCACAAAGTTCTTATGCAAAACTAAAATGCCCTGATACCTAGATAATTGTTACATAGCAAAACTTGCCCCTGACTCCATGAAATGTCAAGAGCCCCCTCAGGGAACTCCCTGCAAACTTTTCATCTGCACTTTTCCATTAAAAGAAACATTTTGTGCCAGAGTGGCAGTGTTAAGTATGCCCTATACTTACAACACTGTTAGTAATAGAAATAATTTGGAAAGAAGTCACATACCTATTTTTTTTTCTCTTTTTGATGCTTAACAGAGAATTTTGAGCTCCCTACATAAAGAATTTGACTTTTTTCTGGGTAATTTGTGGATAGAAGAACAGAAGATAGTGTATACAAAATAATAAATGTACCTGGAAAGCTCAAGCATGTGAGAATTTCAACAAAGTGCATGGATGTTACCCTTTATTAGAAGAAAAGAAGCAGCAGTAAATATAATGTAAGCAGACTCTCTTGATTCTGCTACTAATTGAGCCTCTTTTTCGGTATAGACAAGCATGTAATGTCTATTGCCAGATACAATTGAGAAAATTCTGGTATAGGTTCATTATCCAAACTACATGTGTTGACATCTCTATTAATAACATCATTATTAACAATTAGGATGAACAGCAGCCATTTTCCCTACTCAGATGAAAATGTTACAGAATTTTTCTGGATTAATAATTTCTATTTAACATAATAGATTTTTGTAGAAATATCCTTTAGGATAAGGTTTTGTATGTAAGCAAGACAGATTTATCTCTGGTACATTCTCTCCAGGGCATGAATCACAGGATCACACAATGGTTGGTTAAAATTTAAAAGGACCTCTGGAGATTATTTAGTCCAATCGTCCCTGCTAGAGAAGGTTCACCTAGAACAGATTGCACAGGGTCATTTTACAAGCAGGTTTTGAGTATCTCCAGAGAAGGAGTATCCACAGCACCTCTGGTCAGGCTCTTCCAATGCTTTGTCACCCTCAAATGAAATATATATTCAGATGGAAATTCCTGTTTTTAAATTTGTGTCTGTTGGCCCTTGTCTTGTCATTAGGCACCACTGAAAAGTCTGGTTCCATCCTCTTGTTGTCCACCCCAAAGATATTGGCATGGATTTATAACTTCCCTGCTCAGTTTTTGCTTGTTCAGGCAAAACAGCTCCAGCTTCCTCAGCCTTTTCTCATAGCAGAGATGATCCAGTTCCCTAATCATTCTGACAGCCCTTTGCTGGACCATCTCCAGTGGTTTCTTGTCTCTTCTGCACTGGGGAGCCTAGAACTCAACACAACACTCCAGATGTGGCTTCTTCAGGGCAGAGTACAGGGGCAGGCAGGATCACCTTCCTTGATGTGATGGGCACACTCTTCCTAATGCAGCAATGGTTGTTTTCCAGCAGGTCAGACCCTTGCCTGTACTCTTGCACAGGGTAATTCTTCCTTGGGTTCAGGACCCTACACTTGCCCTCATTGAACTTCCTTAGGTCCTTCTCCACCCAACTCTCCATCCTGTCAAGGTCTGGCTGAATGGCAGCACAGCCTTCAGGTGTATCAGCCACCTCTCCAAGTCTTCTACCTTCAGCAACCTTGACAAGCATGCAAGGGTCTTGTACTCCCCCTGGGGGACACCCCTGGCTATGGGCCTCTAAATAAACTGCGCTGTTGATTGCAACCCTCTGAGCTCTGCCATTTGTCCAGCTCTTAATCCACCACACTGTCCACTCATCTAACCCATACCTGATCTTACCTGTAAGGATCTAATGAGACAAAGTATCAAAAGCTTTGCTGAATTCAACATCCAGTGCTATCCCCTCATCTACCCAGCCAGTCATGTCAGCACAGAAGGGTTACAAATTGGTCAAACACAATTTCTAACTTAGGAATCCATGCTGACTACTCTGAGAACATTATTTTTTTGTCCACGTGCATAGAACAAACATCCATAAAGAGCTGGTCTATCACCTTTCCAGGGATTCAGATGAAGCTAGATAACCTATAGTTCCCTAGGTCCCTCTGTTCACCCTTTTTGAAGACTGGAGTGGCATTGTGTTTCCTCCAACCCTGAGTCATCTCTCATCTCTCCTGTTCTCCCTGACTTCTCAAAGATGACGGAGAGTGACTGAACAATAACATCAGTCAACTCCTTCAGCTTGTATTTGCTCTGTAGGTTTAGTGTAAAATTAGAGGGAGAAAGTCAAAAGGGTATTATCTTTGAGGGTTTTTTTGTTTAGTTGTTTGGTTTTTTTTGTTGTTTTTTTTTTT
>VWZN01004043.1:963-39427 GCA_013396955.1 Regulus satrapa
CCCCTTGCATCAAAGTTAATCTGCACTTACATGGAAATGGAAAACTGTTTCCAAACCTGTAACAGAATTTCTCACCAGGACAAGCTCCTCAGTGCTCCGAGACAGGCACTATGAGGTTTCTGCCATAATTTTAGTAGTCTCAGAATAACAGAACCACAGTCACAGAAAAGTTGAAGAAAAATTTTAAAAACCCAAGCAAACAACAACAACAAAAAAAACCCACCCTGAAACAACTCACAAAACCCTAAACCAACTATCAAATGAATCATTTATGTTACAGCATATTTCTTCAGAGAGCTTTGCATTTTTGCAACATTTCCCACGCAGTGGATTTCACTCATCTTTTCCCAGCTTTCTCCCCTCAGATACTGAGGATCCTTCTCTCACACTGTGCATTATTCCTATTCCCTACCTTGCCTGACTTTCCTGGAAGCTCTGAGGCAACGAGACCTCCTCTCAATTCCTGCAACTACACCCATGATTGCTCACAGGAGCAATTTTAAGACCCTTTTGCCCAGAATCTTCCACCTGCATTTGCAGTAAGATGTTTCCAGACAAGACTTACACAAGATCACTGGCACAGCAGATGGATCAACAGTTGAAGGGCATTTTTGATACAAACTAAATCTGGATGGCCTTCACCTCAACTTTAAAAAGTATCCAGGAAACTTGAAGGAATAACTATTCTGTTGTTTCTGGTTTTTTTGGTTGGTTTTTTTTTTTTTTTTGTCTTTTGTGTTTTTTTTTTTTTTTTTGGTTTTTTTGTTTTTTTTTTTTTTTGTGTGTGGTTTTTTTTTTTTTTTTGTTTTGTTTGTTTGTTTTTGGTTTGGTTTGGTTTGGCTTTTTTTGGTTTGTTTTGGTTTTTTGGGGTGGTTTTTTTTTGGTTTTTTTTTTGTTTTGTTTTGGTTTTTTTTGTTTTGTTTTGTTTTGTTTTGTTTGGTTTTGTTTTGTTTTGTTCTGTTTTCCCAAAAGACCAGGAGATTTTGCCAAACATTCCTGGAGGTCTCAAAATTCTATATCTGCTTTCTCCATTTTTTCCTGTTAAATTGCAAAACTCTGTCCACACACAGGAGCTGCTGGAATTTAACAAAACCTCCCCAAAACAATGTTTCTCCCAGGAAAAGGTATGCTGGAACTCCACCTTGGAAAGCAGCGACTCCCTTTAACTGTTAAAATGAGTATTTAAAAAGAGATAGAGAAATCAACACAACAAACAATTTCAGGCTGAATTTGGGAAAAGTTCAAAGCTACAAGATTATCTTCCACTGGAAAATGTATGAGAAATAATTGTAAGCCCACTATCTGATTTCATTTTAATTATCTTAGCTTATTTTAAACCTTGAATTCTATGCCGCAGCACTGCTCTGGTTTTATAGCTCTGTCCCATCCTGTTGTAAGTCCATTTCCCATAACACCCAGAATTTGTTGATTAAATTGGAGCTAATCTATTTTCATTGTACACATTTTCCCAAGATGAAAAGAATGCAACACGGGACCAAAAAAATTCTAATCCTGTAGCAAGAAGTAATGGCTTTTTACAGTTTTTTTTTTTTTCTCTGCTTTCAGGGTTTTTTTAGTAAAATAAGTAAAGATATATTTTAATCCTGACACAGGCTCTTTAGGCACACATGTGAAATAGGAGTGAAAAGAAGGGAAGGAATGAAAAAGGCTATTTAGGGACACAGCTGAGGAACACTTTATATTGACAGGCAAACTGGATGTGACTGAGCCTGGAAGAAACCTTTCCCTCATTCTTTCAGAAAATTAGGCTGCAAGACATATTTTACAGCCTAGAAGATATTTATTTCTTGGGGGTGAAATGTTGAAAGATATTTTAATTATGTCACAACAGATAGTTAAGTAATTAAAACCTATTAAAGCCTATTACGGCCCCAGGCCCATGAAAGTAAGTTTCATCTTGGAAATTCCTAAGCAGATACATTTACAAGGAGGAAAAAAAAAATTGCTTTCTTGCTAAGAATTCAAATCCAAGCTGAGGCCAAGCATAAATTATAGAAGAGGGAAAAGGAAACTGTTTTTCCTGTATTTATACTGAATGGGAAAAAGATCAAACCAGACCAAACCAAACCCAGACAAAACAAACAATCACAAAAGCACTTGATTCACATATAGAAAAGCAGTATTGAGCTTCTCCACCCTTTGTGGATTGATAATATTATGGCAGGGAGGTTGAGATTTCTCAACTGCCTCCACAAAGGAGATGAAAATCCCTAGAAACAGGAATTTTAGTTCAGGAAGGGATTTGTACTAGAAGAGCTGTTTTATTCTGGGAACACCAGAGCATATGACACCACTTCAGAGCAGAGTTACACCCTACAGCTTACAGGCTGGGGACTTTTCTAGGTCTTCCCTAGGACAAAATTGGACAGGCTGTTTTCATTAGAAATTAATTCAATTAATCTCTCCAGTATCCCACCTTTATTTCATCACCCCCAGGTCCCAGCTCTGGCACTGGGGTAAGGATGATGACAGTAACCAAAGACCTTTGCCCAAGAGGGTTAACCCAAGACCACCTGACTCTGTCTGTCTCTCCTGCAATGTTAAATAATATAAACATTAATAGAAAAATGGGACTGTTAAGGTTGGAAAAGATCTCTAAGATCACCAAGTCCAACCTCCAACCCAGCAAGCACCACCATGTCCACCATTAAACCATGGCCTCGAGTTCAATATCCACAGATTCTTAAACACTTCCAGGAACAGTCACTCCACCACTCCCTGAGAAGCCTCTTCTAATGCTTCCAAAGTTTGGGAGTGAGGACTAGGAACAGGTCTGGAAACACCCTGAGAATTTCAGTTTGGTTGTATGGGCAAGAATCTGTCTTCTAGTGAAAAAGGACCATTTTTCCACTATAAGTTCTTAGGCTATTATGGCAAGCAAGCAAAAATCTACCTATGCATGCAATGCCAACAGACTCAATAAGGCAATCCATTTTACTTACAGAAATGCTTGCTTATTACAGAAATATTTCAAACACAATTTTAAAATAAAGAATAAATCATGAAGCATTTTTGAACAGAGCCAGGACAGCAAGAACTTCTGAAAGTACAATTCCACTACTCAAGCAAAGAAACCATTGCAGACTAATCTGCTCTGGAAATTTATTTCCTGTAAACCCATTCAGCAGATAGAAACCAAAAATTATTAAATTTAGCAACCACACAATAACAGCCTCCAGTTATCAGGTCAGGTCCTTTTAAGGGCCTCTGTCGAGCAATGAAAACCCACCCTGATTAATTTTCAAGTGCTGCTTCCTTTATTGTAAGATTAACAAATCTGTTTGACATAAAATGGTTCATTTTATATGCAAATCTCTGTAGAGAGTTTTGTGACATTAAAGAGGTTCATGCAATTCTGTTCACCCTGACCTCAGAGGTCATTTGGAAATTCATGAAAGCATTTGTCTATGCTCTTAATGTGCATTTTGAAAGCTAATTTGAGGTCTGCTGGATTGAGAGTCCAGGTTCTTAATTACGTTTGGACGTGTTTATACAGAGATGATATTATAAATCTGAAACTGCTTTCATTCCAGTGGACAATTGTAGAAGCTCTGCTGAAGGCTGGGGAGTTCTCATGGGAGAGGAAAAGAAAATATTGGAGTAACACAGCAGAAAGTCAGACCTTGTAGATGCATGTTTCCTCCAAGAATTATGTAAACATACCGAGGGGAAAAAAAAATCCCTTTAAACTTGAAACATTACTATTATTATTATTATTATTATTATTATTATCATCATCATCATCATCATCATCATCATCATCATATTAAGATCCAATGGATCTTATCCATTGATAAGGTCCCTTAGCTAAGCCATACAAAATCAGCTCTGATAAGAGAGTAAACACTCTGTGGTATTGCAGAGGAAGGGAGGAACATGACCTTTAACGTGTGTACAAATTAAAACGCACTGACCAAATTTGGTGACCTTTATGGTATGGCTTCCTTATAGAGCTACAATGAATTTGCTATCAAATATCACTGCTTCTGCAGGCAGGCTAGAAAAGGCCAGGAATATTATTAAGCACTTACAGTGCTTTTAAATGAGAACAAATTAGACAAGCTACATATGAATAAAAGCTACAAGATATGAGAGCAAAAGGGAAAGGCCAGCCCACAGCAGCAAGGAAACAGATCACTTGGCTTTGACATACTGTTTTTGGGCCTTCACTTCCATGTCATTTGGACTGATTCCACACTTTCCTTTATGCTGCTGTGTCTATGTATTTTTTGCTTTCCAATAATTCTGTGCAGTTTTCCCATTCCCCGTAAGTCTCTTAATGATCTCCTTCTCATTAATTAATTTGCTTTGAATACTGTTGGAAAAGAGAATCAGAAAGGAATTATAGATATGACTGCTTAGCCAAAGAGGCTAAGGACAAATTAAAATGAAGCACTGCTTCAGTGAAGTTAGAGAAACTGGTGTAGCAAGCCGAAAGACATTCCTCACCTGATAGAACAATGCAAAAGACCCTTCCCCCTCTGTTTCAACAGGAGGGGTTCAAGAGGGTCCGAAGTACAATTAAGATAGCATAATGCATGGCAGTGTGGTGAGTCCTATAGGCTTCATGCAAATGTACTGCATTAGTATACTTACAAAGATTGATTTGGAACAGAATATTCAATGTATAGAAACTTATATAAGTGACTGTAAAAGAATACTCGCTCTCTTACTCTTCCTCTTACTCTACTCTCTCTTACTCCTCTCTTATTCTCTCTTACTCTTCTCTCTTCTCTTTGCTCTTACTCTGCTATCTCTCTCTCTTGCTCTCTTAACTAACTCTCTTAACTCTGAATTTACTCTCTTAAGTCATGCTCTCCTGCCTCTGACTCTCTGACTACTTAACTCTTACCCCTTAACTCTTAAGGCCATAATTCTTTGTCTCTCTTAATTCTTGGACCGACTTAGATTGCTCCCCTGCCCTTGGTCCCAGTATCTTTCCCCTATCCTCTACCCCGTTCCTATTGCTCCCTCTGAGCCTGCTCTGAGCTGCTTCTGCTGGCTCCTAGCAGCTTTTCTCACCCACACCCTAAAATAAACTACAAGCTTTCAGATTAAACTACATCTCTGCCATGGTCCCAGCTACGAGGATTTTTTTACAGCATACATCCCTGGAAGTGTCCAAGGACAGGTTGGATAGGGCCCTCAGCAACCTGACTTAGTAGAAAACATCCCTGCTCACGGCTAAGGGGATGAACTGAATGATTTTTAAGGTCCTTTCTAACCCAAACTACTCCATGATTCCACCTGTTTCTACAATGTATCCCAGGTGAAGCCAAGTGCCATCTACAGGTATGATTCCTCAGTATATACTACAGTGAGACAGTATTTTCTGCCACTTAATTAGCCATGGACAACCATCCAGGACTGGATTTTCCATGCCTGGAATCTATCCCAAGCTATTTCATTTGAATGAAAGTATGTCAGCCAAATCAAAGGAGAAAACTATGAAAAAAAATCCAACTATCCTGTCCTGAAAAAGATTATGGAATTATTTTCTCTACCACCTCCCTGCTTCGGGGAAAAATCACAGAATCATTAAGGTTGGAAAAGACTTCCAAGACCATCAAGTTCAATCTTTGGCCAATCACCACCTTGCCCATTAAACCATATGGAGAAGTGCCTCATCTACTTATTTTTTGAACACTTAGAGAGATGCTGAGTCTACTCGCTCCCCTGGGCACCCTGTTCCAATGCTTGATCCCTCTTTCAGTGAAGAAATTTTCCCTGATATCCAACATGAACATTCCCTGGTGCAACTTGAAGCCATTTTCCCTTGTCCTGTGTAAGGGAGAATAGGGAAAAAGGAGATTGTCTGTCTGATGAGGGTGCTCATTTTAGTGTTTCTGGGAAATTTGGCTCAGTTTAGGAAAGACATGACTACTCTCAGACCCTTGTTGACGTACACTCTTGAATAGTTCAGAATTTGAGATGATTTTCACTATCTGCCACATCTATCAGGATGAGGATGGCAGCACAATGCTTTCTACATTGCTTTGCCTAAAAGCTGACAGGGGCTGATGTTGAGCCTGTACACACAGATTTAATTGCTGCATTTCTACCTTCTGAATGCTTGAATTAGCAATCTTAATATCCCCCTAATACACTTGTTTTTCTAATGGCTGAGACATCATTTGTAATAACACATGATAATGGCTTACATTTCTAGCACGCCTTTCAAGGCAGCAAACCTCCAACGTGATTTACAAATTCACTATAAAGAGGATTATCTTTTTACCAGCTCTGGAATGAAGCCACCTACCTCTGGCAGCTGTTTGAATTCTACACAGCAGACCCAGCCAGCAATTTAAAGCAGGTAATGACTGGTGTGTGCACCTGAAACACCAGAGACCGCATTTCCCAAATCAGAATTCACCCAATGTAGCAAAACAAACGCTTATACTTTAGCAGAAACCACCTTGAGATGCTTAAAAGCCCCACACAGGAAGATTCTGAGAGAACTTAACTCCCCTAACAATTCAAACCCAGAAACACTGCAAGGGAGCAGAGTAGAATGATTTGACCACATTAAAGCTGTGCAGTGTTTAAAGGAATCCTTCCTGCTGAGCTGTGTTGATTAGTTAGATTATGTTATTTTATGAATGGGACTACTTGGAAGGACTGGAAATGATAGATTTTGGCTCACTGTGCTACCAATCTCAGAATTATAAGCCCATCAATTCATCCAGCCTTTGACAAACCTCACTTATTTGGTCTGTACATCATCAGTTTCTCTTCCAGGGTAGAAAGCCTTAATTCTTGAACCATCTCAATCTCTGCTCCCAAAACCACTTGAACCTCCTGCAAAGTAGCTCATTTTGCCAACAACAACCAGATAAACTTTACAGAATCTTATAAGGACCAGAGCCAAAAAAATAATTCAATCTGGTTTAACTCCACTGTATTCTGATGAGACTCTGGTCCAAATAAGTTAAGAATTTCTGCTCACTACACTGGGTATAGCTAGAGGCAAAACTTTTATTTGAAAACTCTAATAAAAATAATATGCCTTCTAAAAGGGTGGAAGGCAGCCATGAAGGATGTTTTGAACATCCTAAAACAAATGAAATGTCAAATAAAGAAAACAAAGTTACTTACAAGATGTAGTAATAAAAAAGAAAAAAATTTAAAAAAATAAATCACAGAATTGTTTGGGTTGAGAAAGACCTCTAAGATCATCAAGTCCAACCACTAACCCACCACTGCCACAGCCACCACTAAGCCATGCCCCATTTACGTGTTTTAAGTCCTGACAGGTATGGTGACTCCAACACTTAACTGAGCAGCCTTTTCCAGGGCTTGATAACCCTTTTAGTGCAGAATTTTTTTCCCAATTTCTAACCTAAACCTCCTCTGGTGCAATTTGAGGCCATTTCCTCTTGTCGTACAACAATATTGTTAATGCTGGGGCTGAAAGAAAGTTTTTTTTTTTCTTCAAGGCAGCATGCTCTTAAATCTAAACTTGCCTTCAAATCTCACCCTGTAATAAAGAGAAATTACCCTCAGCACAAGCCTTCAGGCATCAAACAACAACCTGAAGGCCTAAGCTGGTCTGACCCTACCACCAGAAGGTATCTGTGTGCCTCAACATAAGTCAGTACATTACAGCAACTGATACACACACAAAAAAAAACCTCCTCCCAGCCCTAGGAACTGCAAATAAACCCAAATTTTGGACAGGGTTCCATGAAGTACCGTGCCATTAATGTCTTGGAATGTCAGTGTTAGGAGCTGAATAATTTCCAGAGAAAAAATGCCACAGAACCATAATAGGCAGTGTTTAGGGTCTGTGTTTTTATTAAATTTATTGAAACAATTGGGATTTTGTTTTTGGTTTTGGTTTTTTTTTTTTTCTTTACTGTGTCCATTGATTTAATACAGAACATTACTTCTTACAGACTTTGTTCACCACTACAACTAACATCACTATCTTTGCTACTATTAAAATACTCCTATCATTACCATGTCAAACAGTGGCTGACAGGCACAAACTACTCTGAATTATTTGGTAACATAATAGAACAGAGCTGAACTTGTGCTGCACTGAATTTTAAATAGACCTCTAAATAAAATAAATTGGTTGATTTTTAAATTTTTTTCAGGGTACCAAAATTCAAAGAGTGCAGAAAATATTTACAAGCACCCACCATGTCCCTGCTGCTCCTTTGCATCCTGCAGGATATTTGGGAACAGAGAGCTAAGGAAGAGTGAGAAAATTACATGGAGACCAGGCATGAAAACCTTTTGAAAAGTGACAAGATGTCTGCTAGGAACTCATAGAATGCAAACCTCACACTTTGCCTAATATAGACTAAAATCTATTTTACTGCTTCATAGACCCATGAATACTTTTACAAATGTGAGTCTTCACCTGTTCAAAGTAGAATTGAGACATAAAAGCTGAGAATCTTAAATAATTGCAAAATGACAAAAGGGTATTTCCATCTTACTACTTATATGTCTGTCACAAAAATGAAGTGGATAAAGTCACATCTAGTGTAGCACCAGTGAAACTAAGCAGAAATAGAGCCTCTACATCATTTTATTGGGTGACAGAGAATTAAATTTGAGGCAGCTTGATTTTCTCTAGAAGCCACAGACAACTGGTTAGGCTGTCAAAATATCTGATCTAAGCCTTTGCTTAAACCCAAACAATTTCTTCAAGGTTTGAGGAGTATTTTGACTCTCTATTTTTACATTTTCCTGCTGGATTAAATGCACAAATGGCAGGAGGTAGACTGAGTTGATACTGAACTTCTGACTACAGGGGAAAGCACCGAGTATTGGAAAATCTTGTGAGACAGTATCCTCCTGAGGTTTGCTGCTGAGGTTAACAGATCGAGATCCAGGGAAAGTCAAAGAGCAGAGTTCAGGACTTGTAAGAAGTGCATTTAAATATAAATACTGAAAATAAATCTGAAAATAGCAGGCAATGAGGGGAACTGCACAGGCAGATGTAGCACTATCCCTCCTTTTCTCATGAAATTGTTATGTGGCCATTTATAAGTAATTTAACTTCTTCATTCCTCATTTTCCATATTAAAACATCAAGGATGTGACTTCATTAAATTAATAGAGCAAAAATAGAAACACCTGTGATGATGGACCCATTATTTCCAAGATCAACACACAAACACTATTTTTTAAAATAACTGATTTTTATAGGGAGGGGGTTGTTGTTGTTGTTGTTGTTGTTGTTTGGGGTTTTGTTTGTTTGTTTGTTTGTTTTTGTTTTGTTTTAGGTAAACTGTTTAATCCATTTCTAACTTAAAACCTTTAAAAACTTCTGGGATTAAAGAGAATTTCTCTTTAATCATGCAGTCACACAATAGAGTTATGGGTATGACACTGGAGCTCTTATTACAGAGGAATACATTTTTGTCCCTTCCTTCATCTCTCAAACAATCATTCTAAGCTCTTAGCCTAATCCTTAAATGCATCCTAAAGTGGAGCTTGGTCTGATCTAAGCTAAGTGGGACAATGAATATAAAAGTTGAGAACGACCGGAGGTCAAAACGTTTCACTGTTCCTCAGTCCCTAGCAATGAGACAGCATTCAGAGCATCCTGAATTATTCACTGCCATCAAAGCAGAGAGTTCCCTGCATCTATGTCAAAATCACTGCATAATTGCAAATTGTAATGGATTCTGAATGAAAGAGATGATTGTAACGAACAATGGAATATCAGCATTGCTACCCACACGGCCTTGGAGCCTGACCTTGCTGGTCAGAATCACAGCTCCTGTGTCTAGGCAGAGTCTTGTCAGCTCTGCCAGCACAAAGGGCTCCATACGTGAAGAGTGTAGGAATAACTGTGATCGACAACATAATAGAGCTCTGGGAATGTCACAAAGCACAGTGCCAACAGCCTGTCCTACACAGCATATCAATCCTTCACAGCAACGAGAGGACAGGCAGGAAAAGAAGGAATTAAATTAAATCATGGGCCTATAAGGATAGAAGTGAAAACAGTCTTCATGTTTGAGTTTTATCTCATTGCGAGGATGGAAAGGGGCAGAAAGCAATGAAATGTATTAACTCCAACATATGTTTGTGTTTATGGTTTCTGTCATGGTGCCAGTTTGGAGTCAGATTCACAATAGAAACCTCATCTAGTCCATCCAGTTATGCTTGCAAGGAACAAACAACCTGTAAGCATTTCCTCCAATTAACAAAACACCAGAGGTGGGATTCTCCAGAATGGTAGAACCTGGGACATGCAGCTAAAAAGCAACATGTCATTCAACATTAACTAACTTTCAGCCAAGAAAAAAAAAAATAGGTTACACACCATCTAAAGAAAATATTCTTGGTGGTACACAGACAACAAATTACTAAACTGCCATCTAAATTAAGTTGAAAAGGGGTTTATGTAGTTCAATTTGTTATGACATGGTGTTCTTAAAATATGGTGAGTGGTTGTCCTACTCTGCTGAGATGATGAGGACATTAATCACATTTTAGGATAAGGCTGATCTGAAAATCCTTCCAAACTTATCGACAAATTCTCCCAAAGTCCTGAAAACTGGACTGAATGACTGGTTTGAAGCTCTGAGAAAGTTTCTAAAGTAGTTCTGAGCACTTCCACCTAGACTGAAACCTCCATGGGAGATTATGTCCTGGTGCTATTTGGAGAACAACTCAAAGAGAGACATCTCCAGGGAGGTCCCGCTTACAGAATTTTTTTGAGGTTGACATTGAAGAAACTAGATATTTTTGAAGAGTCTAGTGAAGTGAAGGGAACCTTGAACTTATGAAGTGTCCCAGCTTTTTTTACACGCAGCTGATCAAAGCTTTTTAACTCTCCATCCCTTTTCTCCTGGCATCTATGACAAGAGCTTAAATAGTTGAGCTACACGTGGGGAAAAGCCCATATAGATATCCGTATGGATGCGTGTATATTTTCCCCTCACTGCTTGTCAGAGCCTCTGTATTTAACATATTAATTTACTAAGTTTAACTTTTTAATGCTAGCTCCTTTAAGTCATTAGAGATCCTTTTCTCATTATAATCCTCTTATTTGGTAATCAGTCTGAGCCTGTCTGTATTTTTTTTAAGAATATTTTAAAGTTTCTGGTGAAGATCAAGGGAAGTTTTCTCTTGCTCTACTTCACAAACTCCAACTTATTATTAGTAAGTGGTTCAGTGCAACACTTAGACCACAGTTGTTTTTTGGGTTTTTTGGGGGTTTTTTTTTGGTTTTTGTTTTTTTTTTTTTCCCCCCACTTCTATCAAAAAAATTATACAACCGTATTATCATAGAACTATTTAGGCTGAAAAAAACTCTCAAAGATCATTGAGTTACAACCATTATGAATGAAAGTGTTACTTTTAAATGCATTATGGCTGTTGAAAGCTGGCCACAGGGGAGCTGAAGGAATGGAAATTGATTCGTCTGCTGTAATGTGCTTTAACTGGAGGAGCTACCAACAGACCCTTTTCCTTCATGAGTCATTCCTAAAATTGGTCATAATGCATATCTTAATGCTGTTAATTATTTGCCATGCAGAACAGTCTTTGCACAAGAGGTCTGAGAAGATGAATTAATCTCAAGGCACCAGGCAGATATTACACCATGAGCAACAAACCCCCAGCCACCTCTGACTCAAGTTTCTATTTCTAAAGATAAATAAATCTACTCCTCACCATTACCACCCTTCCTGCTGTTCACTAGATGTTCTTTAACAGCCAGGGACATCTTGAATTCATAACTACATCATATCCCAGTTTAAATGTATCAAAGAAATTCCTCATAATTCCTTGGATCTCAGCAATGGGGCACAGTCAAAGTCCCGGAAACAAAGGACTATAAAAGATTTTGCAGAAGTTGAAAAGCTCCTCTACATCCTCTTTGAGCTTTCAAATTGTATTTAAGATAGAACTTCATTTATCCACTTCAAGCAAAAAGCTGTAGACAACAAGCTACTTACACTTGTCCCTCAAATTTAAAGTTCACTGGGGGAAGGGGGAAAAATAAGAAAAGCAGTTTGCATAAGGGCAGTCCCACATCAACTAATCTCTGCTACCAATTAATTAAACAATTATATTAGCCAAGCCTTTACTTCTGACATGGCACAGCTGACATTAATTGGGCCACAATCAAGATAGTAATTCAGGTTAATTGGATTTCCACTGTCAGCAGCTATCAGCTTGTTTCAATATACTGCTGTCATTTAAGAGTAATTAATCATGGATGACTTTATTGGATGGCACTGTTTGACAGCTGATGATGTGGTGATGCTCAAAAAAGTTGGTGATTGCTGTAGGCCTGGGGAGGGGGAAATCTGAATTCCTTTGGAGAGATTCCTGTGCTTCCACTGCATGTTGAGACCCAAAATGTGCTGCATGAAGTGTTGAGCTGGTGACGAAAGAGGTGCTGGAGACAGAAAGAGCTCTTCCCATGGAAGTAACACAGCAAAAGGTCACAGGGATGTGCAAGTTCCACCACCTTGAGGCACTCAGGCACTGTGTGGCCCTTGCTACAGCAGCAGAGGATTCAATAAAACACCCATTCACATGCTGCAGGAGCAGAAATGCCAGCCTTCATCTGCTGTTGCTTTTCTCTATTTATAATAGGCCATTACTCTGGCTAACATTGGATAACATAATTTATTCAATCCGTTGTCAGAATGTCTGCAAAAATATCAAGGAACTGATGAAGGCAAGTCTTTGTTTATTAATAACTTAAAGAAAAAAAAAGAAAAAAAAAGAAAGAAAAAGGTGATGAAATTGTTGTGGGGAAGTGTGTGTGGGGAGGAAAGCTAGAAATTAAAGAAAAAGCTGAAAATAGTTTAGAGTGTTCCATAAGGAGTAATAGGAATACATTATGCCTCTGAAGGAAAAAAAAAAAAAAAAAAGAGAAAAAAAAAAAAGGCAATTTAAACTTGAGGAAAGAAAAAGCTTTAGCACCAAGTTCTATTAGACTTCATAATTATTCCCCAAAGGGGAAATATACATATATATTTAAGATTAAAGTATGATTTTAGGTTATTCGTGACAGAGTGTTAAAAAATCATACCACAAGTGGCAACACTACTTTGACAGCTGGACAGAGAAAATTTTCCATCAGAAATATGATTAATTTATTGTGTAACTGCCAGAAAGCAGTTCAAGATGGATGGAGTACACAATGAAATTTCTAAAGGGAAAATTTGATACCATGGCTGAAGAATTTGGTTACTTTTTTTTTTTTTATCCATAATATTGGACAAAAAATGATCATGTGCACTTCTCAGCAGAGCACAAATTAGTGCAGATTCCCATTTTGGAGACATTTTTTTTTCTGCTGTCAGTCAGAGATGTCTGATGAGGCAGAAACACCTATTAACCACACTGGTCAGAAGCCATTGATTGTGACTTCTCTTCAAAATGGGTCTGGCAGTGTTGTAGGCACAAGAGAGCGGAACACAGAAGGTTTTTACCTTCTGGGGGTTTAAATTCAGTGAAATTCTCCAGCATTTTACCTTCTATTACTGCCAAGATCTGGTTCCTTCCTTTACCTTATTTTCTTATTCCTGGATTTGCAACATGCTTCTCTGTAAGGATGCAAACAAGCAGTCTGTTGGAAGCTAGGAAAAGCCCTTGCTGAAATCCAAACTAGCCTGAACGATAGGAAGAGCCATCTAAAATTTTGGCTTTTTTGAGTTTCACATGACTAGCACATCAAGGGAGGTAATTCTGCCCCTCTGCTCTGCTCCTTGTGAGATCCCACCTGGAACACCGTGTCCAGCTCTGGGCTCCTCAACACAAGAAAGATTTGGAATTCTTGGAGCAAGCCCAGAGGAGGCCATGGAGATTCTCTGAAGACTGGAGCACCTCTGCTGTGAAGACAGGTTGAGAGAATTTGGGTTATTCAGCCAGGAGAAGAGAAGGCTTTAGGGAAACCTGATTGCAGTACATTAAGAGGACTTTTAAAAAGAAGGGAGAGGGACTTTTGATATGGACAGGTAGATTGGACAAGGGGGGATTTTTTTAAACTGAAAGAGGAGATGTCTGTATTAGATAGCAGGAAGAAACTCTTTACAGTGAGGGTGGTGAAGCCATGGCACAGGTTTCCCAGAGAAGCTGCCTCATCCCTGGCAGTTTCCAAGGCCAGGTTGGATGAGGCTCTGAGCAACCTGAGATAGGGGAAGGTGTCCCTGCCGATGGCAGGGGATGGGACTGGATGAGCTTTAGAGTCTCTTCTAACACAAACCATTCTGTGATTCTGTCTCTGATTCAAACCATGCGGTAGAGGGCTGCCATTTAAAAGAGTGATTGGGAATGGCAATGAACAGCTTTGCTTAGTTCATTGTTGAGGTGTTTTGTCTTTTTTAAAATCCATAATTCTGCTAAACCTTATCAAAATGTCTTAATTAATTGTCAATGTAAATTACTTCTCTAACTGGGGAGTTCCTGAATAAATAGCACAAAATGCCTGCTCTACAAATGAATGTTGAAAACAGTTGATCCTTATCAGATTTTCTGTGGGTTCATTGATGACAGATAAAAATTGAATCGGAAGCTATATGTTTTTGAAATCTTTTTTTTGTCCTTCTACATAAATCCTTTTAAAGCAGGATTGATGCGCTCTGTCAGTAGCCTGTAATTTGCAGGAAAGCAGGTATTCCCTTTGTCAGTTCTTTTCCTGTCCCCAAGTGCTCCAAAACTTCTTTGCCAAATTCAATCACATCTGAGAGAGGAACAGAAGCATCTAAAGTACTTCTGTTTTCAGGATACTTGATGCCTTGTAGAGAAGACACCTCCTCCTTTGGTTAGGCAGAAGTTAATTGCTTAAACAGCAAACAGTGCAGTTTCTGGAAATAGCATGTTCACACTACTTATGTACAGTGGAGTATAAAGGGGAGACACACAAGAAAAAGAGAAAATTAGGACAACAATGGCCAGAGTTGACAGCAAATTAGGCATTATTAATTCTGGTCTTTGGAGAAAAACTTGGGTTTCAGTCCTAGAGTTTCAGGAAGTGCTTCTGGGACACAGTGAAATGCAATGTCCTGTTACCCATGACAGCTACAGACTGTGGATCCCTCCATAGACCATCATGGCAAGATTTGGACTGGGTGATATTAGTGAGTCCCTCCCAACTCAGGATTTTCTTTGGGTCCATGATTCTTTTTGAGGAAGAATCTATCACAGGCAAAGATGTGATGGAATAATATTTTTTTTCTGTTATTTTCTCTTTATGAAGGCAAAGGTACCTTTTGGATTTGGTCTCAGATAATTTCTCCAGCCAGGAAAACCATGACAAAGGAGGTAACAGCAGCCATGCCTCTCAAGCAAGAAGATAAAATGTTAATGAGATCAAGAACAAACACTGCTCCCACCCTTTTAGCAGTAAGGACAAAGATTAAGCTGATCATGAACTTTAGACTACTCTCACATCTCCAGATTTAATAAAAAAATGAACCATGGTGAAAGAAAAGTTTGCTTTCACAGGGAACTGCTTCTTCCCTGTAGCTTTTTCTCTTGAAAAAGGGATTTTCTGCTTTATAGTCTCAGCCCACCCTCATTCAGGAGCTCTCCAGTTCCTAAAAGCATTTGAAAACCAGGAGGAAAACCTAAGCCAGCAGGTGAGCTAAACTGCACCTGTGATGTGAACCAGGGGAGTCTGCCCCAGAAAAGTCAGAGAAAAGCTGCTGCTGAATGGGCATGAAGGATGGCAGGGAAGCTGCAAATCTGGGTCTGCTGTTGCCTTTCAGCTGTTCACTAACATCTGATATCTATCTGATATCTCATCCTGCAAGGAACTTGCCGGCCATGCCAATATTGCCAAGTGCTGTCATCTCTACAAGCTGTCACTGATGCCAAGATCTGGGAGAAAGGAATAACCACAGATGTTTGAACTGTGGCTTCAATACCATTCTGGGCATTTTATTCTTTTCCTCAGTGTTTTCATGCAAAGATCTTGGACCTGGGTTTTTTTTGTTTGTTTTGTTTATTTGTTTTTCATTTGCTTTTGGTTTTGTTTGGGTTTTTGTTTGTTTGTTTTTGGGTTTTTGTTGTTGTTGCTGTTGGGGGTTTTGGTTGTTGGTTTTTTTTTTTTGGTTTGTTTTGTTTTGGGTTTTTTTTTTTGGGTGGGGGGGTTTGTTTTGTTTTATTTTTTAAATAATGCTCATAAAATGATCCAGCTGGCAGACAGGTGAATGTAGTGTTACTATTTTTCCATCTTAGAAAGACACAAAGTTGATATTTCCAAGAAGGAAAAAAATAAAAAAAAAAAAAAAATCCAACCCTATCTCCTTTTTGCTTCACTTGTTCAATGGAACAGAAATTTTGTCAAAAGATTTGAAGTAGGAAATTATTAATTATTTGCTTGTTTCACACAGCTAAACATCATATTGGGGAATATTTTGGGGTTTTGATAATTGTGTGCATTTGTAGCTTAATCCCTCAGGCACATTGCCATTAATAACACATCACCAAGACCTCAAAGCTTTAAGTCTAAAAACTGCAGAAAAAGTCAAGGTATTCCTCCTTGGGTGCTTATGTAGAAAAACCATTTGATGAAGATTATACTTTAGAAAAAAAAAAGTTATTTTGTCTCTCAAGTTTACAGGTACCTAGGACTTGGGTGTTATTGAAAAGATAAAAATGGGTCCATCCTTTTAACCTCCTGTTATAACAGGAGGTTACAAGGAGAGGTGGGTGGGGATCTGTATGTAGCTTTTTTTTTTTTTTTTTTTTTTTTTAAATTTCTCAATTCCACATGCCTAGTTTGTAAAATCCTGCAAGTTGAGCCTTTTTGGATGCATTAGCCTATGAAGTTTAAAGCAGTGGAACTGAAATAATTACCATCTCTCTGTAATTAGTTCTGTTAATCTCACTAGCTGGGCTCAGGTGTTGATCTGTTGATTGTCAACTTGCAACTTCCATGAATCAATAAATGACTCTGTGGGTGTGGTGGTGAGAGAGGAGTGAGAAAGAGTGTACTTTTTAAAGGAGGTTCCTCTTTTTCCTAGGCCTCCTTGTTTTATTATTTGCATCTTCATGCAGGGGTGATTCAATTTGGGTTTTTTTTGTTTGTTTGTTTGTTTGTTTGTTTTTTAGAACATAGAAGTTCTGGGTTAGCAGCCTGCAAAAATCCAAGTATTTTAGAAGAAAAACCCCATAATATAGGCCAGAGCATTTTCACTTATCACACATCTCTTGTGACCCCTTCGGGTGGCAAGAGAATGACACATCAGAGGAGAGGTGTTCTGAGCTTGTGTCCTGTTCAACACTTCACCTTCACCAGGACAGTCTACAAAGATGCTCTTCTTTACCAGATTTTTTCTGGTTAAGAAATTGGCGTGATGTGTAGGGAGAGTTCGTGCTGTGGGTCAGGCGATTGTGCTACATAGACTCCATCCATCAGAAGGCTAAATATGATGATTTATTTATGATGAAGATGAAGAGCAGATTTATTTATGATGAAGATCTATATGAAGAGCAGAGAGCAATACATGCAGGCAGGTAGGCAGGCAGAGCAGCAGCACAGACAGCAGCCCTTCTGTCCAAAATATCCAAGGTAGATTGATATGACACCTAACATACATTGGCTAACTTACACAAACATCACTATGTTATGAAGAAATTCTCCCTGAATTCTCAAAACATTCCAGAACCAAGTCTGGCTTATGTGACAACAGCTTGATCTCCTGTAAAATCAGAAAAGTAAGGCTGGGAAAAACATCTCGGATCATGAAGTCCAACCTTTTATCCTTTTACCCAAAACCACCACACCCACCAAATTATTTCATGAAGTGAGGCATGGATTTTTTTTTTTTTTTTTTTTTTTTTTTTTTTTTTTTTTTTTTTTTTTTTTTTTTTGTAATAAAAATTTGCGGGTTTTTTTTTTTTTCCCACCCCAANAAGATCTATATGAAGAGCAGAGAGCAATACGTGCAGGCAGGTAGGCAGGCAGAGCAGCAGCACAGACAGCAGCCCTTCTGTCCAAAATATCCAAGGTAGATTGATATGATACCTAACATACATTGGCTAACTTACACAAACATCACTATGTTATGAAGAAATTCTCTCAAAACATTCCAGAACCAAGTCTGGCTTATGTGACAACAGCTTGATCTCCTGTAAAATCAGAAAAGTAAGGCTGGGAAAAACATCTCGGATCATGAAGTCCAACCTTTTATCCTTTTACCCAAAACCACCACACCCACCAAATTATTTCATGAAGNCCAAATTATTTTATGAAGTGAGACCTGGGCTTTTTTTTTTTTTTTTTCTTTTTTTTTAATACTTACAGGGATGGTGACACCACCACTCCTCTAAGGAGTCTGTTCCAATTGTTGACCACTCTCTCAGTGAAGAAGTTTTTCCTGATATCCAACCTGAACTCATTTGGTGCAACTTGAGGCCTTTTCCCCCTTTTCCCCTGCTTGTGTCCAGCTGTTCCCCAGCAGTTCAGCTGATGTAATTTGAGATACAACAGCTGTAAGACATTGCTGAACTCTAAAATGCTTTTCAATGTGTGACAAAGATTCAGGTAAATAAAAAGACATGCCTGAGGTCTTAAAGCAGAACCAACATTGTTGTGTGTGATGTGTGTACAGATATTTCTGCAATGGGGATTGACAGCTCTGCACCCTAGCAGATGCTGAGACCTTTCTTTGGAAGGTGAGGAAGCAGCCCGTGAGGAGAGGAGAGTAGTGGATTAAATCTCCACCTAGTTAGTGAGCTAGGGGCACATTTTGAGATGTTCTCCCTCTCAGCTGTCCCAGAAAGTCAAACAAAATACTTCTAAATATTTAGTACTTTCTTATTTAACAAGGCTGGAGAAGATGAGAGGTGTGGAGAGAATGGCAATAAGACCTCTTCATCAAAGATTCTGGATTTTATTAAATAATTATTAACAATTAAGAATTTGGGGATTATTTCTGAGTCACAATTGCAAAATAGCTCACATTTCTGAAATTCAGTACTTCTAAATAAAGCCCAGGAACAGATCCAGAAGTGGGGATTTGTTATAGCTATCAAATAAAACAGACAAAATCAAGTTACTCCATAAGCACCTGCCTGTTGATGAGAGAAGGCTAAAAAATTAAAACCAGAGTTTATGTTGGGAAACAAAATTTCAGTTTGTGAGGAATATGATTAAGGTTGCAAAGAGTCACTATTAATGCATAAAACAAGCAGCTGCTACTTCTTATATCAGGCTACTGTAGCCATGGCAAAATGACTTGGTTGCACCTAATTATGAGGGATATAGATGAATTACTTACTGGGTTGGAAATCTGTAGGCACCCAGGGATGAGTGATTATGATTTGATTAGATCCAAGATGAAAAACAGAATCAGTTCTCAATCAGTAACATCTTGTGTATATAATTGGTGCCTCTAAAGGGCACATCTGAAACTGAGAAAGTTCTGAGAAAAAAAAAAAAATCACAGCAGAAACCATGCAAATGGGAAAATAAGAACGAAACTTGAGTGTGCTCAAAAGAACAGCCCATTAACTGATGAGGATGCCTTGATCTCACAATTAAAAAATGGAGACTTTTAGCTGAAACCTCATCCTTATTCAGTGATAAATTTTGGGAAGCAACTGGAAGTTGAAGGATTTGTCCTGTGAATGAGGGAGGAATGTTCTCTGCAATCCTCTAGCTCTGCACCCAGACTGCAAATGTCCCTGCATTGGTGACAACGGCTCTTGGAACTGGATGATCTTTAAGGTCCCTTCCAACCCAAACCATTCTGTGATTCTTTAATTCTCTTACAATGATACCACAAATGGTATATCCATAGTTTGGAATCCCCATGAGGGACAGGCAAACTCCACCTTAATCTGATATCCCCAAGTCCCAGTGATGAGAGATTGAAATTGATTAAATTCACCTCATTTACTTAAGAGATAGAGCTTAAAAATGTAAATGTAATTTAAATAGGTTGTAAAGTCAGCTACACATTACAAAGAGAAGCTAAAAGCAAGTAGAAATTGTTTCTACAAGTAGAAAAAAATTCCTGGCCTGGCTAAAGAAAAAAAAATTGGGGATTTGGGGCAGAATGAAAGAAAAGAAACACAAGAGCAGCAAGACAAGTAACTACAGTGTGCTGTTTGACCCAACAAAAATGCAACAGCACAGGACTCAACTGAGAATGAATTAAAGTGTGAGGCTGGACCAGTACTAGACAATATGTATATATCTCTCTGTCTCTGTCTCTTTCGCTGTCTCTCTCTGTCTCTCTCTGTCTCTCTCTGTCTCTCTTTGTCTCTCTGTATATACATATATATATATAATTTTGATTAATTGCATTACATTCTGAAGTTAAAAAAAAAACACAAAACAACAACAACAAATAAAAAAACAAAACAAAACCAAACAAAACCAACAAAACCAAAACAAAAAACAAACAAACACAAACCAAAAAAGAACAAACTGATTGCTGAAGGTGACCAAAAATCCAGAATCCAGAATCCAGTTGTCAGGTATGATATCCTTGACTTCCACAGTCCAGAAGACTCTGATGAAATTTGTATAGAATCATTGAATCATTGAATAGTTTGGGTTGGAAGGGACCTTAAAGATAATCTTGTTCCAACCCCCTGGCATGGGCACGGACACCATTAAAATATTTCAATTTCAAATAAAATTGTTGTCATATTACCAGTATTAGATGACATCTATTCCTTAGACATCACTAAAGAATGAAATTCAGGAAAGGAAAGGAAATTCTTAGACCATCAACAATCCCTCATGATTCATTTCCTGGGACATTGTCATGTCCACCAAGCTTTCCAATTCTTCATGCTGTTGTTGAGGAACTCATTGAACAGAATAAGTTCTAAGATGATTTTCTGAAACAACCACTGGATCTGACATTTCTGATCTTTGCACCAGTGCTTAAAGTGCTGTAATGAACACAAGAAAATGGAGATGATTAAAGAGACCCAGTCAAACAAATCGAAGTATTTCAGTGCAGATAAATGTAAATCCAAACATCTGAAAATTGCAAATATATGCACTGGAAATGGGAAAAAATGTGTTTTAATATGTAGAGAGTGCAGAGGATTTAGGAGNAAAAAAACAAAACAACAAAAAGGCATATTAAAAGACTCCTTAAGCTAATGGGAGACAACAAAAGAAAGTGAGTTGGAAACATCAGTTATATTCTAATTAGAAGCAAGGTGTGATTTTGGGAGGTTGCTTAACCACTGGAACAAATGGTCTAATTTCTGAATCTGGTTTTCTGGTTAAGTCTGAACATGTTGGAGTAATAACTACTTTTTTAAAAAACACAGTTATGAGATTCAGTGGACAAGTAATTGAACCGAGATAGAATAGACAGATATTCTAATTATTTCTGAAAATACATGCATCATTAATGTCCTGCACAATTTTTTGGTGAAGTTTCAGAAGTGTAAATTTCACCACTTTAAGTCAAAAAAGGGAATATTTGATGCAGCAGGGTTGTGTGTTTCTGCAAAGTAGAAAGCATCTGTATTGCCTAGATGTGGCAGTGGCCCTGAACATGAGCTGCACCATTTCCAAACATAATTATCAAAACTGTGTAAATGCATTCTATATAAATATATCCATAAAATATATAATTCAAGGTAATTTGTTTATATTTAGACTACATGTCAGACAAAGTANAAAAAAAAACCCACAAAACAACAACAACAAATAAAAAACAAAACAAAAACAAACAAAACCAACAAAACCAAAACAAAAAACAAACAAACACAAACCAAAAAAGAACAAACTGATTGCTGAAGGTGACCAAAAATCCAGAATCCAGAATCCAGTTGACAGGTATGATATCCTTGACTTCCACAGTCCAGAAGACTCTGATGAAATTTGTATAGAATCATTGAATCATTGAATAGTTTGGGTTGGAAGGGACCTTAAAGATAATCTTGTTCCAACCCCCTGGCATGGGCACGGACACCATTAAAATATTTCAATTTCAAATAAAATTGTTGTCATATTACCAGTATTAGATGACATCTATTCCTTAGACATCACTAAAGAATGAAGTTCAGGAAAGGAAAGGAAATTCTTAGACCATCAACAATCCCTCATGATTCATTTCCTGGGACATTGTCATGTCCACCAAGCTTTCCAATTCTTCATGCTGTTGTTGAGGAACTCATTGAACAGAATAAGTTCTAAGATGATTTTCTGAAACAACCACTGGATCTGACATTTCTGATCTTTGCACCAGTGCTTAAAGTGCTGTAATGAACACAAGAAAATGGAGATGATTAAAGAGACCGAGTCAAACAAATCGAAGTATTTCAGTGCAGATAAATGTAAATCCAAACATCTGAAAATTGCAAATATATGCACTGGAAATGGGAAAAAATGTGTTTTAATATGTAGAGAGTGCAGAGGATTTAGGAGTCAAAGCAGATAAACAGCTCGAGATGAGCTATTGGTGTAATTGTATGACCACGGATCTGATGCAAACCTTGGCTGATTTAATGGCTGTGTGACACTGAGGAGATCGGTACTGAAGTGTTCAATACATTTCAGTATGGGTTTAAAATGGATGCAAAGTAACACAATGTGGGTCAATATTTTAAGGTTTAGAAAACTCTTTTTCAGCAAAAGACAGAACATTAAAACATTTAAATAATTCCAGGAACAGAAAATAAAAAAACAACAAACCAAACCAAACCAAACAAAAANTTATTTCTGAAAATACATGCATCATTAATGTCCTGCACAATTTTTTGGTGAAGTTTCAGAAGTGTAAATTTCACCACTTTAAGTCAATAAAGGGAATATTTGATGCAGCAGGGTTGTGTGTTTCTGCAAAGTAGAAAGCATCTGTATTGCCTAGATGTGGCAGTGGCCCTGAACATGAGCTGCACCATTTCCAAACATAATTATCAAAACTGTGTAAATGCATTCTATATAAATATATCCATAAAATATATAATTCAAGGTAATTTGTTTATATTTAGACTTCATGTCAGACAAAGTACTCTAGAAAGACACCATTTAGATAGATCCAGGTGGAGTGTGTTTATTTCTTAAGTGGTACTGCCAACAGTGCTACATTTAATAAAAGAGTGCATTGCATTAGGAAAAGACAAAAAAAGAAAAATAAAAAAGGATATCAAAACATGTGGATGTGTAAACAACAGAACTCATCTGCTGAGAAATTATAATTACAAAAAGGATTTATTAGTTACCTGGTAAAAGTAGAGAACCCTACAATTATTTTCTTTGGACACAAAGTATTGATCTCATGAATAACTGGCAGACACACCAACCCTCCCTGACTTCTGTGAAGACCCAGAACCACAGTTCCTTGTCACAAATCCAGTGGGTGACATCCCATGCCAGAGGGGTTGGAACTAAATGATCTTTAATGTCCCTTCCAACCCAAACTATTCTATGATATCCAAGACGTAAAGCTTTGTGTCACTTAGGATGCAACAAGGTGTCTTCATGAGGCCTAAATGTTCTTTATGGTCTATGTAGTTATGAAGAACTCTGTGAAAATGTCTAAATAATGTAAATTAAGTTCCAGAGTACTTCTGTGCTTCTAGAAATGATCAATACTTGCCCTCCAAAAACCCACAGACACATTTTTCAATTGCTATTCCATTGCCTGCTCTGAGAAAGAATGTTGTGGTTTCTTTTTCAGTCATTTTAGTGACACCTACAGCAGCTGAGGTGGGAGGTAAGGAGAGACAGAGGCCCCTTTATTTCCCCCACTCTTATTCACTAAACAGTTGGAGCCAAGGAAGCTTCTCCTTGCTCCAGAACTGGCTGCAAACCCCAGAGTGATCTGCACTCTAGATTGTTCCCAATGCCATCCCCAGGAATCCTTACAGCCCAGGTGGAATCTGCCTGTAAATACATCATTAGCATTTCCCATCTGCTCTTGGAGACAGCTTTGTTTGACATCAAGACCACCTGTTGTGAAAGCATGGCTGCTTTTCCAAGAACTGTCTCCTACAATAGATAGATAGATGATAGATAGATAGATGATAGATAGATAGATAGATAGATAGATAGATAGATAGATAGATAGATTGATTGATTAGGAGGGGGCCCATGCAAGCCTCAGCAAGGCCATGGGCAAAGTTCTGCACCTGGGTTGAACAAACTCCAGTATCACAAGACTGGGGATGGAAGTTTGAGGGCAAAGAGGGATTTGAGGACACTGGTGAACAGAAAGCTGGCCAGGACCCAGCAGGGTGAAGCTTCAGCTCAGAGAGTTAATGGTATTGTGGCTGTGGCAGGATGCCTCACCCTGATAAATCTTATCTTGTTGGTCTGTAGCCTAATCAGAAGATACAAACAGTACAAGCTGTCTGCAGTGAGTTACCTGAGGCACCAGTGGGGAATTTTTTTTTGTGCTGAATCTGCAAAGAAAAGCCACTCTGGCTGATTATTTTCAATCACACATGTGTACCTTTGAGGTGATGTTTGACAGATAAGCTGTTAAACTTCCCTGAAGGCATGTGACAGATTCTTCCATATGCACCTCAAAGTACACAGAGCTTTTCCCTGGGAGAACTCTTCATGGTTTCTCCCAGGGATAGATAAGAAGAGGAAGAAGTACCCCAAAAATGAACAGGGAGTGGTGACATACATCATCCTCTCCTTAATTTTTTTCCCTAGTTTTATATATGATAGCTTTAACATTTCTTTAATATAGTGCATTTTGGCCTTTAATGGTATAGTCAATTATTGTTTTTAGCCTTTATACTGTGCAGTAACTCCAATTCAGATCTTCTGTCTGTTCATTTGTCTTAATAAATAAATCATCTTTTATAAATATTGCTGATTTATCATCATTAAAACCTGCAGAACAAACTTGGAAAACTTAAACTATCAAGGCTAATATTGGATCCAGCCATCCCCAAACTCCTCTCTCTGAGAAGGGTTTTGGAAGCCAAGGGGTCTTTTTAGCACCTTGTGACTCAGCCTCCAGGCTTCTTTAATGAACTTTGAAGCTCCTGCTTCACCCACAACAACAAAAGGCTGGGGCTGCAACAAAAGCAGTGTGGGCAGCAGGACAGGGGGACATTCTGCCCTGGTGAGAGCCAGCTCTGTGGTCCCCAGCACATGGCAGATATGGACCTGTTAGAGTGGGTGCAGAGGAGTGACCACAGAAATGATCAGAAGGATGGAAGCATCTCTCCTACAAAGAGAGAGTGACAGAGGCCATGCTGTTCAGTCTGGAGAAGAAAGGGCTCCAGGGAGACCTTCTTGGAGCTTTCCAGTGCCTAAAGGGGCCCTAGAGAAAGATGGGGACAGGCTTTTAGTGCCACTGCACTGATACAAGGGACAATGGTTTTGAATTAAATGAGGGTGCATTTAGGTCTGACATATAGAAGAAACTTTTTTGCAAAGAGGGTGTCAAGACACAGGAACAGGTTGTCCAAAGAAACTGTGCATGTCCCAACCCCTGGAATTGTTCAAGGCCTCACTGGATGGGGCTTTTAGCAACCTGGTCTAGTGGAAGGTGTTCCTGTCCATGGAAAGGAGACTGAACTAGACTACCTTTAAAAGTCCCTCCCAACCCAAACCATTCTACGATTTTATGATACAGAATCACTTTGATCATGACATAACCATATCTAATAGTTTTGTGTTTTATGTGGTTCTTCTCCAGTGCCATTTATTATTCAGTACTAAGCCAAATGCTGGCTAAACCTGACCAGAGTGTACCTGGCAATATTGTGCCCAGAATTCAACAGCTGGTCTCAACCAGCTCAGGAGATAAAAGATGAACACTTCTGAAGAGAAGGAGTTTGCAGTTCTGTTCCATTAGCCATTTCCAGTTCTTGCCTTCTCAAGAAAAATCCAATGCAATAATTCTCTTTATGTCAAAGTAATGAACACATTTCACCACAGCTCAGTCCACAACTGAGAGACTGAAGTATCCCATGCTGTACACAGAGAAAAACTGTTTAGAGGAACGAAAAACCCTAAAATCTCTACTACTTCTGGGACGGAAGAACTGCTGGCAAGTTCCATATTTTATTTAAAAGCAAAAAATTTCACAAATGGTTCACAAAAAAGAGTCATTTGGTGTCTGAAAAAAAAAAAAAATCTGTTTGCTCACTTTTTTTCAGATTAAGTTAGAGAAGGAAGAGGTACTGACTTCACAATTTTTAAGTGGTGCACTCCTTTCAAAAATGGTAGTGTTCCCTTTTTAAATGAAGTTTGTGCCATTGACGGTGTTACTACATCATTTTCCAGTCTGCTATTCCAGACCAGCATGGGTAATCAATCATTTACTTATCACACCAGCAAAACAGACTTTTCTTGGAAGGAGTGTAAAAAGTACTACAATAAAGCAATTTTGCCAATTTGAGTGTTCCACTTGACAACTATTTGCATAATAAGGTTTTGCCAAGATAAGAAGATTGGTAATTTTCAGCAGTATGGAGGGGATTGAAGTTTTTAAGCTTTTTTGCCCACTATCTACACACTCACAGACCTCCGCTCTTGATGTATGGTTCTTTTTAAAGTACTCCATCTGTCTCCGTTGTGTAATGAATTCTGTCACTCCCAATTGTGCTCCTGAGCACTGAGCAGTGGAAGGGAGTTTGCATTTTGATTACAAAAAGGTACCGTCAGCTCTTATTACAATGGAAAACCCATCTCCATGTGAAATTTTAAGGCACTTATAAGCTTAGTCTCCCCCTCAGAAGCTGCCTGTAGATCACACTGTCACCGTCTGACAGCGAGAGCGCAGGGATGGGCTGCACTGCCAGAAGAGGAGTTCAGAGGAATGGGAGTAAATCCAGTTTCTTCCCTAAGAAGCTCATGGGAGGATACATCAGTACTGTCATGTAGAAGTTGTTCCACGTGCAGTTCGTACTGCAGCTCTGAGGGGCTGTCTGGAGGAAAAGGGTGGCAGGAGGAAATCAAGCCTGTCAGCTTAAGTCTCTTTCCATCTCCTCACCCTCATGAGCCAGTTTATCTCATCCTGAGACTTGTCAGCAGTTTTCTGTTTGGGATAGTGGGAGGGCAGGAGAAAGATTAGCAGAGCTTTTGCAGGTTAAGCATTAACATACTTTTAGGGGCTTTGATAGCAAAGTGCTCAAGAAGGATTAGGATGTTAGGGGAAATGTAGAACACGTCTGCACCATGCAGTGGAAAGAGCTGCACAGATCCTGGGCTGGTGAAAATAAACCTCTCAATGTGTTGCTGCCTGCAACTTAGACTGTCACTCCTGCTAAAGGACCCAGTAAAGAAAACCACCATAAATTGGCTTTTTCCTCAACACTCTGGAAGCAGGTTTGCAGATTGAAAGTGCCCAGTGTCCAGCCAGCTCAATGGGGAATTTCTGGCCCAATTTTAGCTCCAGGTGTGGTGCAGGTGGACTTATTTGGATGAAGAAAAGAGGTGATAATGACAGGAAGTCTTGACTGTAGTGAGCTTCAACTGGTGTAGCTCAAGATCCTGAAAGGATAGAGAAAGAGGAACCCAGTACAAACCCCAGACTTTATAAGAGCATGTTTTGATTTGCTGAGGGAAGCAGTCAGTGAATCCCCATGGGCAGCTACTCTGAAGGGGAATGGAGTTCAGAAAATTTATCAGAGTTTTAAAGACAGCATCCTCCAAGCAAAAGAATGGTGGGAATGGGGTAACCCAACACTCAAAAAATCCAATCAGACATATCAGAACATGAGTCTGGCTATGAAGAAAATTGCTGGCAGGCTCCAGTGCACAAAGGTAGGACTCAGGGGGAAGAGGCAGCAGGTTTTGAGCTTGATTTTGAACTGCAGAGCTGTTGAGGTCCCTTTCAGCCTGAATTACAACCAATCCTATGCATTCCCCTGGAAAAAAATCATCACCTACAAAACCCAAACTAAGAGCTCAACAATGTGGAAAATTAAGACACCTTTTCATTCACAATTCTGGATTTGTGTATCCCAGGTCCATAGTCCTGCATCTGAGAAAGAACAGTCCCATACACCAACATGGGTTGAGAGCTGTGATTTTTCAGCCTAGAAAAGTCTCAGGTGTATTTTATCCATGTGTATCAGTAGCTGAAGGGAAGCCCTAAAGGGTGCCAGATGAGAGAACAAGATGCAATGGGCACAGATTAAAATACAGAAATTTCATTTAAACGCAGGATTTAACAATTTAACATTCTTCTTGTTTTGTGAAGGTGATCAGACATGGGAACAGCTTGCCCAGAGAGGTAGAGGAGTCTCCATCCTTGGAGATATTCAAACCTAAGCTGAACACAGCCCTGAGGAACCTGCTCTAGCTGCCTCTACTTTGAGAAGAGGGCTGGACAATGCTTCCTCCAGAGATGCCACAGCTGGAATTATTCTGTGATTCTGTCAGTGCATTACTACCCAGCTTCCAGACAGACATGGACTTCATAGTCTTCACTCAACAGCCTGTTTTGCTTTGGCACCCCTCTTTCCTCTCATTACAGTGTCCCAGAAAACCCTTAATTGATTGCAGAGAGCAGTAAGAAGAACACTGCACAGTTGAAAAGTAGCCAGTGCAAGGTCACAGAAAATGTGGCAAACCAAAATGCCCATCCAGAGGCTGCAAATGCTGCTGTTCACTGCTCTCCAATCTGGGCTACCAGCTGTCATATTAAGGTAGGAACTGGCATGATAACAGTGTTAAAACTCCCTGTTAAAACTACATCTGTGCCTCCAAACCATTCCTCCACCTCTCCCTTTTAAATCCCTTTGTAAAACCCACTTTATGGCTGACAGCCTCTTATACACTTAGCAATAAAGAGGTTTAAAAGAAATAATCACAATAACTAACTAATAAACATTCTTCATTATTTCGAAGATGATAATAATCCCTTGCACTTGCATTGCACTTTACATATTCAGGCACTTTATAATCATTAACTAATTAGTCCTTGCAAAGCTCATCTAAATATTATTATCCTGTTAATGCAGAAAAAGAAGCTGTAAGAGAGAAGGTAGAGAATTTGCCTAAGGGCATACATCAAGCCATTTGCAGAGCCAAGATTGGAATTCAGCTCTTCGGCATCCTAATCCTTGGCTCATATCCCTCTTGCTGTCTCTGATAATATGGGCTAAATTACATGATAGTAGGATCATTTTCTTTAATGTTCATCCCCAAATACATGACGTGGAATATTACATTTCACATCTTTGTTGTCCTCAGGATCACTTTTTTCTTTCTCCCTCTCCTTCTATGCTGATATTTCCTCCTGCCTTTATGGGTGTTTAGTAACACCCATGACCTAGCTTCCGTTTCTGCACTGGATAACAGATTTGGCCATCTTATCCAAGGATAAAATGAGCAAAATTTGGGCATGCACCTTTGAACAGGCATAGGAAACTCCAGGTCTTAGGGGAATAAGATAGTTCACAGACAGAAACTCCATTATATAATCATCCACTACCTTTGTTATTCCTCTTTTGATGCCTCAACTTCACAAGGAGGCATGCAGACTGATTTACCCCAATGCCTTTTATTCCCCCAAATAAATATAAGAATCAGCCCCTTTTCATATTTTCTTTTTAAGATAAATTGAGGGTGGTGGTGATCACAGACTCATAAAATGGCTTGGGTTGTAAAGGAACTTAAAGATCACCTAATTGCAAGCCCCTGCCATGGGCAGAGACACCTTCAACTATCCCAGGTTGCTCAGAACTCCATCTAACCTGGCCTTGGATACTTCCACGGATGAGGTAGCCACAGCTTCTCTGGACAACATGTGCCAGGGTCCCACCACCCTCAAAGTAAAGACTTTTTTTAATTTTAAAGTCTAATCTGACCTTACTCTTTGTCAGTTTGAAGACATTTCCCCTTGTCACTTCAATCCTTTGTAAATAGTCCCTCTCCATCTTGCCATTTCCTTCAGGTACTGAAAGGCTGCAATTAAATCACCCCAAATCCTCTTTTACAGGCTGAACAGTTCCAATTCTATCAGCTTTCCTCACAGCAGAGCTGCTCCATCCCTCTGATGCTTTTGATGCCTCTTTGGACTCGTACAACAGCTCCATGTCCTTCCTGAGTTGGGTCCCAGGGCTGGGGCAGCTCTGCAGGTGGGGTCTCACCTGAGCAGAGCAGAGGGGAAGAATCCTCTTCTTTTACCTGTTGGTGTTGATGAGATTTTGGGGAAGGGATTTTTGGGGTTTTTTTTTTGGTTTATTTTTCCCCCACTCAGATAATTTATACAAGAAAACCAGATTTTCACATGAAAGTATCATATGGTAACTCTGAAACACAATGAAGGACTTTTTTTTTTCCTGTCATATGAATCCCGACAGTGGAAATTATTCTTACAAAAGAGAGTAGATGCTAAATGTCTTCATGCTTGCAAAATATGAGTAAAAGCACAGAATCACAGAGCAGTTTGAGATAGACAGAACATTAAAATCCAATCCAGTTCTAACTCTCTTGCCAAGGGCAGAAACGCTTTCCACTAGAGCAGGTTGTAAGATAGAGTGGAAAAGTAATGAGTTAAAAAAAAAAAAAANAAAGTATATTTCCATCAAAGAGTATTAAGCACATCATGGTCAGCATGGTCGAGAAAATGCCTGAGCCAGGGAAAGTGTGTCAGGGATGTATCATCACATGTCTGTCCCTGCTGTTCTACCCACTGAAATGGTGAAGAAAGTAAACTTTTCCAAACATAGCCATGCATGATCTGTGCAGAAACCCTACCCAAATCAACTGAATTAGAGGCAGGTCCTGATCTCTTACTGTACTCTCTCAGTACATTCTCGTTTTATTTCCTGCAGCTGTCATACTAATTCCCTAAGGTAATTCTGGTTAATTGAAAAAGAATGATTGCCATTGAAGGCACTCTTCCTAGTGAGGTAAATAATGTTTTTCCCTTTACCTTAATGTGCCATTGGATTTTGTTTAAAAATTTAGTTCATTTTAATTATATACCTCTTTATAATTGAAAACAAAACAAAAAAACAAACCCAAAACAAAACAAACAAACAAAAACCAGTAAATTAAATTATTTTCCATGCCAGTAAGGACAATTTTCTGTAGGGAATTAAACTGTTTTGTGCCTGTGACTGAGTCTTCCATGTTTGTAGTAACACTCAATGTGCTCTTTAGCCTTCCAGCAGAGCCCCTTTTGTCACTGATGAGGACAGAAAATCAGACAATGATCCTGCAACTCTAAAGATTAAACCTGAATTAAAACATAGTGTTATCACCATCCTGGAAGTGTTCAAATGTGTGGGTGTGGCACTTGAGGACATGGTTTAATGGTGAACATGGTGGTGATGGTGCTGGGTTGGAGGTTGAATTAATGATCTTAAAAGTCTTTTCCAGCCTTAATTATTCTGTGATTCTTTGAAATAACTGGCTAATGATCAAATTTGAATTGGACATGATGTTTCTGTTGAATTATTCAGTAAAACAGAGTTCAGGCTATCTTCACGTGATATTTGTTTTTACAGAAAATTATTAGAAACTTAATAGAACCCCTGGCTGACCTACAGTCTGTCATGGCAGGCTACTCCAGCCAACTTGAACAGATTTTAACCTGATCAATGCCTCTAGTACATTGCATAGCACTGATGCAGCATTTTAAATTCAGTATGAGTCATTCAAATCACAAATTTCATGAGTTTTTTAATGGAAAAGAAATAAATAAACTTTTTTTTTCTGTTTTTTAAGCTCATGGATGTATTAGTTTTATTTCCATTGACTGACTGTAAGTAACAACTATAACAAAAGCAGTGTTGAATTCCCAGATAAGATGCTCCAGGATGTGGATTCACACCCACGGTATATCAGACAGAGTTTGGCATTTTCCACCAACGTTCTGTGAGCCAGCACTGTCAGACATCTCAGCTACTCTGTGAACATCCACTAAAAACAGCAACATTTCAGGTTAGATACCTTATTTTCATTAAAAAAAAAAAANAAGAAAGTAGGATATAAATGAGTTTTTTATTAAAAAAAAAAAAAAAAAAAAAAAAAAAAAAAAAAAAAAAAAGAGTTTATTGTTGCTTGGGTCCTGCTTGATGCCTCCTCAGCCAAGGTGCTGTCCCTGCTACTCTTCCTCCTGGAACAGCCTGGGAACACACAGTGCTCATTCATAGCAGCTCATCTGAAAGGTGTTAATTGGGAGTTGAGGTGTGAAGGCTTTTTCAGCTGCTCTAACCTGACTACAAAATTAGATGAAATTTGTGCTCCCTATAACAGTGGAGAACCTTTGAATTGAGGATTGGGAAGGACTCAAAACTTCCTGATGGTTCCTACAAGTCAAGGTCACCCCCAAACACATTATGGGAAATCAATCTTTGGTAAGAAAGAGTTGATAAATTAGCAAAATAATATTACTTTGGGTTTGATGCATGTGCTTTCCATAATAATGGGATTGTAATTTTTAAATACGTTTTCTCAACTGAAATCCATATCCCTTTGGGAAAATTCTCCATTTCAGTGCTGTATTACACACCCTTCTTTTGCAGTTGTGTTCCATGACCATGGAAGCTTTACAAACCCAGTGTGCTTCATCTTGAATAAATTGTTTGGGTTTTATTTTTTTTTTTTTCAGTGGAAGAAGCTTATGAAGTGAGGGTGGAAAGCTGAGGGAAGCATCAGCCCAAATAAAGCTGCAGCAGCCACTGCAGAAATTATTAATATATGCAAGCCAGAGGGGCTTCTGATTGCAGGTGGAACAAATTTCTTTCCCGAGTTTCTAGAGCCTGTGTGCTGCAGCACAGTCTGCAGTGATAACCAATCTCAAACACTTATCACAGGGTAGGATGAGTTCCTTATTGAAGGAGCTTTCTTTTCCCACTAGGAGCCCAGATGAATTAGTTTAAAGCAGGCAAATCACATTTGGATGGTGTAAATTAGTTACAGCAAATCCTGATGCTTTTTACAGATAATTCATAAACTGTTTTTAAACTGAAGTGACTCTCCACTCTCTTCTGGCATGTGTGAAGGCTGAGTGTGCTTTGCATACTGTGTCCTGTGTCTGGACCTGCCTTTCTCAAAGATATTTAGCTTTAAGGTGGTCATAATAACCACAGGATATTTCCTCTGTGGGATAGATTCCTATTTCTGAGGGATAGATTTATTACCTTACTTTTTTTTTNATTACCTAAATTTTTTTTTTTTTTTTTTTTTTTTTTTTTTTTTTTTTTTTTTTTTTTTTTTTTTTTCTCCAGAAGAGGAGGCTGCTAGTATTTAAAGACAGGTCTTTTTCCAAGTGGGTTTGTTACAGATCAGCTCTTTAATTACAACTACTAAAGAAGTAATGCATAGTGATACCTTGAACTTGTCCCTAATTAAAAATACTGTTCTTAAGCTTGCATGATTCCCTTCTGCTGAAATCTTTAATCAGGAGATGAATAAGGCTCTGGAGCCTTGATTAATAACAGGACCAAGTTCTGTGCAGCTGAAAATGCCAGGGTATTAAATTTCCTTAAGTCACCTGGTGTCCCCATCTAATAGAGATCCTGGCAGTGTTACTTATGCAATAGCACAAAATAATTGAGGTGTAAAGTTACTGGTCCCAAACGAGACAAATTATCCCAATTCTCCTGGAGACAAGTCTGATGTGGATGTGTGCACTAATGTAATAAACAAGATCCCTTTGTAATTGCATCATTAAATAAAACAAATGGCTTTCTTTGAAGTAGTACCCATGAAATCCAATGCACAGGTGAGATGCACTGAAATCTGAAAAAAATCTAAGTACAAGGGAGTAGGGAAAGCACAGAGATAAGTGTCCTAAACAAAAGCAACACAGATATGGTAGCCCAGAAAGTAAGATGCATTTTCAAAGGAACAGATTATGCAAAGAACAAAAATGTGATTGGGTTTGGATCAGGCAAAGAAACAACCCAAACATAATCCAAAGCTCATGGATATGAGCCTGGTTTTCTCTAGACTGGTTCGAGAACAGTTGATGGCAGAACAGATTCACAGTGCTCAGGAGCTGTGAACAGTTAAAACTAAAATATTAAGAAGAAGGTGCTTTCCTAAATTTTTAGGTGCAATCTCCTCCTCTTTAAGAGAACTGTGTCACGTAATCGTATGTGGCTATTTCACTGCACTTAAAATAACGTAACATTATTACTTTAAAGGCATATAAAGGAAGGAAAGTGGTAAGAAATAATTCCATGACAGGTCCCAGGTACCACTAAAACTAAGTTAAAGACTGGGGTTTATGATCTTGGAGGGTTTTTTCCCAACCTTAATGATTCTATGATTCTGTGATATGGGGAACATTGTCACAGGAGCAGTGCAGAGTCCTGAATGAAGAACTGCAGAGGGGAGACTGCAAAACTTTTTTTTGAAATGTGCTCATTACTATGGTTTTTTAGGAGAACACACTGAATCAGGTACCTGCATTGGTGCCCTGACCCCTGCAACTGATCAGAATATACCTAAATTGAGTCAGATTGTCTTCCCTGGATCCAAATTCATCATTAATTTATTCATGGCTATGGCATAAGTGTTGGGTTTTTTTCAGTATTAGTGATCTGAGGGATAAACAGTTTCCTTCAGCCCTTCACTATCTCTCATACAGAGATAAACTCAGCTCTGAGTGACTTCACTGAAGTGTCAGGTGCAGGAGCTCTATGGTTGGTATTTTTGGGGTAAAAAGCTGGATTTCCATGCTGGGACTTTATCCATGCCCTGCCAGTGTTTGCATTAGCTGGAGCCAGCCAGCACATTTCAGTTCTGAGCTCCAGATTGCAGCAGGTAAAAATGCCTTCATTCAAGTAATACCCCCTTCTTCCTATCATGTCACCTCTGCTCTTGCCTGAACTCAGTTTTTTGCTCACAATGACCCACAATCCTCTCATTGAAGTCTCCACAGTGTCTGGTACAGTGGCAATAGTCCCACTTAGCACCAGAAATATCTCATTGTACACATCTTATGGCCACATATGTCTTTTTGGGAACCTGTACATTAATTTATTCCCACTCTGGAACGCCCAACCTCTTTTCTTTCTCAATTTCAGCTGATACAATGCTATTTTACAATGAACATTATTAGTCCCTTAGTGAATAACCTGGTATTTTCTGGTAGGAAATGTATTTTCAGCTTCACTATCAGGGGTAAAAGTATTCTCTGGGATATTCTTTTCTCCCCCTGAACTCCCAATACCTCCTGACTGAGCACCAGGCTAGAAAAACATGTGAGAATACTGAGAAAGATCAGCCCCAGTTTGCACTGCCAATTCAAATCCAGCAGCTACTGATCATATCTCAGCATCTCCCCTTAAACCAGTGCTTTATCCACTTTTAAGTGTTTTCTGTAATCTCCAGCTTTTACAAATTAAGTATTCACTTCCCAAGTGATAATATATCAAAGAGCTCACTGATTTTTTACATGCATCCCATCAGCTTAATTTCCTTATCTAAAAACTCCTGAATGTTATCATAAAAATAAATATTTTGGAGGCTGATTTAGCGAATGGATGTTGGTCTCTAAAAACAGATTACACTGAAAAATACAGATAACACATCAGTACATTATTTTGACCTATAGCTTCTAGTTTCTAGTCTAGTAATTCCAATATGGTACAGCCCATGCATTAAAAGCTTCTGGTTTAGCTCTCCACGTATTGCCTGCATATTCCTAACAAGGGTTGTAATCCTTGCACATATAACACAAATGTGATCTCTGAAAGACAGATGATGGGGAAATTATAGTGAAAACAGTTGTAGCCAAATAAATAAAATCTCTGGTGACTCCATCTGCAGATAATAAAGCATTATTGATTTTTTTTCTTGATTTTTTTTTGTGTTGCAGTGTAATAATTCTTGTGTTGTTTTGGCATAGGTAGAATTGTAGTTGGAATCCATGTTTTAAAGACAGTGGATGTGTAAAAGCCTCATAAAATGCATGATATAATGTGCACTTATAATAAATACTGTTAATCATGCTTATGGCAGTACTTAAAAAGGGGTCTTGAGTACCAGGCATGGTAAAAACCCCATCAGTTCTTTAATCAAGGGCTGGAGCTGAAGTGGTTGCCATGAAATAGGTGAAATCAACAGAGTGCCAGAGCTCAGCCTGGAGCGTGGGACAACAAAGAGGACGACAAAGCTTCATCCCCCAGCACTGGTGGAAGTCCCAACACCAGGACAGAAAATGAATCAGGCCCTGGGGCTTTCTTTTCCACACTTTGTGTGCCAGGCAGGACAGACCTGGGGAGGGACACGTGGACCTGCCTCCCATAACATGCCCACCCTTATCCTGCCATCCCCCACTTCCAGGTTGCTGAGGCTCTGGAAGTCACTTCCAAGATGTCCTGCCTAGCCAGGCAAGAAGTGATCAAAGAAGAGGAATTGCATAAATGTTTCTCTCAGGCCTCGCTTATCGCTTTTAATAAGTGGATTTTATGTAAGCAAATTCATTTGTGTTTCTTCACTTATATTTTCATTGTGAGGCTTAAATCAATGCCATATTAGAGGCTGAAAATAATCCACTCAATGGTTATTACATTTATTCCTTCCTTTTTCCTTTTTTTTTTCCTTCTTAATGCAGGCAACTTGAATACATAGATCACTGAGGAATTTGGCCAGTTTTTAAGGCATTAAAGTACATGAAAAGTGAAGTAATTCTTCAAATGGATATGATGGCATGGATCAGCAATAGTGTGGCCAGCAGGACCAGGGCAGAGATTTTCTCTTTGTGCTGGGCACTGGTGAAGGCACACCTTGAAACCTGGAGACAGATTTGGGCCTCTTATGATAAGAAAGACACTGAGAGGCTGGAACACATCCAGGGAAGGGCAATGGAGCTGGGGAAGGGTCTGGAGCACCAGGAATAGCTGAGAGAGCTGGAGTAGCTCAGCCTGGAGAAAAAGAGGCTCAGGGGGAACCTTCTCACACTCCACAACTCCCTGACAAGAGGGGGCAGCCAGGTTGGGGTCAGGCTCTTCTCCCAAATAACAGACAACAAGACTTGTACTAGGAAAAATTTACATTGGGTTTAAGGAATAATTCCTTCACAAAGGGGGTTGTCAAGTGTTGCCACAGGCTGCTCAGGGAAGTGGTGGAGTCCCCAACCCTGGAAGGTTTTAAAAGATGTGTAGATGTGGCATCTGGGGACATGGTTTAGTGGTGGGCCTGCAGCGCTGGGTTAACAGTTCGACTCAAGGATATTCAGGGTCTTTTCCAACCTAAGCAATTATATAATTCTATGTAGGAAATATATTAAATTATGAAGATGGGAATCTACACCAGTACAGGCTAGTGAAAAATTGAGAGAACTACAGGAATATTTTCCCCACTGCTTTCAATATTGAGGTTAAGATTGCCTTATGGATCCTCCTCTTTGACCCTGAATTTTCTCCTTTGACCTGGCCAAGGGTGAGTGAATTCTCCTGCACCAGAGGAAGGGATACTTCACTTACCCAATTTTTCTCAAATACCTCTGCAAAATACCACAATTTTAAATGCAGCTGTTTCCTTAGAAGAGTTGCTAAAGTTACCTAAGACTGCCTGCATTAAAAACTGTGGTTCCTAAATCCCTAACCAAGCTGAGGAAAATGTGTGCCCCTAAAGAGAAAGCTTTGGCATCACCCAGATGGTGTTTCAGGTCTTTCTTGTTTTTTGGTTACAATATGGTTACAAGGACAATGCTTTTACCTTTTGCTTCCTCAGGTCTCACGATATCAGGGCTCTTCCTGACAGGGGAAATCCTGACATTTAAATGACTCTGTGACAATGTGTGGAGTGGAAACTCATGGAGGTTTCCTGGATAGCCTAGCCATGGATTTCAGTCAGGGGGCAGTCAATCTGTAGACTATCATTCATTAAAGAAGTTGAGCTGAATTTTAGTTGGCAAAAAATTCTCCCAGCATTTTGTCTGGAGTTCAGATCATAATTTACCATAAGATTTTTGAGGCCTACTTAGATTAAAACAAATAACAATTACAATTCCATCACTTATGTTATTCTGCTGTCAAAAAAGAAGAAAAAAACCACTCAGATTTTGATTTTAGCTTTGCATGTTTTCTAAGTCTAACGTGAATTTACCTATTTTTGTTTCTTAACTAAGTGTCATCTTGTCACACCTCCCGCAAAGAAAGTACAGTATAATTAAAGAGCAAACAGAGTGAATCAGATTAATTGCATCTTCAATTTGCACAGAAAATATTTGAACAAGACAACAGCAAAGATTTTTTTCCCAAGATTCACTGGATATAAATGGCATCTTTCAATAATGGAAAACAGAAATCCGTGGTCCAAATTGTAGTCCAAGTATACCCAGGTGTGCTTTCAAACAAATATTGAATGTTTTTTATAGAAGAATATAAAACTTTCCTTCAGGAAAAACAGAATTTAAACATTCCAAGATTTGGTATTTTAATTTGCAGAGATGAGATAAACCAAGAAATTTATAATGAGAAATCTGTCTGTTCTAATATAATCCTATATTAATCATTTAACAAATTAATAATCTCACCATAATTAAATTCTCCTTAACTAATATGCAAGTATTGGAGAAACTAATTGTTTACATTCTAGTTTTAAATCCCACCACGCATTCATTTCCTCTGGGTTTTTTTTTTTTTT
>VWZN01004043.1:58134-70530 GCA_013396955.1 Regulus satrapa
AAAAACCCATGTGCAAGCAGGATTCTGAATCATAATGTATAAGACGTGTTTGCCCCCTGAGCAGCACAGTGAGGATATAATTGGCAGGTTTGTTTTTTTTTCTTTTTCATGCACTATAACTTTGCCAAAAGCAAACTGACAAGGAAGCTGAGAGAACAGCAGAAAATTCTCAGGTTTCAGAAGAAACGATGGCCTGCAGCTTAGCCCCAGCTTCCAAGCAGTAGGTAAGTGGAATGCTAGTTAAATGTGGAAGGCCAAAGTGGTCCAGAACTCCTCTTCCTTGGGACTGCTGTAGGGAAGTGAATGTGAGTTACACCTTGTCTCTGAACCATGAGTGCACAAATCTGAGACCCACAGGAGAATGAGCAATGGAATTTCTCTGGAAGGGATGGCTGGGAAAGGCACTGAATGAGGATGTCATTCAAGGCCACTATCAGAACCAGAGAATCACAAAATGGTTCAGGTTAGAAGGGACCTTAAGTATCATCTTGTTCTGACCTCCTGCTGTGGGAAGGGATGCCTTCCCCTATCCCAGGTCCCTCCAAGCCCCATCCAGCCTGGCCTTGGATACTTACAGGGATGGGGCATCCACATCTTCTCTGGGCAACCTATACCAGGGCCTCACCAACCTCACAGGGAAGAATTTTTTCCTAATATTCAATCTAAACCTAACCTTTGTCAGTTTGAAGTAATACGCCTTTTTCCTATCCCTCCATCCCTTGTCCGAAGTCCCTCCCCAGCTCTCCTGGAGCCCCTGCAGGCACTGGAAAGGGCTCTGAGGTCTCCCTGGACCTTTCTCTTCTCCAGGATGAACAATCTAATTTCTCTCAGCCTTTCTCCATAGGAGAGGTGCTCTACTCCTCTTACATGGCATAGCCCCCAGACAATTTAGTAATTAGCCCTGTAACTTTTCTAATGCAATTCCCCAGCACAGGAATCAGTGCTGTGGCAATGAATGACAGGACAGTACAGGAGGAAAACAATGGATAAACATCTGCACCATAATGTCCTTTTATCTCTTGTGCTAAGCCCAAAATTGTCCTAATATATCCCATAAGCAAGGCAAAATCAGTCAGATCCTGTAGGACATCCTGCTCTAGGGTTTAACCCTATAAATTCCTAACATTTCTGCACATTAATGATATTTTCCACAGAGGAACTGGATCTGATTGCACTGATATCAGGAGAAAGTGTTCCAATTAACTCTATAAAAGTCACTGCTGCTTCTGAAAGCCTGAAAGGAGCAATATCACTCTTGAAAAGTAGAACCATGAAGTCTTACAGCTGCTCTATGGCTTGGGATATTTGGACAAGGCTGTTTGTTCCAACAAAACCAAGTTCAAATCCCATGGGAGTTGTTTTGACAATTGTGTATTTCATTGTATGTGTGTGTGTGTGGCTGCTACAGACCAGGAAAACAAAGGCTGAGGAAGGGGATGACCAACCCCTATGAATAAAACAGGAGAATCAACATCAGGGAGGGAGACAAGCTACTTAAAGCAAGTGAAAAAGTTGTCATAAGGACAAATTTTTGCAAACTAGCCACAAAGACAGGGAGACTAAAAATTAGAAGGCTGTCAACATAAGAGTTGTGAAACTCTGGAACAGCCAGAGTGGGAAGTGATGTGGGAAGGAACAAACTGATAGGTACCAAGATAGAAAAGGATGCATTTATATTCTTAAATAATGAATAAATAATGCTGGTTGCATGCACTAAGTATCAACCTGTTTTCCTCTCTCTGTTAGCACACAAACTTTGGGGACTCAAGGACAGCTTCGTGCTTTAAATTGCTGTATTTTTCTTTTTTTTCTCCCCCAGAGAATCAATAAATAAATACGCACATAAATTATAAATATGAGCTGGAGAAAATAAAACAAAACAAAAAAATGAAAGCACCTAGAAAAATCAGAGAATGAGCCATCCTCCAACCCCAGAGGAATTAGGAGCTCAACTGCAAAGAAAGCCACCAAGCACAGGGACTGCATGTCCCTGAAGCCCTGACTGTGAATGTTTCATGTGTCCTTACAACCAGGAACTGAGAACATTTAACAAACTATACAGTGATCACAGATCAAATCCAGTGACATGTGACTGACATGTGAGAAATATTTGGTTCTGTTGGGAAAACACTGAGAAATTGAGAGTCTTTCTTCCTGCTTTCTACTTCAGAAGAAAGGCTTTTAAAATCAAGCCAGGAAAGTTGCACAAAAAGGAATTTTCTTAGAAGACTGACCCACTTAGGGTTTTTTTTTAATAGATCTGGAAGACCTGAGACATTTCAGAGACTAGAAAAATAAAAGTAAATAGCACAACCTTGTTTTACTCTGTAAATAGTGCTATAAGAAAAATACTACAAAACTGTTGTCTTAAAAAACCAAAACAAAACAAACAAAAAAGGCAAAAAAAAAAACCTAGACAGTGGGAGGGAAAAATTAGCGAATATTATTTTAAAGCAGAATGGAAAGCTTTAAGGAGACAAATGGATAAAATTGTTTCTTATGATGGCTTTCTCTTTTATGCAAAAAAAGGAGAACAGGTTAGGGTATAGGTCTGGAAGTGTGACAGAATATTGTGCCACACTGTTATTAGGGCATCTGGAACTGAATTCAGGCCACACTCATTTATCTGTGTTTACTTGTAAAACTCAGCTTGGTGAGTACGAGGTGTACTGGTTTGGTCCAAATAACTTGATCATGTAGCAGTACCTTCACCTTGGCTGCTTCCAAAGTTTCTGTGTCCTTTATAAAGACATTGGGATGCAATGCCAGCAATTTGCTATCATTGTTACACTTCAGAGAACAAACAAAGCAAGAGAAGAGGGTTGTCCAAAATACAGAGAACTGACAATAATTACAGAGACCTGGTAGTGGGTAATTACAAACTGGTAGTGGGTTTTTTGGTTTTTGTTTGTTTGCTTGCTTGTTTCTTTGTTTTGTTTTGTTTTGTTTTGCTTTGTTTTCTGATAATGAGAAGGGAAATAACCCACTCCTCATTCTTAGAAGCATAAAATGACAGACTGATTAAAATCAGAACAGACCTTTAAGATGATCAAGCCCAACATCAACCCACGGCCACCACAGTGTTCACCACTAAGCCATGTCCTCTGGTGCCACATCCACATGGTTTTTGAACACTTCCAGGGAAGGTGATTCCACCACTTCCATGGGCAGCCTGTTTCAGTGATTTATAGCCCTTGCCACAAAGAATTTTCTGTTAATATCTAACCCATACTTCTCCAATGCAGCTTGAAGGAATTCCCTCATGTCCTGTCATTTGTAACTTGGGAGAAGAGACTGAACCCCATCTGACCTTATTTAACGTCTTTGTAAGGAACAATGGGTCTTCCCTCAGCCTCCTTTTCTCCAGTGGAGGCTACTAAACTTTCTTCCTAAGATTTTGTTCCTCTGGTTTTAAGCACAGAACAAGGTCTGTCTCAAGGAATACTTGGCAGTGTCTGTTTCTGCAGCAAAGTGCATCAGTACAAACATTGGTGGTCAAAAATAGTGGAGAAGTGGGGAGAAAAGAGTCAGAAATTCCAGCCCAGTGATGGGGAAGTGGCAGATAACTGAATTAGCTGAAAGGAGGTTATGGTGAGGTGGGGATAGGGCTCTTCTTCCAGGGAACTTGTTGTGGGACAAAGAGAAACAGCCTCAAGTTGCACCAAGCGAGGTTCAGATCAAACATATAGGAACAATGTCTTTGTGGAAAGAGTGTGTAAGGATTTGAACAGGCTCTCCACGGAGATGCTGGAGTCACCATCCCTAAAAGTGTTCTAAAAAGGAGTAGACATGGAACTTCAGGGTATGGTTTAGTGGGTGTGGTGGTCTTTGGTCAGAGGTTGAACTTGATGATCTTGGAGGTCTTTTCCAGCCTTGTGTGATTCTAAAAGCTTCCAGACCTCATCACTGTCTCCTTACTGATTCCTCCTGCGACTGAAACAATATTTGTGGCAAAACTGGTATCCAAATGTAAAGAAATCTTCCTTCAAATTTCCTCCCTCTCTTCGTCCTTTAGAGGTGATGATAAACACTCTTCAGTCTTTACCTTTTACACTTGTGTTTCATGGCTAAAATTGTTTCTGGTTATGTAGAGGTTCCCTTTGTTTCAGAATAATTATGTGTTGCAAACAACAGCAGAAAGAAAAGAAAAAAAAAAAAAAAAGAAAGAGGAGGCTGCAAGAGAAACTCTGCCACATTTATTGTCATTTCATGGGATCCTAACCAAAAAAAGAGACTTCACAAAGCTATTAATTTGCTCAATTATGGCTGATAGATGTTAGCTCTTTCATTCCTGGGAATCCATCTCTTTCCTCAAAGCTTGTCAACGAGTCCCTGAGTGACACTACAACCTTCACCAGCGACAGATCTTGAGGCTTCATTATGGAAGATTTTTATATTGTTCAGTGATTTGTGTGTCAGTAGGTGCTAGTCACTCACAAATCTGCATGCAGAGACAAGAGAAAGAAAGACAGTGTGGCAGTTTGGTTTTCTTCAGCATTTTCTGCCGTGGAGTAATGGAACATATTGTTCAATCTTCATAAAAAGAGAGGTTTGGTAACACAGCCCGTCCTCAGCAACTCAGCCCAATCAGATCCAAAGTGCTCATTAGCTGATGAACTCCATGACAAATTGCCTACCTACTACGAAATGCAGAACCTCTCATACCGATTGCACCCATGAAATGATCTCGAGTCAAATAAGATCGTTACAGCTAAATTATAAGTGAGGGAAGGCGAAATTAACAGGCAGGAGCCGGGGAGAGACGAGCTGTTTTCAACTTATATTTGAATGAGTCAGAACAAATGGGACACGAGGATAAAGTCAGAGCTGTAGGGAAGGCACCAGCAGCAGAAATAGCCCAGGAAATGCCTGCTAATAATGAAAAAGATGTCTGATACATTGGTGAGTTTAATAACACAGAAGGGTCATTTTAAACTGGAAGGTATCATGAATGAGGGAATTAAGAGGAAATGTCTAAGGCAGAGGAGAGTGTGGACTTTGTATTTTAAATATGTAGAAAGTGAAAATAGCATCTGTGCTTACCCTTCATGAACTGCAATAGCAAAAGATGGCGATAGTGGTAATGAAGACCAGAGGAGAACTAATTAAATTCAATTTATTATCATTACTCTCTGTTTCTCTGTGTTCCACGCTGATTATTACATATCTGTTCCATAACTAGGCTCCTCTCGCTGGGCTGCTTCCCAAGCTGCACTGACAAATGTTTGGAGTTTCCAGGATGCAGCAGGTAAAGCCACTGTGTTTGGGCTAAACATTCAGATTGGAAACTAGCTGCTGATTTCTGCAAACAGAAATCTGACAGCTAGTCCACAGGGAACTTTCCAAATCCTAAATGGATGTTGAAATCAGAAGGAAACAAAGTTTAAAGTCTCTAGTTTGGGCGCACATCTGAGGAAGAAGGTTAGTTTGTATGACAAAGAAGGTGGAGGGTTAGTTGATGGGTGACCTCACACTGGGAGAGGTTGAAGTCTGTCCTACAGAGATGACAACAGATCCTATTAGTCCTTAGAGAGGAATCAGTGAGGTCCTGGAGCATCACACAGCACAGAGGAAAGGCCAGAAAGAGAAACTGCCTACCCCAGCTGAAAATCTCCTAATCTAGAGAGTAATAGTGAAGATGGAAGAAAAAAATAGGATGAACCATAAATTCACATGGAAAGATAATGTCTAAAATACACCTTGAGAGCTCACTCTTCACTTTTGTTTATTTTTCCTTTTCTTTCATTAAGAAAAAAAAAAAAAAGAAGAAGAAAAGGTAAAATTCTTATATGAAGGAGAACGACTCCATTGAATTCAGTAAATCTGTTCCATTTTATCCAACCTACAATTCAGGCTGACTTTCTGCTATGACCTACCATTATCTTTCTACTTCACTACTCTTTATTACTTGCTTCATTCTCTGTAGATACCAACACAGAGGTTCTTAAGGAAGGAGGTGAGTGTGATTTATGCAGTGAATGGATGTGCAGGTTCACAGAAGGGGTGGGATTAGTTTAATTTCACTTTAAGCATCTGATACAGGTGTCCCACCTGAGTCTCTTGTCTCCCATTGAAGACACTGGAGGTATAGAAAATGTAGTTAATGGAGCTCAGTGTGAGTCATCTGGACAAATGTGGGTGCCTATTTTGGGATGGGAAATCACACCCCAAGCTCCATTGACTCTGCTGATTCACCCTCCATTGACTGTGAGCAGAATCCAGGGCAACTTGCCCAGATACTGACACCCACACTGCACATAACCACAGATGATGAGACAACTCCCACCAAATGTGCTCTAGGTGAAGAGCATGGCCTGCAAGGTGTCAGGTGAAGGGGCTATGTGGGACAGAGGGACAAAAGTGGTCCTTCTACGGGGAACAGGGTGTGGGATATGGAGGAGTTTTGTTGGCTTGAGAATGAAAAGGAAGGGATGGGAAATATTTAGCTGTTAAATACTTTTGCAATATGCTGATCATTAAGAGGCTGATTTTCAAAACTGCTGAGCAGCCATGACGCCCACTGAAGACAATGGGAGCTCAGCACTTCTGAAAATCAGGCTCTTGATGCTTACATTGAAAGTAATCTTTAATATTTAAAGGAATAAAAGGGTCTGGGGGACGTGTATGCAGGAAAGTGAATGAGCTTCCTCCTCAAGATGCTTTGCAAAGCCCTTTCCGTCATTATTATTAATGCTTTCAGACATTATGTTCTAAGGAACACTACAGCTGGAGCATTACATGGAAAGGAAGATTACAGAAGGTTGGGCAAACTGGCTGCTGTGCTCCAAACGCTGATCCAAAGATGAATAAAATCTAAAAGAAAACACCTACTGAAGTGACAGTCAGAAGAGAGGTTTTATCTGGTTTGAAAGAGGTTCCCAGTGGTCCATCTCTGTCCAGGCAATGGGGCTCACTGTCCCCTCAGGGTGAAGCTGTGTCACTTGGCTGAGCTGAAGTAAAAACATATCTTTCAAGAAATGTGTGTCTTGCTCCTTAACTCCTGTCCCTCTTCACCCACCCAAAGTGCCAGTGTGTGCCAGTTCCAGTCCTGGACTGAGAACTGCAACTTCTTTCTGCTTTTGAGGAATTTCCCTGCTAGGTGAATAAGATGAACTGGCTCCCTACAGCTCTGGGCAGACACCAGAGCCAACACAAAGCAAGGTAAAGCATGAGATTTTGGGAAAAGGGAAGTCTGTCCTCACCCTTTTACAGATGGCAACGTGGTTGCCTTGAGGCACTTTGTCACAGGAAGCTACACCCTGTTGTGCTTACCTGGAAGGATAAGGAGAGGGGAGAGTTGCTCGCTTCTGACGTGTCTCAGATGAAAGAGGAAATGGTCTTAAGTTGTGCCAGGGGAGGTTTAGATGAGGGTGGTGTGGGGGGTTTTTTGTTTGTTTGTTTGTTTAGGGGTTTTTTTTGGTTTTTTTTTGGGTTTTTTTGTTTGTTTGTTTTTGTTTTGGTTTTTTGTTTGTTTGTTTGTTCGGGTTTTTGGTTGGTTGGTTGGTTGGTTGGTTGGTTGGTTGGTTGGTTGGTTTGTTGGTTGGTTGGTTGGTGAGGTTTTTTGTGGTTTTTTGTGGGTTTTTTTGTTTGGGTTTTTTTGGGGTTTTTTGTTTTGTTTGGTTTGGTTTGGTTTGGTTTGGTTTGGTTTGGTTTGGTTTGGTTTGGTTTGGTTTGGTTCGGTTTGGTTTGGTTTGGTTTGTTTTTTTTTTCCACTGAAATAGCAATTGGGCATTGGACCAAGTTGCTGAGGGAGGTGGTGGAGCCACTGACTCTGCTAGTATTCAAGAGGTGTCAGGATGTGGTGCATGGGGAATAGAGTTTAGGGCTGACTGTGAGGGTGCTACAGTAATGGATAGACTCAATGACCATGAAGGTCTCTTCCAATCTTGATGATTCTGTAATGTGCACATGCTCTGAAAGAATTCATTAAATTACCACATGGTGATGGGGAAAACAATAAATTTCTTTCTGGTTTATTACTTTCCTTGTAAAAATAAACAAACCCTGGATTATTTTCCCAGCATGGTTTTTGATGTGACCAAAGAGCAACTGCTGCAGCACAATAGGGATGAGACCCCTTTGCCACTTAATTGCTTATTTCAATGACCAAGAATGCACAGGAGCCCTGGTGAATCCCATTTCCAAAGAGAGAAAGCAACTCCTGAGCTTCAGCTCTACCATCAGAAAGATAATAATGCTTCTAGAAATCAGAAGCCAAATAGTGATGATAAACAAGGGTGCAGAGAGAGCCGAGGTACCCCAGGGACATTTGGCTTGCCTTGGCAAGGATGGTAGGCTCTGAGTAGATACTGACAGAGTTATTCTTACCACAGGAGACTGGATGGAGGCTGTGTCACAGGAAGAGTGGGTTTGAAGTATTTCATGATGGCAGAGATGTTTGAATCAGTTGGGTCTTGAAGATTTTGCAGGAAACTAGCTAAAGCAAACGGAGTAATTAGTGATTATCTTCAAGAGTTTGTGGAGGATTCAGAAGTACCAGAGGACTGAAGTGGGACAAATATAGAACCTGCCTGCAAAAAACAGAGTTGATGACTGAGAAATTACAGACTGCTAGGCCTAACTTCATTTTGTGGTCAGATGCTAGAAGAAATTATTAAGCAATCATCTGAACATACTGCAAAGATAATCACCTTCTTAAAGACAAATAAATAAAATGCAAATATACTATAAGAAATAGATCCAAATAATGTAATTTAATTCCTCACTTAGAAAAAGCCAGATGAGAGAAAGATGGTAAAAGAAGATGCTACATGAGGCTAGAAAAAAGTTTTTAACGGTAAAGTTAGGAAGAACTAATTGTAGTGTGGAAGGGATAATTGGCAAATCACTTTTGAAGAGTAATTGTCAGAAGCTTCTTAGCATCAGAATGGAAAGGGATCTTAAATGAAATTTCTTGGTGAAGTTTCTTAGATCTGCTTCTATTTCAAATACAACCACTGACTTGTTTTAATAAAATTAAAAACAAAACAAAACAAAACAAAACAAAATAAAAACCACACACAAAAAAAACCCCCTAAATGTTTGTGAATATCAGCAGGGTGGGGTATACATAGAAGCACTTTGGTGAACAGAGGTGGAACCTAAAACGTTCTTTAAAAAAATTGAGAGAAGTGATTTTAGGAGGAAAAAAAATGCAGACATACAATATGCTATGCCAAGGATTAAGAAGTTAAATCATAGACCCATAAAATGGCTTGGACTAATGAACATTCAGTTCCAACCCCCTGCCATGGGCAGGGACAACTCCCACCAGACCAGAGCCACCCAACATGGCACTGAATACTTTCAGGGATTGGGCATCTACATCTTCACAGCTTTTCTGAGCAAAAAAGCCCAAATGTAAAAATGTTTGGCAGGATATCAGACACAATTCTGGTGCTGAGAGGGATCTTGAACTCCCTGTAACACAGTGGTGTGATATTGTAAAAGAAAAGTAGAACTCCTTTGGGAATGTCTTGATGGGACCATTATCAGTCAGGCAGAGGAGACTCGTCAAGGGAGCTCAGTGCCAGCAGGGTCAAGAGCTGCAGCTGATTATGGACACTGCACTTCACAAATTGTAGATAGCACCTGGTAATAGTCCTGGTGGAGCAACCAGAATTACAAAAGGGTTTGAACACTTGTTATATCGGGAGGAATTGGGTAAATAACCCTCTTCTGTTTCAGCTACTGCAAACACTTCTCCACCTCTCAGACAGTTTTCTGATTCCCAGAGGCAAATCAATGCTCAGATTCCACAACTCATGTTTTTGACCATCCTGACTTCTTCCTTAAAGACCTAACATAAAATACCCAGGCAAAATTTCTTCTTGTTGATTTCTAATGAGGGCTGAATTCACTGCTTCTCCATACTCATCTGCCAGTGCCTCATTGAATTTTGGATGCCCTCTGTTCTGTTCCTTGTTGTTGGAATCAAAATAAGAAAGTTCCAAAATCATGGCCCTACAGGCCAGAGCTCAGGAAAGAGCACAGGATTTGACCTAAGACCCTGGAGAAGGCTTTTGAACTTAGAAAACTGGAAGCTAGAATGTGGATTTGTCATTTAAAGTAGAGACATGTTAAGCTAAATAGGAGGAAGTTCAGAGATTAAAACCTAAGACATAGAAAATGCAGAAGTAGTTATAAAGTTCACTGTAGTCCTAGACTGCAGCACTGTAAGCCAGCATGCATGACATGATAGGTCTGAAAAAGTCTGCACAGCAGTCCAGTATAAGAAGATGGGTTAAGTTATGACTGAGTTAAAAATGCAAATACCTTCTGTTGGCAATGTTTTATTGGCTAATGAGTCTTTAAGAAGCTCTGCATTCAGAAGTCTCATGACCTTTTGTTCAGACTCTGTAATTTGTGAAGACCAGACACACTCCTTAATATCATAAATGATAAGAGATAATAAATAGTACTTTTAACTGCACACAAGGTCCCGTCTCTAACTCTCAACATCGGACAGAAATGGTGCACAGACAGTGCACTAAAAGAAAAGCACACCGTCACCTTATAGGATGAGAGTCCCATCTAACCAGCTGAGACCCTAATCCCCTCAGGGGGATTCCTCTTCTGTGCTTCTTATTGGCCTGACTGAAGGGTGAAAAACACTTATTAACCTAAGGAATGAAAATCAAATATCTTAATTAGACCAAAATTTACCAAGTCAATCCTTCTCAGTCCTCCTCAGTTAAAAGAAAGGGAATAATTACTTTTCTCTGCAGGGGCAGGAGTTGGGCTTTGATGATCCTAGAGGGCCTCTTTCTGCTCAGGATATTTCTATGATTTTATGATACCCCAGTATCAGATCTGATGCTTCAGAGGTCCAAACCCTAATCTGGGTACTCAAACGCATAAAGTCAAATGCTGTACTTCACCCCAAAATGTCCTGCCTTAAGTTGCCCACATGGAAACTTAAGAAAAAGTTCACTAGAAACTTGAGGAAAGGTGTGGGGTTTTTTGTTTGGGTTATTTTTGGTTTGTGGTTTTGTTTTTGGTTTTTGTTGTTTTTGGGGTTTTTTTGGTTTGGTTTTTTTTTTTTTTTTTTCCAAGGATGTTTTTAAAAAATCTACTTTCATCACACAGCATACTCTAAACTCTTCTGGAAATAAAAATAAAAATTAAAAAAAAAAAAAAAAAAATCATCCTGTTCTAAGATCCCTGTTTTTTTATTTAAATAATAGGACCTCCTAAGGATAGGGAGTTTTCAAGAACTGACACCTCACAAGCACTTTTTAAAATTCCCATTTCTCTCTTATCTTCAGCATTCTTGTCCACATAATATATAAACTTCTTCTATTTCCATTCTTCCTCTCTCTTAAAGCTTATTTTTCCTTACAGACCCAAAATATATGTCATTTGACACATATTTCCAGCATTTCCAGAATAACCACTCCAAGTCACTGTAAGCCCAACACTTTACTCTGCTAATCAACCATGAGCTTGTCTATTTCAGAAAAGACTCTCCAAAAGCATCACACATCAATATTTAAGGAAATGTATTTTAAACCCAAAGTTTTGACTAAGTGTAGTAGTGGAAAGATATTAACTCCAGGAAACACCTCTTCATATGTGAACTTTTCATCCTCAATAAGAAATGTAGCTTTGTGAAAAGGGAGAAGTCAGGTTTCCAGCCCAACTCTGCAAATGATTTACTGTGCAGTCTCTTGGTTAATTGAGTTATAAACTCTGCTTATTTCCTGCTGTGTAAATCAGAAGGGATATGAACTTAAAACCTCATCAGAAGTGGAAAGATCTCCATGATAAAGGAATTAATATTTCCACATTGGCACTAGTCATTCAGCTTTCTGTTTAAACTAATATTGTGTGGATATGAGTTAGATGCCAGTAGGAAAGTAGCAAGAATTAATGATAATTCTTCACAGAGTTGTAAATCAGAAAATTCAGCATAGGAATGTAAAAGATCTGCTTCTGAAATAAAATGGTTGCAATACAAAACTTGGAAAAGCTATGAAAAGAAAACAAGCAGTGGCAGCTAAGCAGGCAACCTACATTTTCCTAAAATTTATTCTTGAATGTAGGAACATAAATGGTAACTAAATTGCATTTTACACCAAATTGTCATTTGGCATCTTTGCTCTAGAGGACTAATTTCCCATGCCAGTCTGTTCTGTAGGATTGAATCAATTAAAATCCCCAGTTATTTTGCAAACAGGGAAAAAAATAAGAATGTGTTAAAAACCAGAGGATAGGAAATGAAAAAAAAATTCATCAGGTGAACTACAGGGCATGTGACAAAAACTGTGGCTGGTAATAGTAGGGACAATAAAGGAGGATTTTCCAGATATATATATATATAAAAGAAAAAAAAAAAAAGAGAGAGAGAAAAACCAAAACCACCTTAAGCTAGAATCTATTACTGCAGCTGAAATG
>VWZN01004043.1:96396-109502 GCA_013396955.1 Regulus satrapa
TCTTCACTTGACAGTCATATCTGGCGTGGACATTCCATGGCAACACAGGAGCAGTAGGAACTTCCCTCCACTTCCACCTTTTCCTGTCACCTTTGGAGTGTAGACATCCATTTATACATCTCATGCTGCAGCCTCTGTTTTGCCAACAGTCACTGCCATCAGGGACAACCACACTGGGAAAAAAATAATGCATTGCACTGCCACAGCAGAGCTGAATCAATCTGCAGCTTCTCCCAGGTTGACATCTGAGGTGCTTTCAAGTGCCAGCTTATTTTGTTAGCAAGGTGTCAAGACAGACCCAGCCCAGGGTGCAGCTTAACTGCACATGAAGGTACTCAGCATACTGACAGATTAAATGGACCTGCAGGGAGCTACAGAGGCTTCATCCTGGGGAAAAGGAGGCTCAGGGAGGATTGTACCACTCTCCACAACCCCCTGAAACCAGGATGGGGGTTGTTCTCTTCTCCCAGGCAACCAGAGACAGGACAAGGGAACATGGTCTTAAGCTGCACCAGGGGAAGACATTAGGAGAATTTCCTCTCTGAAAGGGTGGTCAGACATTGGAAGGGGCTGCCCAGGGAGGTGGTGGAGTCACCACCCCTGGAGGTGTTCAGGCAAAGTCTGAATGTCGCACTCAGTGCCATGGTCTAGTTGACAAGGTGGTGTTTTGTGGCAGGTTGGATTTGAGAATCTCAGAGGTCTCTTCCAGCCTATTTAGTTTTGTGATTCTGATGTTGGGGTGTTTTGGGGACTTGTGTTGAAGCTCTTCTAATCCAGGTTGTTGTCTGGTGTGTTGCCACAGTTGAAGTTACACACATTTTTCAGCTAATCAGGTCATTTCCTGATGCTGCTTTAATGCTGGCATATCCCTCCCCATCTTTCATCTTGCTCCAGGTAGGTTCGACAATTGGGATCAGCCTGATCCTAGGGACAGGACATTGGAAAACTGCCTTGAGTCATGCCAGAGAAGGTTTAGGTTGGATATTAGGAAAATAGTCATCACTGAAAGAGTGGTTAAGCAACAGAACAGGCTGCCCAGGAAAGTGATGGAGTTAGCATCCCTGGAATCATTCAAAAAAATGAACAGATAGGCACTTTCTGATACGGTTTTGTGGGCAAGGTGGTGATTGGTCAAAGGTTGGACTAAGTGATTTTGGAGGTTTTTTTCCAACCTCAATTAATTCTGTGGAAAATGGGTCTTCTCTTCCACCTTCTGGAGGTGAGTCCTTTTCTTACTGCTCTCCATCAATAGATCTGAAATGCTTTTGTTTTGCCTTTATTATTTGGAAATTCTGCTGATTCCTTTCCTGGTCTTCAAGGATTGGAACTGCATTTAGAAGATGGACCAGAAAAATCCCAGCCATGAGGCACAGTTTTACAAGTTTATTCCTGTTTCTCCCTGAAGAGCCATTTGTGGACGGCTACACAGAGGCAAACATTTTATTCATTTGTGCAAATAAATCAGGTACACTAGAATTAATTTTTTTTACCTGCTTGAGAACACCAATTCAACAACTTCTTTCTGTTCAATCCTAATTAGATTTGGATGCTAAAATGTAAGGAAGACCAGGGAAAAAACAATAAAACAACAACCCCACTGCTTGTCACTGATGGCAGTGCTGCTGGAAAAGGCTGGGATACACATTGGAGAGGTAATCCAATTCCTGGTGTGCATTGGGTGATTATGGCAATGGCCATGGATGCAGCAGGCTGAGTGCCACAGCCAGCAGGCACAGCAGGCATTTCACTATATCTGGGGCTGGGAAGAGAGCAGACAAGGTCCTTCAGCTGGTGCAGAAGCAGCATGGTCAGAGAGGCGGATGTATTCTGCTCTTTCTACAGGATTAGTCCTGTCCCAATTCCACAATGATTCTCCAGATTCATGGCAATGACACCAAAAGCAGGCTATGACTTGGTGGTTCTTTTGCTGCACGTGGGAAAGCACTCCAAGTATTTAGAGAGCAACTTAAATTTAAAGAAAAAAAAAAAAAAAAAAAGAAAGCTANCCGTGGGAAAGCCCTCCAAGTATTTAGAGAGCAACAAATTTAAAAAAAAAAAAAAAAAAAAAAGTAAGCTCGACTTTGAATCTCACATAGTTCTGCTGCTTTGTGCTCTCTATGCTCTCATTTCCTGCTGCACAGATCAATCTGCTGCCTGGTCTTGGGCATGCTGCTCTCATTTCCAAATCCTTGGACTTTCAGGTCTTACTTTATGGCTTGCTGCTGATCCTCTGCTATGTTTAAATCCTCTCTAAATGCAATACCCAGAATTCAGTGTCTTCCCTGCCAACACAATTCAGCTTTATGCAAGCAGTACCTATATTCAGCATTCTTTTTCTCTCTACAGTGAATTTCCAGGTTGATACAGAAATACGTCATCTCTCCTTTGTCCTCCAGCATATCTGTTCCTAAAAGTTGTGAATTTTAGTTGCCATTTATAGAGGCTTTCAGACAATTAATGACCATCACCTTTGTGATCATGGTGGAAAAGATTTGTTTCCATGTGTTATTTGGGATTAGCCTCTATCAGAGCCCAAGGGTCCAAGTAGTGCTTCAGTCTCCTCTTAATTTTGACTCTATTATCTCTTTTAGCATCAAAAAAACCAACCCTGTCGTATCAAATTAAGAATTCCTTTTGGCTGTGGAAAAGTGGCATCAATAGTTAAACAGTTATGAAATGTCCTCACTGATCACACCGTAGCTATTCAAAATCTCTGGATCAAAAAATGTTTCTTCTGTTTATAAATGAATCCCCCCAAGAACAGCAGAAAAAGTCAAAACAAAAAAAAAGCACTGAATCGAACAAGGAGCACACCAAGTCCATCTCTGACTGGACCGTCAGAAATAAAATTCAGTTTTCTTGTGACTCACAGCACAACCGGCAGAACTGGTGAACACTGGGCTCAGCTTTCTCAAAAACCATTCAAACTGATGAGTGAGTTTATACATCTCTGAGAGAATCTTTATTTTGAGTTGCCAGGAAGCTTCAAGCCCAAGCTGCTCTTCCAGGGAGGGCAAATCCTGGAAGCAAAGGGGGTGGCAAGAAGAGGAGCTGGGACAGCACCCTCACCACCAAGGGCTCAATCCCATGGCAGGCAAGCAAGAGCAGGTCCAGTTATAAAAATCAGAGTCAGGGACCTCCAGAGAGGAAATAAAAGAGATCCAGGGCCAAGACAGAGAGACAAGTGAGTTGGGTTGGGTTCAGCATAGTGCATGGACAGAGCAATGGCACAGCTCGGGCAGGGACCAAGAGCAATGGACTGAATTTCAGTTTATCTCCCAGGCAAAGAGGTGCTGCTCCCATGGAGGCATCCCACAGCTCTGAAATCCAAGGATGCAGAGGGGTGTGTCTCAGAGCTGGCCTAAATCATGGTCACACAAAACCCTGGGGCAAGGGGAAAATAATCAGAGTGTCTGTGAACAAATTTTGTCACAAAGCAGCTGCTTCTGTACTCATAACTCAAAGAGGGATGGGGCAGAGGCACACGTGGCGACTCTTCATCAGCCATGAATTATTTTGGGTGCAGCTTTGTCCTATTCTCCTAAAGAATGACCCAGGTCCTGTGTAGCACGTGGCAGTGGCTATTCCCAGTGGAGTGTTTGGATCCTGTTCTCTTTCTGTGTGGGAGATGTCCCCACTCATTGCAGGGGCTTGGATTAGGAGATGTTTAAAGGTCCCTTTCAACCCAAGCCATTCTATGTTCTTATTTCATACTTTAATTATGAGGACATAACCAGGCCTTGGATTCACAGGACAGCCCCTGGCCTTATTTAATTCAGCAGTAGGGATACATTCCCTCCTGAATTCTACCATCACATTCATTTTCCCTCTTCTTATATATCCTCCTTATTTCCAGCCCTGATGCTAATCAAACATAACCAGAACTCAGAATTCCAACAGCTTGTTAAAGTGAAATGTGGTGATTATCTGCTACCCTTAAAGGAGAGTACAACGCCAGCTCCCACAAATGTCAAATCAATGCCTCTGTGGCTCAGCTGCATCATCCAAAGGACTGCTGAGGACACCCACCATGATTTTATTGACTACACTTCTGTGAAAATAATTTGGAGAACAAATCTGGGATACCTGGAAGCCATGCAGAAAATACTGGGATAAAGTGGCATATGGGGTTTAATAGCTTTAAGCTAAAGGAGGGTAGATGCAGATGAGATGTTAGGAAGAAATTCTTCCCTGTGAGGGTGGGGAGGCCCTGACACAAGTTTTCCAAATAAGCTGTGGCTGTCCCATCCCTGAGAGTGTTCCAGGCCAGGTTTGGATGGAGCTTGGAGCAACCTTGGGATAGTGGAAGGTGTCCCTGGCATGGCAGGGATTTGGAAGTAGATGATTTTTAAGGTCTCTTCCAACCAAAGCCATTCCATGATTCCATGATTTGTCCCCAACAGCCAGCCTAAACAGAGCTGACAGAAAATGCTGAGTCTCATCATCTTTGTCAAACTAAATCAACAAATTTGGTCCCTAAAGCAGTTTCTTAACAGGAAGACATTTCTTTGGAGAGGAGAAGGCAGGGGAGGAGGAGAGTATGAGAATGAAAATCAAAGAATGATTCACGGCTACAGCATTTTCTGATGAGATAATGATGGTTCGTGATACAATATGAACATGTCCTGTTTACAATGGACCTTGCAGCGTGATCTGACAGGCAACAGTAAAAGCAATTATACAAACAGTATTCCTGAAATATGCTTCACAAGATATTGTTACAGATATCTGCTGCTAGACACTCTAAAATCTACCCAGAAAGTATTTCAATCTCCTTATCATTAAACAGCTTTTCTTAATATCAACCCTAATTCTCTTATGCTGCAGCTTAAGACCATTACTTCTTGTTCTTCCCAACTGTAATAAACAAAAAAAAGGCAGTGATTATTCTTTCCCTCTTTTCAGCAGACTTTTATGCACCAAGGGACCTTTATCTTCAACTCCATCTTTCCCTTTTTAGCTTAAGCAGCTCTTTTTTGTAATCTTTCCTCTGCAGCCTGGTTTGGCAGCTCTGGGATCAGTCCTGCTGCTTTCCCATACCCTCAGTAACTGCCCCGTGCCTCAAAAGGAGCGCCCAGCACCAGACAGAAGATTAAAGTGGCCTATTCTAATGTGATGAAGACTCAGACAAAAACCATACAAGGATTAATTAAATTAATTAAAGATGCACATTAAAGTCAAATTAATTAGAGAATTTTTTTTTTTTTTTTGAGGAAGCTAAAGCTTGTGTTCTCAACCCAGGCATAATAAAGTGCCCTTCAATGGGATCTCTCCAACTCAGTGTGGCTCACTCCCACCTAAAGACAAATATCTGGATATGAAACACCCTGTGGGATCTGGCACATCCACACAGACCTGAGGGACACAGCACAGTCCATGTTTGAGGCTGTTACAGACCCCCTCATCTGGGGGATCCTATGGCATCACTGATTCCACCTTTCAGTAGCCATATGAAACCAAAATGCTTTCCAGTTCTCGAGTGAAGATGCAAGGCACCTTGGTGACACAGCCAGTGATTAATTCCTAATTTGGATACACCCAAAGTTAGTTGAGATGGATCCCACCTCATGCATCAGCTGAGCTGTAATGAATTCCATGCTCATCGCTTGTGGCTAAGAAAAGCAGCACTTAGATTTTCTTCTGCTTGAGATGTAAGGAAGCCATATTGATAGTCACCAAAAATTAGTTTTAATTCTTTCTTCACTAGTTTCAGATCTATTTAAATCTTGCCTGGATGGGGAGAAACATGGCCTAATATTAATAGGATTGCAATCCCTCAAACTAGAGCAAGATTAGCATCCTTATATTACTGAGCATTCAATAATAAACCCTTTTAAAGGCACAGCTGGGAAGAGTCAGGGAAAGCTTGGAGACTGTGAGCAGAATTTAAGATTTCTCTGCTTAGAAAAAAATAAACTTACCTGCATGCTCATGAATTCTCCCCAGTCCTATTAAATCAGTAAATGTGATTTGTATAGTGGATAAAACCCTATTCTCCTTCCATTAATGTGCCTTTGACATCAGTGAAAGCCTGAAGTTAAAGATTATTCCCTTTTCTTTAAACTCTTAACAAAAAAAAAAAAAAANAAAAAAAAAAAAAAAAAAAAAAAAAAAAAAAAAAAAAAAAAAAAAAAAAAAAGTGTCAGGAAAAAGGTAATATCCACTGGGATGGACTCTAAAGAGGAAAAATAAATACAAATAGAGGTTATTTTACTTTTTATATACCTCAGATCTATGTAAGAAAAATGTCTTCTACAGGAAGAATAACTGATGCAAGAATTGCTTCTTGTAAATGGACAGCACTGTTGTCTGTAAAAAAGGAAGAATGGTACATTGTAGCTTACTAGACAAACAAGAAAAAACTATGAAAAATGCACCTAAACCCACTAAAAATTGATCAAATGCAGCACTTACTGTGACATAAAAATCATAATGAATTTTTGATCCACCTTGCAAATTGTTTTTCCTAGAGTCATATTAGAAAAAAAAAAAGGAAAAATGAAGTTGTGCTTTATGAAGAGGAATAGTTTCATGTCGATGTTTCCTAGTCTCCTAAATTCATTCCACAAAAAAAACCTTAATCCCTTAGTTCTCCAGCAGCGAATATAGGAAGGACTTGTAAAAGGCTTGAGCTGCCAGTCCTGAACTCATAACAGGATGTGAGGTACAACAAAATTAAGAAACATCAGAGCTGGCCATACAAGAACAAGCTTGTCCTACAAATCTTCAAAACAAGGACAACCTTCACGTGATAGAATTGTAGAAAATACTTCTCTGAGGACCAGGAAGTCAAGTTCCTCTTTGTCTAAGGAAATCCTTTCTCCTCACAAAGAGAGATATGCAATGACCCTTTCAAAGTGAAATGAAATCCCAAATCGTCCCACTGTGCACAGAATTCCTTGCTTTTCATTCCCCATTTCAAAATGTTTCCAAGAGCTTTGCATGTTGCTGAAGTCAGATTTAGAAAGGCTATAATTGACTCTCTTTTCTCCTCTTGAGCACAAGTTGAACGTCACAATTCATATTCTCCACTCCTGATAGTGCCAGGCCACGACCCGAGAGCTGTGCTACAAAGGTGTCCCACCAGGCCTGTGATTTCTTTCAGGAATATGGAAACCATCTTTGATTAAAGTGCTTCCAGGCTTTGTCAAAATGGAAATAAAAGCAATTTCATTTTCTGTAGCTTTTTTCTCCTTACATATAATTTTCCCTTCATGATCAATACAGTTGTTAAAGCACAACAGGGAAATAAGCATTTACTTGCTCAGCTACTTCCTGACCATTTGGAGATGCCCCAGGTTCTTTGCAGCATTTAAACACAGATGGCACAGGTGACATGTGATTTGGGGAGGAACAACAGCCTTCAGTAGCAGAAGCCAGAAGGGCAGCAGGATTCCCTACTCAGCACAAAAGGATACTACATATTAGTCTTTGTCAAAGAAGTCATACTCTTGCTGTCTAGTAAAGTGGTTTTATGAAGGTACTTGTCTATCAGCATGAAAGCAAGATGTTCACCTCCTGGGCACTGTTCATCACAGACTCAGGAACAATATCCAAGAGAAACAGGATGAACAATCTTGCAGAGGTATGGGAAAGGAAGCTTAGCCTGTTTTCTTCCAGCTGCCTAAATTTTAAGTACAAGTCTGATGAGATGACACCATACTCATGCAGGTCCCTTACACTGTCCCTATGAAAAGATGGGCTGTTAAACTGGTGCTCACCAAGTGCGTCAAGTTAAAAATCAAGACACAAAAACTGGAATATAAATCCACATAGAAGAATTTAACTATCAGTTTCACTGTGACTTTGAAAACCAATGGTTTTGATGTCCATGATATCTTTAGAATCACCCAATGGTTTGGGTTTGGAGGGACGTAAAGGTCATCTGATTCCAAACCTCCCCGATGAACAGGGACACCTTCCAGTGTCCCAGGTCACTCCAAGCCCCATCCAATCTGGCCTCAGACACTTCCAGGGATGGGACAGGCAGTTTCTCTGGGTGATATGTGCCAGGGCCTTCACTCTCATAGTGAAGAATTTCATCCTTATATTTAATATAAATTGCTCCTTTGTCTGTTTATAACCATTACCTCTTATCCTGCTTCTCCAGACCCTTCCTAAAATTCCCTCTTCAGGTTTCCTGCCTGTTCCCTTTAGGCACTTGAAGGGCCTCTAAGGCCTTCTCTTCTCCAAGCTGGACACCCCCAGATGTCCCAGCCTGGCTCCAGAGCAGAACCCCACCCTCTGAGCATCTTTGTGGCCTCCTCTGACTCACTGACACTTTAGTGATGTTGCATGAAATACGTGAGGAATGGTGACACTGCCTGGACAGTGTCCCTGCACCAGAAAGGAAAAGGGAGCTGGAGAACACTGCTGCCTGCATGTGCAGGTTTTCAGCAGAGGTTTCCAGTGCAAACACTGACCAAGCTCGACCATTCTGCTGTTTGATTAGATGTGACAAGCTCACAGCCCAGTGCAATAACACTTCAGGCTACACAGCTGGGACTCAAGGACATTTAAATTCTGTTCCTCATTTCCATGGATCCCAGTTAGGTATGCATCTCCAGTGATAATATTCCTAACTCCTTGGTATCCCTAGCCCATTAAGACGTAAGTTTAAAACAATTTCTCAAAGCTTTGACCTTTGAGCAGGGCAATTTATTATACGTGCTGCCACTGGGCACAAAGTTGAGTCTAAGTGTGGTTTTCCAGTCAGTAACCAAGGATTTCCATTCACTCCTCTGTTAAATGAGGCCATTAAGAGAAATGTAACTCACTAGTTTATGCTGCTGCTAGCAAGGGAAAATTGCTTTTTAATCTCTGACCCCTCAAAATGAAATTGTACCCTGGAAAGAGATTCTGTTAAACAAATGAATTAGAAAAACAAAAGACAGTCTGTGATTTCCTTCTGCTGTCTCTGACTTGTCACAGATCAGACATGTTCAGAGCTTTCAAACAGAAAATTCTTGCCTTTCAAATACTGAATGCAGGCCATCACAATCAGTGTAACTGATATTCTTAAAATAAGAATATTCTTTACTTGGAACAGCCCCAGTGCTGCATTTCATCAAGGTGAATAGTCAGTAAAATCTGTGTCCTACCTACTCATCTTCTCACCAGAGAAAACGATCACCAATGGCTCACCACTACACTTGCTCCCAAGTCTTTCATATCACAACAAATCACAGAACGACTCAGGAGAAACCTTAAAGATCATCCAGTTTCAACCCCCTGCCATGGGCAGGGACATCTTCCACTGTCCCAGGTTGCTCCAAGCCCCATCCAACCTGGCCTTGAACACTTCTGGGGATGGGGCAGCCACAGCTTCTCTGGGGACCCGGTGCTTCTCCTCAGCACCCTCACAGGGAAGAATTTCTTCCCAATATCCTATCTAAACATGTATTCTGTCAGTTTTAAGCCATTCCCCATTGTCTTATAACTCTACCCTTGCAAAATTTCCTCTCCAGATTTCTTGTATCCTCCTCCAGGTACCTCAATGGCCACAATAAGTTCACCCTGGAGTCCTCTCTTCTCTGGGCTTAACAATCACAACTCTTTCAGCCTTTCCTCATAGGAGAGGTGCTCCATCCCTCAAATCATATTCATGGCCTCCTCTGGATTCCTTTCCTTCTCTACTCATGCCCTTTCCACTTCCTCATTTGAATGGTTTGTACTTAAATAAAAAATGAGCTCACAGTGGATTTTTTTTTCTCCCCAAAATGTCACAGTTGGTGTTTGATAATAAAGGAAAAAAAAAAAAAAAAAAAAAAAAAACAAACAAACCCCCGGAACAAGGCACNAAAAAACCAAAAAAAAAAACCTAAGCTACTACCTGGATCAGGCATGTCTCCCTTTTGAATGGTACAAATGAAGAGATGCTCTGCTGTGATTAAAACCTGCCTGAAAGATTTTACCTTTACACACAGGAACACACAACTGCATGACATCCAAAGGCTCTAAACAACCCCTTTCTTAATAAATATTTGATCACACAGATCCATTATTTACAGAAAACAAAGAGAGTTTTAAATAAATGTTGTAGCTCAGACCTTGCTGAGGTTAAGTTGCTGCATTCACACAGTTCATTTATCACATGGACTGGCGCTGACTCGAACACCACTTCCCACAGAAAGCAGCTGTTTTGTAAATGGCTGCATTAAAATACAGTAAAAAAGCAGACAAAGACAGAAGTTGCTTCAAAATAAAGCACTCTAAAATCTGAACATTCAGCCTGCCACTCATAGGGAGCCAGTGAGCAAGGAAAAAAGAAGGCAGAAGTTTTATCCCAACCAACTGCTGCTGGTGAAGGGTCTGAAGCATGAGTTTGATGAGGAGAAGCTGAGAGAGCTGGGGGTGCTCAACCTCCAGGAAAGGAGGCTCAGGGAGGACTTTCTTGCCCTCTACAGATCCTTGAAAGGAAAGGGTAGCCAGGTCACTGTCAATTTTTTTTTTTTTTNGGGGGTTGGTCAATTTTTTTTTTTTTTTTTTTTTTTTCCCCTCAGGTAAAAAGTGAGAGGTTAAGGGGAAACGACCTCAAGTTGTGCCAGGGAAGGTTTAGATCAGATATTAGGAAAAAAAATATTATTCACTGAAAGGGTTGTTAACCACTGGAACAGGCTGCCCAAGGAATTGATGGAGTGACCATCCCAGGAGGCATTTAAAAAGACATCGAGATGTGACATTTGGGGATATGGTTTAGTGGTGGACCTGGCTGTTCTGGGGTCATGGTTGGACTGGATAATATTAGTAGCCTTGTCTGAACTAAATGATTCTGTGATTCAGTTCAATCACTGAAAACACTGCCCCAGACAGCTCTGTTTGCTGCCCAGACCATGCTGCCAAGACAAAGGGAGCCTGAAGGAAGGGGCAGGCCTGCAGCAGCCATGAGTTGGTTCAAGGCTCTGTAGCAATACAGACCATGTTGGGCCACATCTGGCAGGAAATACAGGCAAACATCTGAATGTGAGAGATTTTGAGCACCTGGGCAATGAGATTACTGGGATCATTCTAAGGGAATGGAATAATCGAGGCAGCAGTGGGGCTGGCAGCCATGCTTCAGCAGGGGAGGGCGGGGAGGCTGCAATTGGCAGCAAAAATGAAAATAAAAAAATATATGGCTTAATGGGAGAGGGAAGGGGTGGAATTAAAACAAGTGCTATGGAAGAGAACTGGTTTGCAATGGAAGAATTTCATTCTGAGTGGGAAACACAGGCAGAGGTTTCTGAACTGACCTGTTGTGAGTGTGTTGCTGTGGACTGAGACAGAAAGTGGAGAGGGCCTGAAAACTGGGTTGAGAGACTCAAAAAAGTTGTGCAGGACTTCTTTTCCTAACTGGAGTTCATGGTTCAGAACCATGAGAACCTTCTGTGGGGGTAAAGTTTCTTTCTTCTGCCAAAGAGGAGGATTAAGGCTCAGACATGTAATTAAACAGTCACTTTAGTAACAGCTTCTGCTTGGAGTCCTTACAGAGCCCTGAGTTCCTACTGCAGCTTTAATTCAGCTGCCATCACTTTCACAGGCAGGAACTGCCAGGAGAAAGAATAGCTCTGTAATCCCCTGAATGAAACTTCCAAGTGCTAATTATCCAGAGGAGCTGCAAACTCAGCCACGCTCACTCACTGTGGTGACAGACACAAACAGCAACATGAGGTTGATTGTTTATGCTGCATCTTAGAGTTTGCAGTAGAGTGATGTTACCCCTCTGTCACAAATCTACCATATGAGCACCCGGCCTTTTCTTGTCCTAGGAGATCACAGAACCACAGAATTATGAAGTTGTTTAAATTGGAAAAGACCACTAAGCCAATCTAATCCAACCCTTGACTGATCACCAGCTTGTCATCAAAATGCCACATCCAGTCATTTATTGGACATCTCTGGGGATGATGGTTCCTCCACTTCTCTGGACAGCCCATTCCAATGCTTGACAACCCCTTCCATGGATAAATTCTCCTTCAGCCACTCCTCATCCTTCTCCAGATCTGTTACCATTCTCTGAACATGCTCCAGCACCTTGATGTCTTTCTTGAAGTCAGGATTCCAGATTGCAGCTGAGGGAGCTGGGCTGGGGCTCAGCCTGGAGAAAAGGAGGCTCAGGGAGAACCCTCTTGCTCTCCACAACTCTCTGAATGGAAGGTGTAGCCAGGTGGGCATCAGTCTCTTCTCCCAGGTAAAAATTGACAGGTTAAGGGAAAATGGCCTCCATTTGTATCAAGATAATCCAACCTCACTGCTCTGCCATGTGTTTGCATTTGCTGGATGACTGCAGATCCTGGGTGTCAGGGTGCAGTCATGGTGCTAGTTGGCTCTTAATTATAAAACTAAGGTTAAAATTATTTTGCGGCAGCAAAAGACAAGGTCTTAGAGCACATCCATAGTGAAGAGGAGGAGATGATCTTCATTGTCACAATTATTTATAAGCAACAAGTGCTTTGAGAGGCTACCATGACAAAACATTTCATAAACTGAGAAGGGGATTTTTGAAACTGAAATTTTATTTAATTGTTAAAATACCGATGAGTTATTTGAGCAAAAGTTGAAGACAGTCCCTTATCCATGGTCCCCAGGCAATGAGATCTCTGCAAATATCACAGATTTATGAGGCTTTTTTTCCTCAGAGCCCCAGCCTTCAAAGTGCCCCTCTGTGTACCCATGAAAGCCAGACCCAGAAACTGATTCTCTACTGGAAAAACCTCATTGTTCTTAGACTACACAAGTGTGTCACTGAACTGCTGTTTGCCTTTGCAATGCCAGGGAATCCAAATTAACTTGACTTCCACAGAGGATATAGGGAAGGAGAGCAACCAGCATTAATCAGAGCAACACAAGCAGCTCTTCCAAAACAAATTAGTTCCAACAGTCAGCACACCGAGTGCTTCAGTCAGTGAGGCCATGCTGAACTTATACCAAACTTTGCATAAAAAAAAAAAAAAAAAAAAAAAATTAAAAAAAAGATTAACTAGTTTAATGTGTACCCGGGGAGCCTGTGTTGGTTTCTTTTCCTTCCTCTCAATCCACCTGCAGGAATCACTGAGCAAAGTGCTCATCTCCACACAGCCATCCCTTTAGTGTGATGTCCAGCCCACCTAAATTAACCTCAAGGACAG
>VWZN01004043.1:125952-141056 GCA_013396955.1 Regulus satrapa
AAAGGAAAATTTAATTTTTCCAAAAAAAAAAAAAAAAAAAAAAAAAAAAAAAAAAAAATTGCCTCAGAGCCATGGTTTGCTGGGTCTAAGTCAGCCTGCTGACTCAAGCTTTGTGAGAGGATCAAGTGGAGTGATCAGATTTTATGATTGCTTTTCAGAATTGTGGAGGACTAAGGGAAAACAACAATAAAAACAACAGCGGCAAACCCTTCTCTTTCTAAAAAAGCTACTGGTGACGCAGGCCATTCATCCCAGACTGTTTTCTCCTACACAGAAAAAGGCCATTTCTCAGCACAGCATCCATCTGATGTTATTCATTAACTGATGGAAATACAATACTCCCTGAATTTGAAATTACCTTATTGGTCGGCAATAAGGAGTAAGCAGTTTGATGAACAGATTCATTNGAGTGAGCAGTTTGATGAACAGATTCATTTATATGTTTTCAAGTAGTCAAAAACAAAATCAAAAAAAACCCCTATATTCAGCTCTGAAATTTTCTCTGTGAAAACACAGCAAATTACCCATGAGTTTGTTTTCTTCATTTCTGAACACTTACCATATAAAAGAGCAAATGTTGACATCATATGACACTGTCTCTTGTAAAAAGAATTAATTTAGCAATAATAGACATAACAATATAGACACTGCTAAATGCACTACCAGTAAGGCAGCATTACCAAAGCAGAAAAAAAAAAAAAAAAAAAAAAAAAAAAAAAAAAAAAAAAAAAAAGAGAGACTAAAAAAGGATGGGTTTTTTTTCAGTGTACAAATCAGGGAATCACAGAAACTTTGAAATGGGCAGGAACCTCTGGAAAAGATTCAGCCCAACAACCCAACAACCCTTCTCAGAGTAGACAACTAAAGTAGGGTGCTCACGGCCATGGTTTTGTCTGCCTCCAAGGATGGAGCTTCCACAGACTGTCTGGCACGCTGCAAGTCCATGGAACCCTGTGTGTTGTTGGACCATGGCTGGATGACAGGCACCCACCAAATCTGCTCTACCTATAGAGAAATCTCCCCCCTATAAGCAGACAGGGGACTGAAAACACAATGAAGGGTTCATAAAGTGAGGCAAGGACCAGGAGACCTCACCCTCCAAATACCATCATGGGCAAAGCAGACAGAGGTAATCAGATTTATTACTAACAAAATCAGAGCAGGATAATGAGAAGTTTCAGAACAGTCGGGACACAATCTCGTGACTGTGCTCTGGGATGGCTGGAGCAGAGAGGTGGGACCAGATGACCCCATCATGGTCCCTTCCAGCCTGGCCCACTCTGGCATTCCATTCTTATCCCAAAAGATGCAACTGCCTCCACCAATTTCCCTACTAGCAAATTTAGAAAATTTTGCAAAATGAATCCATGTCCTCCTACTGAAGTTTGCTATGAGAATATAATTGGCATAACACTTCAAGACGTAATGCAAGAGAACTGCATCAATTTAAAATGAGGTCTGGGAGTCCCACTGTGAGTGCCAGAGTAGAGCAAATTGTTGAATAACTGAAGATGGAGAAAATGCAAAAGATTGAAAAAGCTGTGAGAAATCATAATAAAGCAAAAAACACTCCCTCAACCAAAGACTGGGTAATGCACCACAAAATGCACTTAATTCCTTCATTTGTCAAGCATAATGAAACTTTAATTATGGATGGTATTATTCCTAACTTGTAAATACTGCAGAATATTTTGCAAAACAATGAAGTTTAAGTAATTTGAGATTGTACTTAAGTTCTGTCTTAGTAAATCATTATGTGGAAATGAGGAGAAATTATTGGTGAATTTTTCTTGTGTGTAGGGAGGTTTTCTGAGGTTTTTGTAAAAGTATTTTAAGGGAGAAAGTTAAAATTTAGTAAAATGTGAAGAAGTGAGAATTAACTTTAATGTCTTGTTCTGCTCTTGTTTAACTGCTTTGCAAAAGATGATTAAGGAAAATATAAACATAAAAGTAATAATACTCAAAAAGCCCAGAATGCTGATTTGTCTCTCTAAATTGTCACTGACATAATTTTTTTGTTTCTGTTCCTTGCAATATAAACACAATCCTTTCTACACTTCAGTCTGCTTTATTTTGTTGTGCTTCTTTTTCAGCACTTTAAGTGAAGGTGGCTTAAACCACACAAATATGTTTATGCATGTACATTTTTGTTGGACAGAGTTTATTGCAATATATTGAATTTCATACGCCCCCACCCACCCCAAGCACTTCCACTGGAATAAAACAAATGATAAATTGACTTTCTTTAGAGGATCCTTCCAAGCCAATTTAGCCATGAGGCACTGGGATGTCTATGTCCTGATCCCCAGATATTACGTGAGGCAGGTAAGAATGAGAAAGGAAATTCCACGTTGTGTGCGAACGGTGCTGGTTCAGCTTTGCCATTTGTATTCAGGTACTTTAAACCAACCATCTGCAGCTGCAGAGTATAGATCCTTTCCATAATGTTGCAATAACACTTAAAATTACTGTTTAGCAAATATGCATCAGTGAGAGCCAGCACTGAGTTGCGAGGAAGGAAAAAACTGCGACTACTGCACTTCAGGAACAACAAACAGGGGTGAGTTATAAAGCACAGAGCACAGAAACAATCTGACCTGAAGCAAGAAATCTGTTGAATAATTTAACCTGGCAATGTGAAGTTTCAATGTCCTTGGAAAATGTAAGGAAAACAAAGGAAGAAATAGAAGAAAGAAAAATACCCAGAAATAGAACCTTCCATAATGGAATTTACCTTGGAGCCACTCTCCTGCTCCTTCTTGCCAGGTCTGCTCCATCCCCAAGTGAACCTCTGAACTTGCCAGACATCAGAGTTAGTTAGGAAAATCAGATTGCCTTTGGTTTGCACACATTTTGCAGAATTCACAATGAAATACAGCTCCTCATAAATCTCTGACTCCACAGAACCCAAGAGTGCAGCAGCCACCACCATTCCCAAAATTCTGTCCTCTTGCCAGCTAACTAGGCTGGGGCTCCCTGGGTTTTAATTAACATCAGTCTTTCCTATCTGACAACAATTCATTCACTATATTCTGCAGCAAGAGGGAGACAGGTTTAAACTGTTCCATATAAATCCTCCCCCTTTTTTTTTTTTTTTTCCTTTTTTTTTTTTTTTTTTTCATGAAAAGTAGAAACTCGTTCAGATTAGTAGACAGGATTTAATATAATCAATTCTGGGAAAAAAAAATAAATTAAACTAGTCAACAATAAAATGAAATGGCAGTAGCTAAAGATGGCCAAAAAAAGCAGAAAAGTGATAGATGAGAAAACCAGAGGTGTAAAAGAATTTGAGGCCCTTAAGTTCTGGAGGATTAACTCTCACCGTGGAAAATTAGTTTGGGAAGTTCTTAACAGAATGTACTAGGTTAAAATGGCAGGACTATTTGAGTCACTTTACCTGACTCAATAAATGAATAATGTCACTGCATAGTACTGAGATTTTGAGAAAAAAAATTAAATTTCCAAACCTGACATAAAAATGGTTGGAAACATGATTTTGCAGATAAACCAGAAATGTCAATTTCCCATTTTTTTTTTCTTTAACAAGATAAATATTTCCACATTTTTGAAACTAATTTGTGAGCAAGTCAGGTTATAAAACCCAGACATTGTCACCAGTGTGGGAACAATAAATCCCAGTAGCCCATTTCCCCAATGGAACGAGCATTACTGAAGTATTTCCAAGACAGAAAATAAGCAAACCTCTTCTCTCATGCTTTGGGCGGTAAAGATTTATTCACACTGATAACTTCCAACATAATCCTGCCTTTAATGATATCCTAAAGACATTGCTGTATTCCTGCCATGGGAATGGTGTTAAATAAACCAGAGAGGGGAACATGTTCTCCTCAGAAGGACACAGAACAAATCTGTGCAGTCAATAATTCCTCTCTCACATGGAGCCAGATCCCAGCCTCCTCTATCAGTGTCTGCTCAGGTCCTCAAGGGAAGGAGCACTCATTTCTAGGAATGTTTGCCTTAGGTTTGTATAAAAATGGGATGAAAAGTATCAGTGTTCTATCCTATTTAGCACATGTGCTTTTGTGTTTACACACAAACCTGCCATCCATTTTTTTAAAGGACTATAAATTTGCATTTAAATTAATTGCTGTCTCAATATTCAGGAGCTGCTGAATTTTCACAGGTGACGTCACATTCTGACCCATCATCTACTCTGCAGCAAGCAGCCAGGAGACTTATAAAATAAACCTCAAGGAGATCCTGAAAGATGTCCTGTAAGGCCCATGTGTGCATTTCTGCACATGGAAGAATTCCAAAACACAACTAAGCAAAACAAACCTTTTGTGCTTGTTATCTTTGTGGGAACAAAAATAAGGAAACAAGAAAAAAGAAACCAATGAACAGCCCTTTGTAGTGTCTGTCATGTTTTACCAAAGGGATGCTGAGATGTCCCCCATGTGCCCTCCCATCTGCAACAGCCGTGGGGATCTCCTACCCTGTGGTCCACCATGTATGGGCATGGAAAGACAAATCAGAGCATGCTGTTTGTCTGTCCTCATTCCTTTCTGAGAGACAGGGGAAGGAAAGGAAAAGGAAACAAACAAACAAACAAAAACGTGAGCAAGCTTCTGATGCAAGATTGGCGGAAACTAAATCTTGCTACAACAGCCTTTCAACAAATATTTTTCTCTTGTCTAGGCTGGGGAGAAAAAAATGACATTCAATAAATCAACCTGATTCAGCCTAAGCAACAACAGACCAGCAGAAAATTGTTTTGAGGGCAGAAGCCATCCAGAACAGCAATTACAGACTGAGTTAGATCTCCTCTGGGACTCAACAACAGCCAGAGTGTGGAGTTTCTCTCTCCGTCTCTTGCCTGTGCATGTTTCCTCTCTCTTTTGCTGTCTTAGAGGTCTGTGCCATCTCAGGGAGTGTAGAACTGTGCTGAATAATTAAAGTAGTCATGCTGAACTTCGGGATGCCAGTCCAGCACCTGCCGGGGGACACCAGCTCAGGAAACACACCAGGAAGAGGAATCCTGTTCAGCACAGCCCAGTGGAGAGGTGAGATGCCTTGAGCTCATCAGAGAGCTGAGGCCACTGCAGAGGGCACCTCAACAGAGATGAGTACAGAGATCCTGCAAGCTTCCAGCTGGTATTTTATTCATTCTGCCCCCGGCTGGGTGCCACATGCCCACCAAAACTGCTCCATCACTCCCCTCCTCAGCTGGACAGGGGAGAGGAAATATAACAAAAGGCACTTGGTGTGTGATAAGGACAGGGAGAGATCAGTCATCATTACTATCATGGGAAAAAATGGACTTGATTTGGGTAAATAAGTTTCATTTGTTACCAATCAAAATCAGACTAGGGTAATGAAAAATAAAACCAAATCTTAAAACAATTCTTCCCAATCTTCCCTTCTTCCTGGATGTCACTTCACTTCCATGTTCTCTCCCTCCTTCACTTCTGTGGCACATGGGAATAGGGAATGGGCATTGTGGTCAGTTTATCACACATTTCTTACTCTTCACATTCTTCCCCAGCTCCATTGTGGGGTCCCTCTCAGGACAGACAGTCCCCCACAAATTCCTCTAACCTGGGTCCTCCCCATGGGCTGAAGTTCCTCAAGTGGACCCCCCAGGGTCCCAAATCCTGCCAAGTAGCATCATCATGGAATCGGGATCATGAAATCACAGAATGGTTTGGGTTTAAGGGACTTTGGAGATCATCCAGTTCCACCCCCTGCCATGGGCAGGGACACCTTCACTACCCCAGCTTGCTCCAAGGCCCCTCCAACCTGGCCTTGAACACTTCCAGGGATCCAGGCGAAGCCACAGCTTCTCTGGGCACCCTGTGCCATGGCCTCACCACCATCACAGGGCAGAATTTCTTCCAAATATCCAACCCAAATGTGCCTTTCACTGGTTTGAAGTCATTTCCCCTTGGTATGGTTGCCTAAGGGAAATGTAATGACACAAATATAGGATGAGGTAGCTTGGCCTTTTAAAAACCTTTTGGGTCTGGAAACAGGAGTTGTGTTAATGGAGGGGGTCATCAATAGTTCTAGTTTTATGTAGATATCCTCACTTTATATTTGGGAAATATAATAAAGCATCAAAAATCACATAAAGCATTATTTTTTACTGACTTTGATTCTGATCTTCAAACTAATTAATACCCCAAATTTCATTTAAATTCATCAGTTTGGAAAGGTCTGCGAATTCCCATATGTATGTGCATGTGGGTATTTATACAGGCACATAAACACATGTATTGTCATGTACCACAAACACTCCCACCTGTATAAACAGCCACTGTATATAGACAGATACTAATAATTTTAAGATTGACTTGCCCTGAACATACACCAGGTGTTAAATGAACATTTGAGGCTTAGCAGATTGCAGAGATATAAACATAGCCTATTTCTGTCTACAGTAGCAGAAAACAGGCCTTAAATCTCAGGCTTCTTTTTCCTAGCTAAACACTCTGGCGCAAAATAAGCACAAACACTGATATGATATGATAACAGGAAAGTAAACAAAACAAAACAAAACAAAAAAAAAAGAAAAAAAAAAGAAAAAAAAGAAAAAAATTGCTTTCTTTGCTTATTTTTAACAACAACAACAACAAAAGTTTTAAAAAGCTGTGCTGATTCCATTTTGTTTTCAAGTTAATGCTGTGGTAGTTTTGATATCAGGGAGAGCAGAATGATGTGAACAGGAATGGGTCACATCAGAAAACTGAGATGCACCAGTTGTGTGGCCATGAAATCAGAATCATAAAGCCACAGAATAGTTTGGTTTTGAAAGGACCTTAAAGATCATCCTGTTCCAACCCCTGCCATGGGCAGGGACAACTTCCACTGGACCAGGTTGCTCCAAACCCCTTCCAACCTGGCCTTGAACACTCCAGAGCTGGAACCAATTCTCCAAGTGGGGTAGCTCACTTGGTACACTCACAAGAGTGTAGAAGAGGAACAGAGGGGTGTGAAAAACAAACAAACAAGCAAACAAATGTACTACAAATCTGACGTGCAGAGGAAATGGAAAATATTTCCAAAATCACCCTCAATGGAGAAGAGCCTGTGAATTTACATATTTTGCAGTGCCCTGCCTTTCCTTCATCCCCACCACTCTGCTCTTCCACCAGATACTCACAAAGTCAACAACGAGTGAAAGAGGAAAGAAGATCCACAAGCCAAGGAAATGAAGAGGGAAGTGACTTCATTACCCTCCAGAGTGAACATTACCTCTGCTCTCCAAATGGGAGCAAGCTACAATTTTATTTCTCTTTACTGAATGCCTGATGTGCCTGTACCTTGTTAGCACAGGTGGAACAAGACTCTGGGATTTTACATGTTGCATATTTGGAGGCAATAACCCCGAGCAACCAGATCCATGGCAGTGAGGTTGGAACTGGGTGATCTTTGAGGTGCCAACCCAAACCAGTCTATGATTCCATGATTTATTTTCTCACGCTTGCAAAATAAAGTTTCTGCACCCATGCTACAAATCCAAACTTTTGCTCTCCTAGAGCCAAGTTTCTATGTACTCTACCGCTAAAGAAAGATTAATATCCCTGCTTTTCCAACAAACCCTTGGGCTGGATATGAAAGAAACTCACAGATCAGAAATATTGCTCCTGTTTTCTGATATGCTAGAAAGGTTTTTGTGGGATTTTCTGCTTTCTCACCTTCTCCAGCTCCCTGGAGTTAAATTAAGGAGTTCCTTCTTAGTTAATTCACATACGTATATAGGCTAATCAAATGGCACAAAAGTAATTACATGAAGGACCCAAAATGAACAGAGATAATGAAATGCCTGACACTGTGGCCTTTGCAGACCAGGAATAAAAACACTCTTTGAAGATGAAGGTTCTCCCAATAGAGAATACCATTTGTATTTCAAATATAAATTCTGGCTTAGGGTTTGTGAAATTTGCTGGCCTGACCCCCCAAAAGCAAAAATTAAATACAATACAAAAGGTAAACATAAAAGCCATGCAAACCAGAGCAGAACTGTCGACCAAAAATAATCTACAGCCTTGTCCAAGAAAAGGCTTTTATGAGCAACAGATTTCTTCTCTTTCTGCAAGAGCTGGGCAATAACTACAGTGATTTGATGCAATTGTCACAGAGTGTTTCATGTGGTGGGTACCTGTCCAACAGGAACTATTTGTCTGTATTGCACATTTATTTTGCTCTCCAACAGCTCCAAGGAGTCGTTGGTCTCTACGGCAGCAAACTGCAAAAAGTGAGATATACGAGTTCTTACAGCAAACTATGAAAAAAAAAGTTATTATTTTTTTACGTGCAATAAAAATGCTTGTTGGAGACACTTAGTCTTTTAAAAATAAGAAAATAAAGTGCATTTAATATTTACAGCTCCACTTTTTTGCAGCTGCTCAGAAGAAGAAGGTCTCCTGAGTACCAAGTCACCAAAGATATGGAAATTTGTCAGCAAACTCCAAACTCAGTTTGTTCCATGCTGACGTTTCCTTTAGCATCTCCTGCTTCCTGCCCCAGGCTGCAATGTATAAACTAATAGCAGTAGTGAGGGAAGTAGTTGTAATCTATCACCCTGACTGATACCAGCCCCAGGAAAGACAGTTTATTGCAGGTGGTATGTTATCTTCAAAAATAGAAACTGTGCAAAGATTATGACAAAAAATTCAACAGTTCCTACACTTTGTTTGCAGCACTATTAATTCTGCACTCTGGATTTATTTCCATGAGGGTCATGCAGCCAGAAAAAAAAAATACAATTGAGGAATTCATTTTCTTTTTAGGAGTGTTCTGGGAAGCCATGCAATTAGAGCAATCTTAAGCTGTCATGCATTATCAATTGCTGCTCAATTATTTTACTTAAATAAAATACTGATTGCAGAGACTGATCTGCAACTATCAACAGAGTGATTCATTTAGGTGCATTATTTATTCTTGACAAATTAAAAAAGAACATCTAACTTTAACTGAAAGGAAAAAGACAAAGGGACAAGGAAAATACACAGCATCTTTTTATGACTCACTGCTATGCTGCCAATCCTCTGTTTAGGAATGGATGAAGCTGCTGTATTCTGTAGAGGGTTTGGAGACAACTCAGTCCTTATCTACAAATGGAGTTCGTGGCTTTTGTGCAAGAGAGGGAGTGAATCTCTTACAGAGGTCACTGAAGGTTGGAATCATAACATCATAGAAGGGTTTGAACTATCTGGTTCCAAGTTCTGTCATGGGCAGGGCACCTAGACCAGGCTCATCAAAGCCCAGTCCAGCATGACCCTGAGTACCTCCACAGACTGAGCATTCACAACTTCTCTGGACAACCTCTTTCTGTGCCTCACCACTCTAGGAAGGAATTTCCTCCTAATATGTAAACTAAACCCATCCTCCTTCAGCTCAAGGCCACTGCCCCTCGTCCTGTCACTCCATCCCTTGTCCCAGGCCTCTCTCCACCTATCTTGGAGACATTTTAGGATCTGGAAGGAGCTCTAAGCTCTCCTTGGAGCCTTCTCTTCCACAGGCAGAACAGCTCCAGCTCTCCCAGCCTGGAGGAGCAGAGGTTTTCCAGCCCTTTGATCAGCTTAGTGGCCTCCTCTGGACTTGTTTGAAGAGGTCAACATCTCTCTTGTGTTGGGGGTCTCAGAGCTCCAGGTGGGGTCTCTCAAGAGGAGAGACCTCTTGAGATCCTGTCCTCTTTCTTCAGGAGACTGAAGAGGCACAGCCAAAAAAAGGGGTATGGCTGTCCAGGCCACCAAGTGCTTCACAGTGCACCAGCTCCATGAGTAACTCCATATCCAAGGTCTCCCCAAGGCTCACCTTCTCCATGGTACAAACTGGGCAAAAACAAGATACATGTTTCATACAATTTAAAAACAAAAACAAGAACAAAATAAAACAAAACAAAAACAAAACAAAACAACAAAAACAACAACAAAAAACCACAAAACCAAACAAACAAAAACCAACAACAACAACACCAAAACCAACCCTCTCTGCCCTACATTTCTCTGTGCATTTCAAAGTCAAATGTTATGGTATTTGTAGGATATTCCAGATTTTGGCTCTGTGGACTGCAGACTTTGCTGTTAACACTTTTTTTACATATAATAATGCAGGTTACCTAAAAGGCAGGCATGCTGAGTTAAGGTAACTGAGGGCAAATTAATTACAACTGCAGCTAAAAGGCTCAGAAAAGAAAGGTTGATGGGTATCACCTCCTGCAAGTTGACTCTCCTAAACACTCTCACATGGTTTTATTCTCCATTCTATACACGAGAGACTGTCTATTTTAAAAATATCCATTATATCCAAAATGATTAATCTCATTGTTCAAGGATTTTTTTCTTAATGTTTAATTTATTTCCCTCTGTCCTTAGTTACTACTTGGTAATTTGTTACTACCTTCAGCCTTAATATTTTAAATTATTCTACCCTTTTTTCAATGTTATTACACATCAAGTATTTTTACACAGTCATCATGGCTCAACTAATCACTAGAAACACTTTCTGAGCCTGCAATTGGTAAATTCCTGTAATCTCTCTTCATAAATTTTACTTAATACTTCTTTCTCATTTATTTCCTTCTGGATCACCTCCAAATTTCTAATAGAAAAAGCAGGCCAAAATGCTCTCATTTCTCATACACCTTCTTATCACATAAAAGGTGCCAACGTCTAAGGCAGAGACTAAAGGCTGTGTGACAGTTCTCTTTATTTTCCAATTGTCTGTGCTCAGTATCTAGTTGGAAATTTTCAATTTCTGGTTAAAAGCATCCAACAGGTCCAGTGGCACAGTTTCTTTGGTTGCCTCATTCACCAGTTGTGTCAGGAATTTATCTTCTACATGCTCCAGGAACATCCTGGACTGTTTCCTCTTTGCTGTGCTGTATTTCCAGTAGACATCTGGTTAAATTGAATTCCTCCATGGGAGCAAAGGCCAGTGATCATGAGGCTTCTCCCAGGTACTTCTAGAGAAATTTATCAATTTCTTCATCCTGGCTGGGTGGTCTGTAACAGACTCTCAGCAGCACAACTGCTTTGCTGGCTTTCCCCATTATCCTGACCCATGAACATTCAGCCCTATTGACACAAGGGTTACCCCACTGCCTCTGCTCCCTTGCTGTCCCTTCTGAAGAGTTTACAGTGATCCATTGCAGCACTCTGGTTGTGTGAGTCATCCCACCCTGTATCAAATCAGTTTTCCAGTGGCACAAGGGCTTCCAGCTTCTCCTGTTTGTTGCTCATGCTGTGGGCACTGGAGCCCTTGTGTTTGCAGACAGTACAATACCAGCTGGTGTCTGCCACCCCAAATCCAGGAATTGTGTGTTTGTTCTCAGATCAAAATTGTGGTTTGCAATTCCACACAGTAATTAAAATTATGGGTCTGAACAACAAGCAGCTCACTCTCTGATCAAGGGAGATATAATTCAAACAATTAATCATTCATTTTACTTTGACAGTTTTGCTTATGTGTCACTGGCAGATGGGGGTAATGCTCTCAGAGAACAAAGTCTGGGTCATTTTAATCTCTAGAGGAAGGAGGAATTATTTATAGTGTAGAGTTGGTGAATTATATGTTGATGTCTTCTACATTTACTGCTCAGCAATTTGCCCTGGCTCACTTCAGAGTCAATGGGGAGCCAACACTGGTATTGCGGAGCTCAGAATAAGGGTTAGGTATTTTAAAACAGTCTGGGACTCATAAATACTAAGGTAAAATTTTTAGAGAAAGAATGAGACAACCTTAGAGCTGTAAACTGAAAATTCATGGGGAATCAGAAGAGTGTCTGAGCAGTGCAAAGTCCAAAAGTCGGGGAATTAGAGGTCAGATATCTTAATACCAGCCCTGTGCAGCTCCAGCTGTACAGATGATGGGAGAAATAATCCAGTGTATGATTTTTTTCTTTTAAAATTTTTTTGTTGTTGCACAAAACACAGCAGGAGAACCAGCAGCAAGAAGTGTGAATTTGTCAAAAGTTACCTGGTACTTTTCTAGGACAGGGCAACACCTGAGGAGGGGGGAAAGAGGTAGGTGGCAAACACATAAGTAGAGCAAACAATGTCTAGATGAAAATACTGTAAAACTGGCTCAGAAATCTTAGTTTAAAACTTTGTTCATCAGTATATTCTCTTTGGTAATGGACTGGAAGGATGCACAGAAAGGATTTCAATATCACAAAGTTCACAAGGACAAAAGTAAGGCTCTGGTCCTGGACTGGGACAATTCCCAGAATCTGAACAGGCTGGGAGATGGAAAGGGAGCAGTCTTGCAGAGAATGATGTGGGAATAGCTGGAGGATGAAAAATTCACATGAGCTGGCCATGTGCACTTGAAACCCAGAGAGCCACACACAACAAAAAGAGTGGGCAGCAGGTGAGGAAAGGAGTTTTATGATACACAGAGTATTTGTGCTTTTCCTGGATCCAGGGTTAACCAATATCTTTCAGGAATGGTTTAAGTGATGGCATAGAAAGGACAAATCATAAATAAGAAGGTGCAGCGAAGCTCAAAAGCATTTTCAGCTCATCAGAAGATATGATTAGAATTCAAAGAGATCCTGTTAAAATGGGGAAATACTGTAAGGAAAAAGGGTGAAGCCCAAAAATAAAAATACAAACTTCTACAGTTAGCCATAAAAATAGTAGGAATTTCCTGGGCAAAAGTCCTCAAAAAGAAAATAAAAAAACAAGCAATGGTGCTGAGGGGTGCTGCAGACAAAGCTGGCACTTGTGAGATAAAATATTGCATCCAATTTTGAGCAACAAATATTAGGGGGAACACCTGGAGGAAACTCAGAGAAAAGCCATGGGAATGATCAAAAGTGTTAGAAACACAGCCTGATAGGAAAAATAGGAATTAGTGTGGTTTTCAATGTAGAAAAATCAGGATATGTGTGTGGGGGGGACATAACAGATGTGATAATGCTTTTCTGACAAGTAGAACTGCTGCAAATAGGAAGGGAATAGCTAGTTCTCCTTTTTTTTTCCATCCATATGACAGAAATTCATGGACTGAAACTGCAACAGGAGACATCTATATAAGAAGTTAATGATTCGAGTTGTTGATCCTGTCTTAGAGCTGAGAAAAGGATTTGATGATGTTTAAAGATTGCTCTTAACTCCACTTGTCTAATATTCAACACAATCAATACAAACCCTGGAAATCAGAAAGACAGGGACTGTTTCAGAATGCAGCCACAAACTTCCCATCAGCTCCAGTCAGTAAACTGATTAAATCATGCACCTCTGCCTCAGCCTTTCCATGTTAAGACAAATTCAGCAAATCTCTGCTCTGTTAAACAGCCTCATCCTCAGAAACGAAAGGTGAAGCTCAATAAGCTTTAACCAACTTATCAATAGCCACAAAGACACCTTCTGCCATTAAATAGCAGCAGATAGCAATCAGACATCAGCGTCTCCCCTTCAGCAAGGAACAATGGCATCTGCAGCAGGGAATCCTGACAACAGTGTGCCATCTATCAGCTGTGTGTGACAACAAACCATAGCCAGCCCCTGTCCCAAGGGCTGCATTTAGAAACCATCGAGCACATCCACCGCGACAGAGCAGATACTCCTGCGCTTAAAAACCCACCAGTCACTTAGCAAAGAAGTGAGTTATCCTGCCTTCCTTCCCACCTGCATGCCCCCCTCCCCAAGGAAATGTTAATTTAGGAGAGTTTGGATACTTTCTAATAAACTGGATCTCTCCAGTTTATTAGAAAGTTTTAAGCATTTATATTCAATCATGCTCAGCTTGTGCTCCCTGAGTTCAGATTAGCTTTCAATGGACTATTTTAATTTTGTTTTAATTTGCAAATGAGGCAGGTGAGAGTCTAGATTTGAAGGGGGGATGGCTCAGCTCATTCCCAGCCACACACTGGTGTCTCTGGCTCAAAGGATGAAGCACTGGAAAAGCTGGATGGATCTAGGGACATGGGGTGAGAATTAGAGGAACTGGGGAGCTGCTTTCAGATTGAACACACCATGAAAAGGCTGCTGTTTACTATTAACATGGCAGGTAATTAATTGCTTTTTTTCATTCAAGGAATCCCAGATTAGCAAAATAAATAATTTTCCAGCACAGAGGACCTTAGACTACATCTGTCATACCTCATGTTATGACTTGTCATAGAGTATGATAGAGAATCATAGAATCTTTAAGGCTGGAAAAAATTTCTAAGACCATCAAATTCAATCTTTGACCAAATACCACTGTGTCCCCAAAACCATATAACGAAATGCCATCTCTACTCATTTTCTGAACACTTCCAGGGACAGTGACTCCATCACTTCCCTGGAAAGCTTCTTCCAATGTCTGATCACTCTTTCTTTAAAGATTTTTTTCCTGATATCTGACCTGAACATCCCCTGGTGAAACTTGAGGCCACATATATACTAGAATTTTTATTATTACTCAGCAATAAAAAGTATTTATCAGGTCTTAATGAACAACACTGATAAGTCACTGAAGTAGTTCAAACACTATTAAAAGCAAGAGGAAACAGCATTTTTGGGGGCTTTTGTCTAGTCTTACTGTTTGATGACTCTTTGGTTGAATTGATGGGTTTTCCTCTCTGTCCAGTCCTTACCAACCACTACTTCAGCATTTCTTTAGTTGGTAATAGGAGGAGGCAATTTAGAACAGAAATGGAATAAAGTTTCAGTTACCATAACCACACCCAAAAAAACACAGAATCATAGAATATCCTGAGCTGGAAGGGACCCATCAGGATAATCGAATCCAACCTGGCCCTGCACAGGACAGCCCCAAGTGCCACACATTGTGTCTCAGAGCATTGTCCAAAGGCTCCTTGATCCTTTTTAATCTGGGCCACCACCATGTCCAGCCAGCCTCAGCTCAGCAGAAAACTGAACTAACATCTCTGTGCATACTTTTCCTGTGAAAGGCTCCAAGCCATGCCTGTAGAGTGGCTCCGGCTTTTGCGAAGTGCGAAATGTCAGGAACCAGCCCCTCCTTCCTCAACATCATCACACCCTGCTGCATTTTGATTTATTGGGCTCTCAAAATGGTTTATTACGGGAGAGTGTTTCTGCCCTGATTCCCACCCTTACATGTGCACTGAACCCTCACCTCTGTCTGAAGCATCTCTGAGTTTAAGTTTGTATCTTTTTTTTTTTTTT
>VWZN01004043.1:144116-162733 GCA_013396955.1 Regulus satrapa
ACCATTTTTTTTTTTTTTTTTTTTTTTTTTAGCCTATAGAGGTCTGTGATGTTGTCACTCCTCAGGTGACCACAGAAGGTAACTACCATGGAGAAAGGTACAAAGCAATGTCAAATGCAAAAGCAGGTCAGGAGAAAGAAGAAGGGGGGAAAAAAGTAATAAAAAACACAAAAAACCAACTCAAAATTAAAAGTAGGTCAGTTTTCATCCTGACAAAAGGTTAACAGCCAGCTTCCTCTAGGCATTTTGCTGGATGCCACATTGTTAAATATATTTATAAGTGATCCAGGAAGGTGAATAAGTGGTGGAGAGAGGGGGAAAAAAAATCCGATATAAAGAAGACCAAAATCATCTCAATCTGTCATCACGATAATCCTGCAAATTCCACATTAAGGTGAAAGCTGTATTCAGATGCACAAGACTGTAACCTTTGGTGAGCTCCCCTGGGGCAGGAATTGGATACAGAACTATCAACAAACCCAGGACCGCTTGAACAGTCTCATCTGGAGGCTACGTAGGTGAAGTAGACACAGTCATTCAAGGACAACTGGGTTACAGGTACAGCCAAAATCTCCAGGCAAGCCTTGAGACTAGAGGATGGAAAAACTTGCCAAAAATGGAACATGGGCCTGAGTCTGGCTGCCTGGTGAGAAGCAGGGTGTCCCCAAAACCTATGGAGGACCTGGGTAAACATTACCAAGTCTCAAAATACCCTGAGAGGTGCTCAAATCCTACCTGACTGAATTTGGGCAGCTGAGTTTGGACCTTGTGGGATGTGCCAGCATTATTTAATGCCAGGCCACATCCAGAGCAATGCCCAGTGTGCAGGGCAGTGAGAGGACATCATCTGGAATGGATGGAATAATGCATTGCATGAACTTGCTTTACAAAAGATGTAGAAGACAACACCTGGGGACAATCACAGAGCAGAACATGACTGCATTTCTGTAGTCAGGCCCTTCAGGACTGGACAGGGCTCTTGCAAACATCAGCAGGTGCTAAACACTCTCTATAATACAACTGGGAATGGTGATCAACACTGATGAACACAAGTGTGAGATGGGGAACTGGAAATTCCTCCTGCAGCTCCTGTGACTCCACATTTGGCATACAAGCCCAGCAGAGAGGCCTGAGCAGCCTAAGGAAAGGCACTGCTAAAGGCATTGGTGCCTTCCAGAGCAGCAAGCAAGGCATGAGGACACACAGTGCACCACGCACCAAATAACAGCAGGCAGGCAACTCCAGCCTCACTCAGGAGGAGAGGATTAATTTATCCCTGTGCTAATGCAGCACAGCCAGCGAGTGCCAGCACCTTGGTGGCTGACAGGAGCAAGGTGGCCGAGGCAGGTGGCACTCCTGACCCCAGATCTCATCCTGCCTCACCTCGTTTCAAGGCATCAGAGAGGCTTCAGTACAAAGCCATCTGCTCAGCCACCCACTCAACCCAACCCACCACAGCGCAGGGCTGTCCCGACACCTACGGAGAAAACCCACCTGGGAAACAAAGTGCTGCTTCCTCATGGCTCCTCCAAAGCTTATTGTGGCAGCCTGAGTTCTAACACACAGCAATAGGTGCTCTAACTCCATGGGAATTGGGAGAAAAAAGAATAGCAAGAGGTATTTATGTAATAGTCTTTAACCCAAACCTCACCGCTCCCACACAGAGTGCTGCAAAATTATTCAACACCAATTTTAGGGGGCATGAAGGGATGGAGAAGAAGAAAAGAGAGTTCTAACTGAGCTAGATTCGAAGCCTAGGCTGCTCCCCATGGTATAAAAACTGCATGGGTTTGGTGGGGATGGACTGGTTTGGATGGTTGCACTGATGCCCTGGAGACATCAGAGCTGTAAAATCTCCTGATATGGCACTGCCCCCAGTTAGGAGATGATGGTGCTACTGTGATATTTGAGATATTCATCTTGCCCCTCACCCAGACCTTCTCTGTCTGTTGCACAGATTCCAGCCCTAAAATTCTTCTGGACTGTCCTCTGCCTGCACCAAAGATGGTGATACCATGAGGTCTTCTCAGCCCTAGGAACATACAGTAGGAAGGAATCCTAAAAAAAAATATTCCATCTGACTGTTTCCCACCCTTCAGCAAAGGTCCAGGGAAAACAGGAAAGAACCACTGCACCCTGAGATTTAGGGGATAACATGATACCTCGAGGGAGGGACAAGGACAGAAAAACATTGAAAGATGATCTAGTGTGGCAAGATCTGTTTGAGTGTGGCTGTAAAATACCTTGTGCTCCTGCAAAGACACCCAGGGGAGAGGAAAGCTGTGCATGACAGAAATGCTGTTCATGCTTTTCTTTGTAGGAGTTTGAAAGTCACTCAAAATGAGACACTAGCTCATTGACAACATGGAAGTCAGTGGATCTGTTACCATATCCCATAGCTGGGATATAATCAAGTTACCCCTCATCACATTCCTGAAGTTTATTTAGGAAAGTCCACCTATATTTAAAAATCTACTCTTTTATGAGAGACTCTCCTATGAGGCGAGTCAGAAGAAGCAATAATCTTCCTCCTGCCATCCAAATAAAAGAAAGGAAGTTCCTCTAAATCTTAATAGGCGAGCTGTAAAAAGTTGTGACATTCAGCAGCACCTGGAGCTGAATGGGAAGATACAGGACTGAAAGACACAGAGTCCTTAATCCTCAGATAGGGAGACAGGTGACTGGGGGAGAAATGCACAGCCAGTTCCCTGTTTGCATTTAAAGCTCTTTATTCCCTGGCTCAGCAATTCCACTGCGGCATTTATTTTTAATGCTTTATTTTTGCAATTTGACTTTCTAATGGCAACACCTGAAGTCACCTTCCTTAACCCTTCTCAGTGATATAAATTAGAAAGAACATCAGGGGGAAACAACTGAGGGAACACGACTTAGTCCTGTCAGACTTCAGTAGGAGGTGACTCCCGCCTAAGCAATCAGCACCAATGTGCAGAGGTGCAGGATTTCCTTTTATTTCCTCCGCATACACTCAGGATAGAAGTACCTGATCTAAAGTTCTTACATCCTAATGCTGAGACTTATATTTACAAGCTTGAACTGAAATCAGGGAGGCAGAAGAATCATGGGGTTTGCTCTTAATTTCCTTTCGCCCAGCCCTCCCATCCCCACTTTACTTTTCTTTTTTTTTTTTTTTTTTTTTTTTTTTTTTTTTTTTTTTTTAAATGCATTTAGCAAGGAAAAAGAGGATGGGGATAATTACCTCGTGAGACAACTGAAATGCTCCAGAAAATTTATCTTTAAGGGCTATTTTATAGGATCATGCCAAATAGAGGGGCTGATGCTTACAGACTGACTTTTGGTTCTGGGCTGCTCACAGCACCCAGTAATCAAATCAGGCTGAAGGACTGAAGTTTGCAGCAATTTGCAGGAATTGTATAGAGGCTGTCAAAACAAGGCTAAATAAGAATTTCTGCTGAATCATTGCTGATCAGGACATCCTTCACTTTGCCTCTTTACTGGTCTCCCACTCCCCACTGCCCCCAACCCATGTTAAGAATACCAAAATTGAACAGTTCTTCTGCCCCCACCTGAATTTTGTTGAGGAAGACACAAATCCCTGGAAACCACAGGAGGGAGAATCCAAGAGTAGTTGTGTCTGTTTTAGACAGTGGGGAGAGCACATGACTTGCTTTGTGCAACCCCCTTCAGCTGCAGCAATTGTGGACAGGTGCTGAGACTGAACCATCAAATTAATTCAATCCCTGTTAAATTGAAATTTTCTGAAGGCATTTTGGTTCACCTCTTTAGTACAGATGAGAGAACAGCTGAAAAGGCTCCATTCTGAAGGGGAAAAAAAAGCCCAATATGCAGACAAGACCCACTTCTTAGGGCAGCCCATTGCCTCCTTGCACTCTGGGCTAAAGGCATGAAGAAAAAAATTCTTATTCTGTTATAACACTCAGATTATTGTCTGTTATTGAATTTTTTTTTTTTTTTTTTTTTTTTTTTTTTTTTTTTTTTTTTCCTGCTAGGTAGCAATGAAGTTGCAATTAAAAGGATAATCAGGAGACTTCAAGGGCTTGGGATGACTGATTAAGGGATCAGGAACACAAGCAGTATTGTTCTCTCCCCTCCCAGGAGGTTGCAGTGAGTGGTGCTCGGTCTGTTCTCCCAAGTAACAAGCAATGGACAAAAGGAAATGGCCTCAAGTNAGTCCTGGTCCAGCTGGTCAGGACAGTGGTGGAGACATCATCCCTGGGGGATTTAAAAGATGTTTAGATGTGACACTTGGGGACATGGTGTAGGGGTGAGTTTGGCAGTCAGACCAATGGTTTGACTTGATGATCTTAAAGCCCTTTTCCAATCCAAGAAATTCTGCGATACTGTAATTCCTCAAACTCACTGGATTTGTGGCAAATTCCTAAAATTGATTAGGCAAAGGGAGAGTAGCTGCCAACTTCAACCACTGGTCTTGCAGAAGAAGGGAGTTTTTTCCTACATGAAGAAATAGTAGCCCTTTCAAGGAGCGTGTAGGAGCTTATGAGATTCAAAGCTGCTCCTCCTCAACACCAACAGATATCTGGGCTCCCACCACTTTCAGGAGAGAAAAGGGTCTGAACCATGAGAGGGGCAAAATGAGCAAAGACTTCTTTTGCACCATCAATAAAGCACTGTTCAGAAAATCAGCACATGTTAATTAAAGTCTCCAGCACTCTGAGCACTGAATCCCATGTGCAGGGACTGCACAGGGATCTGTCTCAGGCCCACAGCACCCAAAAATTAACCTTTTAATCCCTCAACACCACATTGCCTGACACAACTGTCATTTACCTGTAGGCTTTCCCCCAGGTGTATTTTATGTGTTCAAGCACAGAGATCTTGCCCCCCCCTGCCCTCACTCCCATAGCTTCACCTTCAGATTTGAAGATTTTTCAGAGGGCAAGATGGGCTTTTTTGTCTCTAACGGAGCCAGCTGTGCTTTCAGGCTGCTGTTCAGCATCTTCTGATAAAGTCATGATATCATGGGTGACACTTCATATCCCAGCAAACCCCCCCTGTAGAGAAGATCTGCCTTCAGTCACAAATTATGATCAGTATTTTCCTTGAGCTTCATCCAAGTTGAATGGATGACAGAGTGTTTTCTGAACAGGAACACATTCCTTCTGCCTTGCAACTCAAACACAGGGAGAAAAATTAGAAGCTGAATATGCCAGACCTTGTATGTGGATCTCTCATCCCAGCACAGTCTGAAGAGAATTGGGTATGGAAGTACAGACCAAGCAGCATTTTAATGCTGGCACTGATCCTGACACTTTCCCAGGTCTTAAGCAAGGCATTTACATTTCTATGGAGCTCCACTGGCAGAGAAACAATCCATAACGTCTCAGTTTCTCCAGCTGTGAAATGGGAATAGGAGCATGGTGAGGGATTTGTGGCAGCTTTTATCCCTCATGGGAGAACTGACAAGGAAAGATGAAACTCAGGAGCACTTGTTCCAAAAAGCACCATCTCCAAAAGCAGAGTTAAATATAAGGAGATGTTTATTGCTGTAGGTACAGCATAAAATCATGGGATGATTTTGGTTGTCAAAGACCTTTACGTTCATTCAGTTTCAACCTCCTGCCATGGGCAGGGACACCTTCCACCTTCCCACATTGTTTCAAGCCCTGACCAACCTGGCCTTGGACACTTTGAGAGATGGGGCAGCCACAGTTTCTCTGGGCAACCTGTGTCAGGGCCTCACCACCCTCACAGGGAAGGAATTTTTCCTAATATCCTATCTAAACCAGCTCTCTTTCAGTTTAACTCTATGGAATAGTTCAAAAATTGGAAAGAAAGAAGTCTTAGACATTCACAGAAACACTTTGAGTGATCCAGAAGAATCCTTTTAGTCCTGACAGCTTAGTACAAGATGTTAAGAGTAAAGTTATAAAAAAGTGTTTGGACATATGCTGGTCTTTGATCTAAAATCCTTCTATCACACATGCTCCAACAGCAATACCTTTTCCTTAAATTAGAAGATATTTCGACTTTTTCATTATATCAATAAGAGTCCATATTTTCAAAAAAATGCAGATTTTGGTGCTGACATGAGCAAACCGCATCTTCATTCCAGTTAACTGCTGGACAAGTGAGATCTGAATGCTCCTGAAATGTGACTTTGGTTGTATCTCTGTGTCAAAATCACAGAATCCCAGAATTTTTTGGGCTAAAGAAACCTTAAAAGTTATCTTGTTTCAACCCCTTGACAAGGGCAGTGATACTTTCCACTATCCCTGGCTGCTCCAAGCCCCCTTCAACCCGGCCTTGGACACTTGCAGGGATGGGCGGCCACAGCTTCTATGAGCAAACCCACTGATGGCACAGAGACCCACTAGGCACAGGATCACCTCAGAGGTCTTCTCTTCCAGGGGCACTCATCTTTCTGGTAATTTTTGGTGAAATATCTTATTTCCCCAAATAAAGGACAAATGTGGTATGAACAAAGGAGCAAAGCATGAATTCCTGCCTGTGGTGACAATGCATGGAAGAGGAGGGAGAATGAGGCTGACTCAAGAGCTCACACAGGCAGGGAAACAGAGTTTTTTTTTCTTTATATTGAGGCAAGATTAACACAAGAACTTGTGGTAGCCCTCAGTGGTGCAGTCAAAAGAGGTGGAGAGATAATGGGATCATGAGATCACAACATAATTTGGGTTTGAAAAGGCCACAGGAGAACTCAAGTCCAGCCTCTCACAGCAGGACCAGCTCTGAGGTCAGACCAGGTTGTTCAGGAGTCTAGCTCAAAATTTTCAAGGAAGGAAATATATTATAATACTAAAATTTGCAATTCTCCATAGTTCCTAGGTGAATCTTAAGAGTCTTTCTGCTTCAAATGAGCTGTCTGAGAGCCTCAGCACAGACGGGAAGAGGTGACTTCAGTACAGAGAACGAAATGACAACCAGAGGAGACACTCTGGGTAGATAAATGGTGAACAGGGTGGTGGGGATAGACAGTTCTGTAACATCCTCTTTCATAAAGGAGCAATTAAAATTTTTAAAGAACACCTGAATTAAATGAGCCTGAATAGTGCAAAAGGCATAAACTAATACTGTCTTTGTCATCAGCCTCTAAAATTTGACATTCAATGTTAGCAATGTTAAGAATGTGATTTTCAGTCTAATTTTTTGAGGATGTGGGAGAATATTCTTGTCAAGGATAATTTATAAAGGACCAGGCACCTTTTGGTAAATAGGAGGGAATGGGAACAGGTCATGCTGTGAAATGTGGATTTCATTGTCCTTCTCAGTCATCTCTTCCCTTGTTACCTCCGTGAGGTCTTTTCAATATCCTTGGTTCACTTCCCTCTCTGCTGAGCTATGATGAGGGAGGGCTGACTCATTCTCCAGTGGGTTCTTGAGATGCTTCAGGGCTTTACCAACAGGAACTTTTATATTTTCATGAGTTAAGACTCACCTTCTGTTATTCCCCCCATCTTGATCAGGGAAAATTCTGATTTCCCTACCCAGAACAATTAAAAAAGAAAGCACAGCACTCAATTCAGGAAGGTAAGAAGCCAAACCTGCAGGGACAGCTCCTTTGAGCACTGCTAGAGGATCTCAGCTGGTTGATGGGCTATTGATGTTCATTGTTATTAATTAGCATCAGAGAACTAGAAAGTGAACTGCTCTAACCTAAGTGATAGGTGAGAGGTGTAATTCTCCTTTGAGGCAGAAAACCTCAGCCACAAAAAATGTTGTGGGGATGAGGCATTTGATGTTTGCACTGTCTGTGCTAACAGAAATAGGGGCAAGATATTACCTTTGTTGAGACAGTCATCATCTGGTGGCAAAAAACTTAGGCAGAATTGCAGTAAATTCAGGAGGAAAGTAACACATTCTTTTCACCAAAGAAATATTAGCACTTAAGCAGGAGGATTTGCAGAAGCTAAACAATATTTCACCACTAGTGCTGGAGATCTCTCTCTTTCCAGTTCTCTGCCTTATCAATGAACATTGGCAGGTCACACACGAGACTTTAACTCAGCTCAGCTTCTGTGGATATAAATATGCAGATGTGTCTTCCTAAAATTCAGATTGTTAGCAAATTATGTGTGTCTCAGCACTATTTTCTCCTTCTGCAGAGGAAATACTTCACTTTTAGTAGGTTCTAAAGTCCATCCCTATTCAGAAAAGCTGTTAAGATACACATAAGGGATTTGCTGAATCCAGGCTTTCATTACTGCCTTCTTCTTGCAAGCTCACTGAAGGAATAGTGCATGAAGGAAAGGGTTTAGGGCAAGACTCTCTGACACTAACAGTCTTAGGATAAGGCACTGGGAATGTAAGTGAGAAAAGAAAAATTATCTCTAGCACACAGTAGAAACCTCTCAAATTTAGTTAAAAACACTTCACTACACACAATTTAGTCATAAGTTTATACCTGAGACATGAGAAATTGCCTAGGGCTAAAAAAATATTTGCGATCTATTCCTAAAACCTCCCTGCCTTGCAAAGGGATATCCAAGGCTGTCCACATATCCCCGATGAAACACTGATTGCAAAAATATAGAAGTTCTAATCATTTCTGTGAGGAGAGGAAGAAATAGAGTTTTAGCCAGGCAAGAAGAGGAAGTTTGGACTTTTGTATGCAGTCATAGTAAAAGTGATGTGTGAGCAGAAAGAAGATGATGAGAGAATCTTCACAATGTGTTACCCAGTGGTATTTCATCTCTTGCCTCTCTGTCTGGATGTACTGGGATTACAGGATAGATGGAGGTATCAATATATTTATAACAGTAGCACTTAATAAAGAGTGAAAAAATGGAAGGAGAAGGAAATGCAGCATGTGATGTGTTTGCTGTTTTAGTGATAGAACCTGAGGGAGCAGTCTGAAGCTGTGTCAGGGGAGGTTTAGGTTGGATATTAGGAAAAGGTTCTTCCCCCAGAGGGTGACTGGGCACTGAACAGACTCCCTGGAGCAGTGGTCACAGCACCAGCCTGACAGAGCTCAAAGAGTGCTTGGGAAAAGCTCTCAGGGACATTGTGGGATTCTTGGCATGTCCTGTGCAGGGCCAGGAGCTGGACTATGTGATCCATTTGGGTCCCTTCCAGCTCAGGATATTCTGTGATCCTCATTGAACCCCTGAATCTCAAATGAATGGAGCTTTTCAGATCTGCCTGGCAAGACAGTGGCAGTTTGAAAGCAGCATGTTAAAGGTATGATTTGCTAAAGACTCAATGCAGATTGAGTGTGAGTGGTTTGGACATGAAGGGAAATCCCTTACAGCAATGCAGGAGTGTTGGGGGCCACAGGGGCACAGAGAGGGAGACACAGTCAAATCAATATTCAATGGAAATGGCCACTGCAGGATTCCACTGGGGTAGGCTGCTCTTTGTTCTCCAGACTTGCTAAGGCTTCTCCACATTTTCAAAGAGGCCAGCTGCTATTTTTGCTTGCACAGTTTCACACAAAATTCACCTTTAATTGACCTTGCTCTTCCTCTTCCTTAAATGTCAGTAAGGACTAGAGGAAATTTTTGTGATAAACTCATAAGTCAATAGGCATGCAGGTGTACAAGAACATGGGAAATGCCTGTTCTCAAGCACTGAACCTGCACTTCATCACATGCACATCATTAAGTCCCCCGACCCTCTCAACAGTGTGGCTGCACCAAAACTGCCTCTGGAAAAAAATACCTCTCAAACTGTGCCACTAACTGGGTAAGAACTGCCTAATCTGGTCAAAAGTGTGTCAGGATGTGCTTAACAATTAAAAAAAATGCAATGAGCAGGTTATAATGTCTTCAGTGAGTTTAATTTACTAGTGCAGAAATTATCTAGACATTTTCTATCAGGACTTGTAATCTCAGAACTGGATCCATGGGAATTTTTACACATTTCTTCCATTCAGCTCTTGTACAACACCAAAATCCTATATACAGTCTTCTGTTGCAGGAGCAAAGAACTAAAAAATGGGAAATAATTGAGAAGAGAGCACTGAAGTGACTGAAAAGCCAGGGAGACCAACTTGTGAAGAGGAGGATAACTGCTAGCATTTGAAGATTTTAAAAGCCAAAGGGGAAGAAGAATTATTTGCAGGGTCCAGCAGAGTTTCACTAGGTGTAAAAAGCTGAGAATGAGAAAGGGATCTTTAGCAAGAACAGAGGGAAGCATTTCATCAACACCGAAGCCTGCTGGACCGTGAAATAGTCTCCTGAAATAAATGGCAGCAGTCCTGCAGCTCAGGTCATTTTAAATTAGACTGGACAGGATACTGGAGCTGGTTCTTTAGGGAACAACTCAATAGCAGTCCCAGGGATGGCCATGTCAACCTGGCAGGCAGCTCTGCAGCTCAGGATAATTAGGGTCCCCAACGCTGTCATGAGGAGAACTTGACACTCACACGGTGCCAGATTGTTCACGGACGGTGCTTGTCATGATCTTGTGTTATTTATACATTACTCTGAGTCAAAAAGCCTCTGTGAAGAGACAGACAGAGTCCTCATAAGTCAAAGTCCTGGACTATTGAAGCTGATGAAAGGTATAAAATAGCTTGCACTAAACCCTCTAAACTGCAGCCATCGGCGAGAGATTTTATCGAAAACATCCCTCAGCAAGGAATGATACGTAGTAATGAGGGAACAAGGAACACGTTTGAACTAACAAACACACTCTGCCAGACTCTGTGGGGTTTTCTTTTGTTTTATTTTTATTGTGTTTCATTTTCTGTCTGCCTACAAAGGCTTGAGTGACAGGCGTGGAGGCTGGCATCTATCACTTCTCTTCAAAACAGATAGGGAACAAACACCAACACTTCTCAACAACGACCCAGAGATAAAAAAAAAAATTAAAAAAAAGAAAAATCTCCTAAAAATAAAAGCATTTTCCTCACACCTGTTGCCACAACCTATCCACCTCTTTTTTTTTTTTTTTTTCTTTTTTTTTTTTTTTTTCTTTTTTTCTTTTTTGCCAAGTGATGCATCAACTAAAATGCAGTTTCTGGGATGTGTTTTCCTTTCTTCAGGATATCACGAAATCACTGAGTGGTTTGGGTTGGAAGGGACCTTTAAGACCATCTTGCTGCAACCTCTATGCCATGGGAAGGGACACCTCCCATTCCTCAATGCCCACTCAGTGGAAGCAGAGCATGGGGATGGGAAACTGCTGTGAGAGAGGAAAAGGGTTGGTTGACTCTCTTGGGGGAGTTTTTCCTCATTTTCCTTTCTCATCACTGCTGGGGAAGCTGTCTGCATGGGGAGGATGACGGGAGGCTTTCTCAATCAATACAGCATTTAGAAGCTTCTTTTTATAGGTCTTTCCAGTCAACAGCTGAAATTCCCCATTCAGTACTTACCCATTTCTTCTCAAACTTTTATCTCCTCCCATTTTTCAGATGACCACAGGTGCAAATGAAAGTCACAGGATGGTAAATTATATATATATATATATATATTTGCTATGACAGAGCTTGTGCCAGCACTGAGCACTGACAATGCACATTACAGTCGAGCTCGTGTATTTCTGATGGCACATTTTACAGTGCTATATATAAAGTTGTTATGGCATCTATTATTCACTGCCAATACAGTTCAAGTTAAAATAGGTTTTATATAACAGTTCAAAGCAATATTTTAAGAAATAACACTTGTGTCAAGGCTGCTGTGTCCTACCAGATTTTGACATTTCAAAGCAATAAAGATCTTTATCCAAAATGTAAGGTTTTGGTGAGACATCTCCCTTGCAGACGTCTCTGGTTTTAATCTGCAGGCAATAGCAAAAGGAGCACATTTCAGTAAAATGAACAGCCAGGTGAACTTTTGACTTGGCTGTTATCTGTCTAGGTGGAAACTGTGATCTGCAAAGTGCCTCGAGGGATGTTCCTGACAAAGAACAATGTCCCATTAACCTGAACCTCTGAAGATATTTTGGAGACATGGAAAACACACTAGTCGGAAAAAGTCATTGGAACATTAAGGAAATGTCTATTATAGGCACAATTTTATATCTGTTTTTCAGGACACAAGATGAGAAAATAATTTATTTCCTTATTTCTTCAGCAACAAAGAAGGTTTTTCTTGCAAAAAGGGCAAATTCAGTGTCTCTTAAAAAAAAAAAAAAAAAAAGTCCCATGACTGGTAGCAGCACTATGAGTTTCTCTAAAATTGTGTGTAACCAGAAGATGTGATGTTTTGTGCTGCTCAAAATCTGCATGTTTCTGGTGCTGGATATGCAGCAACATGGAAATCCCAGTGAGACCAATCTACTTGTACAAAACAAGTTGTGCACAGCTCTGTTCTTCATTCTGCTCCCCAAAGAACAAAGGACAACAAATGCAATACATCAAATTGGCAATAAATTTAGTTTATTAGTTATGTTTGACAGTCAGGAATAATGTGTCATTTTAACCTTCTTGGCTACTCACTGGTTATGAAAATATGTTGGAAAAAAAGTTGTTGTGGTGACTGTGAGCTCAAGGAATCCTCTGTGTACCCACAATTTCTACTGAAAACAGGGAAGTTTTAATGTGCAAGATGAGTACTTGCACAAGAAATATGTTCATGTGGGTCAACAAACAGAAAAACAAAACACAGTGAAAATTATTTAAAAGCACCATCTGCTTTTTCAAATACAGCTGGGGAGAGGAACAATGCTGTCCAAAAAAACCTAATTTTCATTATATTTCTTTCAAAAGAGATGTTAAACAAAATACCATTGGTCCTAAATGTTTTCCCCCTGAGGAGAAATGTTTAAGCTACATTTGAAATAATGTTTGGGGAATGCAGCCCTCATTAAAGCATGAATAGGGATTTTTGAAAGCAAAGCAAAATGGAGAGGAGATGGAGAAAAAAAAACAGGTGAAAAGAAAGTGCACACATTCTCAGGAAGCAAGTGCCTAAACAACATTAACTACTTAAGCTGACTAAATCATTAATTGCATAAACTAAGCTATTCAGAGGTAAATTCACATTAGGCAGAAAGGCATCCAGTATCACATCAACAGTTACAAACCCTGCACAATACATGAATGTTGATTGGGGTTTTTTAAGTTATTTATGATTGTGATTGGGTTCACTTTACCCCCCTCAACTACCTCACCATGGCCACATGGTCCTGTGCCACTTGGTGACATCAGACTGTGGCAGAGAAATGGGATTCAACCAGCAAAATAAAAAAAAGATTTCTCCAAGGGCACAACTGCATGTCTTGACTTTACAAAGCTGGAGTGCTTGAGGCTGCCTTGGGGGTTGTCATTCCCCACTGCTTAATGGGCATCTACTAAATGTGGGGGTTTATTTCCTGGAGAGGACAATGCAGTGCAGCCTCCTGGAGAGGGGCAGTGTAAAGACGAACTGAAAAATGCTCAGATTATATCTCAAACAAAAAGGATCACAAAATCACAGAACCACAGAATGGCTGAGGCACCACAGCGAGGTCATCTGGTCCAGGATTCTCAAGCAGGATCATCCCAGACAACGTGGCACAAGATTCTACTCAGACTGTTCTTACATCTCTCCAGTGAGCTGGTGGTGTTGCTCATGAGATCCTTTCAGAAATCCATTTGCTACCATCCTTCTTGAACATCAAAGTGAAGGAACAGCCCAAAAACATGCATTTTCTTTGCAGCAGAGTTCCCTACAGTTTGTCCTGCTAGATGCACTAAGATCCCTCAAAGTCCAAAATGATAATTCACAGCCAAAGATACTCAGTGTGAGAATATTCTTTGACAGTTTCACCTCTAGTAATGGACACAAGTCCACAAAGCTCATTCATCTCTGCTCAGTGAGCCACAAGGGAAATGAGACTGACTTTGACCTGCTCCTGTAAAAGTGTCAGGATTTCTGACTTGGAGAGATGTGGCCATCACTGTTTGCAAACACAGGTCCCAACCTCAAAGCACCACCCCCAGCAGGAACTTTTGTCCCCTTTTTGCACTGTTAATTCAATCACAATTCTTGCTGCATTGCAACCCAAAATCTATCCTGATAAAATTAGCCCAATTCAATTAAAGGACAGAGTATAGCCCTTAATTAAATGTTCTGATTATTCTGAAGTCCTCTTTTTTTGGTTCATCTTGAGTTTAGGTCTGTAAAAGCATACAAATTAGGAAGATTTTACATGTTGCTTTACCCAGCTATCGCTTAAATTTAACTAACAAGAGTTTTCCAAAAGCGTAAAAAGGAAAGTATAAAAAGAAAAATGTAGGATGTTTAACTTATTCAGGCATCTTTTTGTTCCTTTTATTGCATATTTTTACAGCACTTAAAAAAAAAAAAAGAATAAAAATAATATGTCCTCTTTTAACTACATCAAGACTATCCAAATGCTTTGACACAGCAAAATATTGAATAATTTGAAAAGGTTAGCAAGTTATTTCCTTTTGTCTACCTATTATTCTCTCAAATGGTAAAGCTGAATGTTTTTTGCCTATGACAAATTCCAGTTTCACATTTGTGTGCACTGAAAAAGTTGTTTTGCTACAGAACCCATCTCAATTAAAGCACCTCACCACAGACTCTGCTGTGGAAGACTCACCAGGAAGAACCCAACCATCAGCCCATGAACACGAATGAGGTCTTGTCATTTTCATCACATGCCATACGCATTCCCAACTTTTCCTTCTACCACTGATTCCCACGTTTAGACATTCTTCATGATCTCCCCCGTTTTTAGCAACGCTGTACCGGCAGCGATGTAAATCCGCATTTCCTTTGTGCCGAGCAAGGCACAACGCAAAGGATTCTGCTCTCCTGGCCCACCAACCATGGTGGGAGGAGGTTACTGACCTCAATCTGCTGAATGGCCTCTTCCCGCTGGCGGACGGCTTCCAGATCCTCCTCCGTGATTTCCGAGAGCAAGGCTTGGTCCTGGCCCTGGCTCTGCCACGCGCCATCGCCTCCGTTAAAGATCTTCTCATCGTCAGGCAGGTCAGAGAAGGGGGCCTTGGGGCTCTGCTGAGATGGGAGAATGGAAATAAAGAAGAGGAAGTGTAAATGTTTTGCAGTTTTGCGCAGCTTTGGTGTGGGGAAAGAAAAAATAATATAAGAGGTGGCATAAACAGTAGTGAAAAGGTGAAGAGGAGAAAAGTAAATTACATGAGAGGAAACATTTTAAGTCTCAAAGGAAATGTTGGGACCAGAAATTAGATCTTCTGAGCTACTTTTGGGCCCCAGTAATCAACTTCAATTTGACATACTTCTGACAAAAAATAGCACATATTTCTGAAAAATAGCACATATACCTTACACACATATACCCTAATTGTTTAATTTCCCTGCAAATTCTTCCTGAATTAGATGCTTTCTCAGGCAAAAGAAATCCTACTCATTTGTCTTCAAGATTTTATGATCCAGCTTGCAACATTCAAAAATACAATTATTCCAACTTTCTCCATTTATGAAATAAACAGAACAGCTTAAAGAAGGGAAAATCACTGCAGTGACGTGAGAGCAGAGTGATCATCCTGAGCTCCCCACAGGTTCATGGTGTTCACCCTGTGGAATTGACCTGCTTTTTCTGACACATCTGATCACAGCCATAGAATCACAGACTGGTTTTCGCTGCAAAGACTTCAAAGATCACCTCATTCCACCCCACTGCCATGGGCAGGGAGACCTTCCACTGTCCCAGGTTGCTCCAAACCACATCCAACCTGGCCTTGGACATTTCCAGGGATAGGACAGCCACAGCTGCTCTGGGCAACCTGTGCCAGGGCCTCAACAGTCTTTGAGGAAAGAAATTCTTCCAAGCATCTAATCTAAATATGCCCTTTTTCTGTTTTAAATCATCCACATGATGATGATATATAGGCCATATGGCCTATCTGCCTGCTTAATAAGCTTTTCGCGCTCTTTTTTAAGCCCCTAATCTGTTTTATAAGACCCAAGATACCATTTTCTTCTATTTTGGGAACTGCATTTATATTCAGGTCCAGATTTGAAAACCTTGTTCAAGAACCAGTTGGATCTACACAAAAAGTAGGGGCAGAAGTTTAACAAGGTCTTCTCCACTCAGGTTTTAGGTGCTGTGCCTGGGTCAGGTTCAGTCCTGACTGGACTTGGAGAATGAACTGACTCAAGGTTGCTCTGGAGGCCGAGCTGAAGCTCTAAACTCAAAGGTGCTGTTGAAGGCTCCAACCTTGCAACTGCATTAGGATTCCACTTTAAACAATGCTCACGGTCCTCTAACGTGGTCTTGAGCTGAGCTAACCAAAAGTTACAATAAAAAAGCAAGGCAAGTGCTTCTGATGCTCTGAAATTGAATGAAGAAATGTCAGTGGTCCAGCACATCCTTGACCTAAATGTCCCCAAAGCCTCTGAAAGCTACAGGAGAAAACAAGCACTCAGTCTGATGTTCAGTTCTCTGAATCTGGGTTTATCTGAAGCCCAAACACAGGGAGCTGTGCCTGAAAAAGTAAAGCCTTTGCTGTCTTATTGGGGCTACATCTTCAAAAGTATTAATTCCCCTGAATTCTCACATTGTGAGGAGGAAGTGAGGCCACAGGGCAATTTGATGGAAGTGCACAGGACTGGAGAACTGGAAGGACAGGGAAGGCTTGAGTCTGGAAATATTTAACTCTCTAACTCTGCTTTAACACTTTAAAAAGCCTGCAATTCCCGTATTTAGAAACAAGAGAATTTTTGCATTGACCTACAGTTAGACTTTGTCTTATAAAATTAATTTATTATTATCATCACCATACCTTGTTGAAGACAAGGAAAATAACATGTGGAAATAAGGAAAAAAGGAAAATAAGCATGGTGAAGGAACTGAGTGAGGGAAGAAGTAGAAGGAAATAGGAAAATCAGCAGCAAACAGTCAAGTATCTTTCAAAATATGAACAGAATATGAAAATCCTTGGTATTAATATCTTACTTTGTTTCATCTTCTGCTTTCCAGAGATCTACTGAGAAAGGGTGTGTTACAGGAAGAAAATCATCATTTAAAATTAGGTTAAAGATTAATTTACACTATATAAGACATATTTTAATAGGATTAAGATACTCTGGGGGTGTTTCATTCACTAATTATTATGTGCCTTGGACACTAACTTCCCTGGTAGAGTGTTTCAGTGCCAAAAGAGTGTATTAATGGACTCTGGAAAAAGCCCTTGGGGCATTCTAATGCTTCATTTAGTAACAGAGGTGTCCTCTCATCTTCACCAGTGGGCTCAGATAACCAGAGGCAAACTGCACATGGCCAAGTGGGCTGGAACTTCCAAGAATCTCCCTTATGGAGACACAGGAAAAGTGCTCTGATGAAATCTGGGCACTCTGGTCACAGCAGGCATGCTGCACCAAGGACCTCAATGCCCACAAATGGACACTCAAAGCCATGCAAGTCCTTGCAAGTGTGAATTTCAGCAAGAGATGACAAATTTACAAGCGTTCAAATGCTTCCTGTTCTGATGTGGGAGCAAAGGGATAACAGGAGAGGCAGCAATCAGCTCTTCAGATTAGGTTAGTCCATGGAAGAACACAGCTGTACCATAAATATGCTTTATCTTGGCCTGTGCCAACTTTATTTGTCATCCTCACTTTCTGGGTCTGGTATCTCTAAATTACACGTTCCCCCTGCAAATTACTCAGAAAATTCATTGCGAGGGCTGCTGCTCAGTCATCTTTTAGAGGAAAACCAGCTATCCGTGTGTTTAAATAAGTAAAGTTCTAGTCAGAGATATTTTTCTCTATACAAAGTAGTGACCTAAGTTAATTTCAGAGCTGCTGAAGTCAATTACATGCGTTTGCATCCTTAACATCTTCCAAAAAATCCACCCATGGCTGCTGAATGGGTAAATCAGTAAAACAACAGGATGCAGAGGGGCTGATATTTCCTTCCAGACATAAAAATGGCTCAGTAATAGCGTTAAATGCAGTCACCAAGACCTGCTATCAGGATCTCTATATCATGCTAACAAATAAAAGTGATTTTGTGCTGTCCATTCAGGGTACAGAGCCCCTCATTTCTGTGATGAAGTAAAAAAAAAAAAAAAACAAAAACAAACTTAAATCTGAAATCGTGAAGAAATCTAATCACTTCTAATGCTCTGATTGAAAGCTGCATATATCTGGGCTTATCAGTGCTCTTCATTCCCTTCTGAGTTATGTTCACTGCCATGTCTGACAAAACATTTTATTTATAGCAAGAAAAGATCAGATGGAGGGCACTTGCTGAGCCTCCACAGATAAAGTTCCCTTTGACACTGCACTGGAAGGGGCCATAACTCCCCGTACAGGCATTTCCACAATAAATTTGATTTAGTGCCAGATTTTATGCCCTCTGAATCTCTGTGTAATTTTCTGTCGGATTTCCTTTCATAAATTGTTAATTGGATGTGTTTGAAGTTTTTCTTTTGTTGAAATTTGCCTCTGGCAGATTTTTGTCAAGATGTATCTATAAACTGAACTCTGCCAATGGAAAAAAAAAAAAAATAGCAGAGAAAAAGTTGAGTGTATCTGATATGCTCAGTAGTTCTTTTAAAACGAAATCCTTAGGACTTAGGGTCATACTGTGCTGTTGTTCATCATATCTGAAAAATTATGCCCAGGCACAACATTTTTCTTGTTGGATAAAATCTTTTCAGTAGGATAAAATCATTGCTGCTTACAACTACACTTTTTTATCAGATTTATTTTACCAATGGGGAGATACTATATGCAGCTGCTGATACAGGGGAAAAA
>VWZN01004043.1:162754-172767 GCA_013396955.1 Regulus satrapa
TCATCAATCACGGTTGTTGTCAAGGAAAAAAAAAAAAAAAAAAAAAAAAAAAAGGTTTTATCTGGATGATGACAGCTTCTGTCAGTGCCTGTACTTTATCAACAGTAAAATCTTTGCCTCAGAAGTTGCATGTCTGAGACCCCTCCAAAAACAACCCCCCCCCTTCCCAACCTTGGTCCTGCCTCACTCCCCATTTTTCTATCAGAAGCAACAGAATACCACAAATTTGACAACTCCTGTCACAAAAAATAACCAAGAAAGGGATTGAAATGACCTCTCTTCTGGCTCCCATATGGTCTTTATTCCACAGAGAAGCAGAAATCTGATGGGAGCTCCAGCTAACATAACCCCAGCCAGCCCTCACAGTCCACCTTCAGAGAGCTGGGAGTCTCCTGTAGCAGTGAGAGTGTCCTGGCACCTCTCAGTCCTGCAGCTCCTTTTTGCATCACTAACTTCAATGATGACATTCCTGAATGCCAGTTCCCTTACAAAGCTGTTCCCTTACCACAAATTCAGGGCATGAAATATTGGCTGGGGATGTGTGAGAAATGTCTTTTTTTTGACAGAGACATGTTTAGTGATTTCAAAGGAAAATTTCCTCTCCAGTCCTCCCCAAAACCTGAAAAGTTAGACAAAAATTACACAACAGAGGGAAATAGAGATACACACACACACACACACACACACACACACACACACACACTCCCTCCAGCTCAGATAATAAAGGTGAGAAATAAGATGTGACTCCTGCAGGCTTGCCAAAAATAACTGTAAGAATTGATGTAAATAACCAAGATTTATTGAAGCTGGATTTACAGACTGTCCACCAGGTGAGTGACACCACAGAGACAGGAGAATGAAGAGCTGAGGAAGACATTCACAAATTCTACTTTCAACCTCAGCATGAAGACTGTTGAGAAGGGAACTTGACTAAGGCTGACATGAGAAAAAATAAACCCATTTCTATGCCTCCTCCTTCCACTCCAAACTTCATCAGGCTTGTGTGCTGGGGAAGAGGGTTTAATTTCTGTTTGTGAAAGTTTGGGAAGAGGATACAAACACAGTAACTTGGAATGGATGTGGTAGAGCTGTTGACAGAGAAAGGGGAAGGGGAGCAAGAGGTGGGAAAGCAGCCCTTGGAAAGGGATCTGGGGGCTTTGGTTGACAGCAAGTTCAATTTGAGCCAGCAGTCCCCCACCTGGATGGAAAAACTAACTCTGGAGAATAAAAAAATGTACAGTGGTCCTTTTTCTCTGACCACTACTCCATTCACATGCACATTTCAAGTATCTGGAGCATTGCTGGGTTGTGAGGCCCTGGAGATGCCTTTGATATGCACAGCATCATTCACAAATTCCTTGTTACCTCCCAGTTTATAGGAGCACAGGTAAAACCAGTCTCACTTGTCTGAGCTAATTTTGTACTACAGACTGCAGGCAGCTCCAAGGAAATCTTCTGCAACCATGAAAAAAGAGTATTTCAGAGCTTTTATGAGACTCGGGGAGTAAACCAAGGAAGGTGGCTCTATCTTCCCCAGTCTCCAGAAGCCTTCTGCACCTCTAGTAGGGATATGGGCCGCTCCAGCAGCAACCACCACACCTCCCACAGCTCCTGCAAACTCTCACATCTCCCTGGGTAACATTTGGCTCTGGCTTTCAAACCAAATGCAAATGCAGAGATGTTTATCTCTTGCTTTATAGTACATATAGACACATAAACAGCTTTATGAGGATCTCCTATTCTCAGTAGCATACAGGCTCAGAGATGCACATTTTATTGCGTGTAGAATAATGAGGCTGGAGTGTCTGCATTAGAGATCAATAAAACACAGTGCATGGAGGGCCACAGTGCAGAGCACTGCTGGAGTTACTCTGCCTGACACATTTTTAATCGCAGGTTGGCACTGCAAAGCTGCCTGGGACAAAAAAAATGACACAGAGCTGCCAGTTTGGCCTGACTATCCCCAAAATACAGCCAGGTTAAGGCTGACAGATAAATCGGATTAGATGATCTCTCTCAAACCATCCTTCCAAAACAACTAACCTTGCAGGCTCAATGAGATTTAGAGCTGTACCATGCTAAGCAAAAGCCCAAAGCAATTACAGGTAGAAAGGCCTCAGGCAGGCACCGAACAAGCAGCCTGGGATTTCTAAATCTTTTAGAGGAGAGAAATAGTGATATTATGATTTTGCATTATCTTTCACACGGAAGATCACAGCAGTGATTGGTAATCTGAGCTCTGTTATCTTAGCAGAGGAGCTTCCCACAACAACTGAGAAAGAAATTCATCACAATAAAGCACAAATTAACCATTGCCTGCTCTTCCTTATCACTCTAAAAAGAACAAATTTAAAATTAACACAACAAGGACAAGTTTCAAGTGAAATGCGGTGAAATCTTCCTGCATGCATCACTGACATGGGAAAATACAGAAATGGATTCAGCATTTTCTTCAATTTATGCAAATCTGATTACTCTGCACCAATGTAATATGAGAAAAACCAGGACGGGGAAATTAGAATAAAGGGAAGGGTTGAAGTACATTTTTATTTAAATTAACTAGAATCCTTCATGTGTTTCTGCCTTCACTCTTGATCAAGGTGTTTACTTTTGAATGAAAGGAATGTGAAATTGAGCAAGAAAACCACCCTTTTCACCAATTTCCTACTACAAAATCTGCAAGAAATTACTAATTTTAGGGAAAGTGTATTAACAGAAAGAATTTTGCTAGTTTGCTTTTCATCATTTTAAAATTTGCTCATTCAGGTCTTTGCAGTCACGAGGACTGAGAAAATCTTTTCAGTTTCCTGGAACTGGAAGAGACTTAGTAACAGAGTACCTAGTTCATACCTCCTACTGTTTTCCTCTTCTTTAGCTTGCCTTCAAGACTTTTATTACTTCACCAAATTCATTCTAAGCAATCCTGACCTCATCACCCAGGGCTGCTTGAGTTCAGAGTCGATCTTACTGTACTCAGGGTGGGAGAATTAAATGACCTGTCTGTGGTAGATGAAGAAAAAGAAAATAAGCCAGGGGCCCGAGGTTTAGCTCTCTGATAACTGATGTGCTTTTAAGAAGCACAGCACATTTTCTCCCCACAGTGAAGACCAAATTTAGGAGGAATGCCCTTCCTACCAGGCTTAGATGGTGGGGCTGACACTCATTTTGCTCATGGAGATCATCAGCTTCTAGGTCAAACTACAGTTGATCATGAGCACTAAATTTTGCCATGTACTTTCACCCTGTCTGATTGAAGGAAGGAGCAGCTTGGAGCAGCTTGTCCTGTTCCTATTTCCAGTCCTTCTCCTTCTTTATTTTTCCCTCTTGATTTGGCAACTTTATCTACCATGCAAAGAGGTGGTCCCACGGCAATGTGAGTGAAACAAAACAGAATCAGTGAAGAGAGGCACACATTTCCCCTCTCTGTAATCCAAACTTCTCTGCTTTTCAAACCCATTTCACTGGATGACTCCAGCCTGCCTGCACCCATCCTTCCCAAATCCAACTGCCCAGGCTTCCACCACCTTCAGGTGTCATCTCCATATATGCAGAGCAAGTGGATGTACATTCCTTTAAGGCTGTCAGGAAGGAGAGTGTTCACCAGTGTTGTTATAGCAGCACAGCACATTCCTAAAGCTGTCCCTGCCCTTCCCTAGCTGTCTGTGATATATTCTCAGCATTCTCTGTCTCTACACATCTCTGCTGGCACCAAGTTTTGGCTGGCAGTGCTGTCTGAGAGCTGAGCTCTGCTCTGTGCCTGGATCCTGATGCAAGGCAGAGACTCCCTGCTCGCAGCTCCCTCGCCCAGCATTTCTGTGAATGGCCCATGCCTGAAAGAGCTCACAGCCACACCAAGGCTGGCCAGAAAGAACCGTGCTGTCTCTGCCTCCCAACATATGTGCTGCACAGCTGGTGAGCAGGCTCCTGGTAGAAAAGCAAACAAGAGAGAGAATGAGTCACTGGCTCACCCATTTAACGCCCATCTAGTACCAAAAAAAAAAAAAAAAAAAAAAAAAAAAAAAAAAAAAAATTAAAATACTGAGGAGTCTTCTGTTTATCCTGGGTTCACACAGAGTCAAGAACCAAATTCAGCTTGATTTCCTGCAGCAGAGACAACCCCTAGCATGGGCACAGTGCCACTCTAGAGCAGTGGAAAAGCAGAAAGATGCTGGAAATAAAAGAAAAAAAAAAACCCACACACACATACACACACACACAAAAAAAAAAAAAGCAACAAACAAACAAAAAACCAAAACAACCCTGCTTTTGTATTTTACATTTTGTTTTTGGACCATTCCTCCAGTTTTATTTTTAGAAACATGTTTGACTCCCATAAAAATCCACTGCCATCAATTTTTTAATCTCTCTTTGTTCCTGGCTTTTGGCAGGGTTTCACTGGACTGCTCAGTGTCCAAGCAAATGTTCAGAGCCTGATATTGTGCATCACCCTCATTTAGTGACTCTTTAAAAAATATCTGCCCATTTTACAGCCCCTGCACTGCCAGGATGCTTATGTTACTGCCCAAAGGCCTGACCCCAAATTAGGACAAAAATCAGAGGACTCTTGTCACCACATACTAGGAAGAGCCTTGGAGGGATGGGTGGTCAGTCGATGGGAATGGGGCTGGGGACACAAGATGATCTCACTCCAACCCCTAGAAAGTGGGGTCCCCCTTTGTTGGAGAGAAGGATGAAAGTAGAAGCCAAGCTTTGAGCAGCAGAGTGGAACAACACCTCATCATCCCACCACAACTTTTGCCACCATCCATGGAAGAGTCTCATTTTGCATAATTATAGAACCAGAGTAAGGTTCAGGTTGAAAGGGGCCTTAAAGATCATCTCACTCCAACCCCTAGCATGAGCTGGGACACCTTCCATTACCCCAAGTTGCTCCAAACCCTGTCCAAACTGGTCTGGAAAACTTCCAGGGATGGGGCAGCCACAGCTTCTCTGGGCAACCTGTTCCAGGGCCGTCCCCACCCTCATACTAAATAATTTCTTTCTAATATCCAATCTAAATCTCCCTTATTCAGTTTGGGGTAGTTTTCCCATTTCCTGTCCCTCCTGGCCCTTGTCCCAGGTCCCAGGTCCCTCTCCAGCTCTCCTGGAGACCATTTAGGCAGTGGAAGGGGCTCTAAGCTCTTCCTGGAGCCTTCCTTTCTCTAGGCTGGGCAACCCCAGCGCTCTCAGCCTCTCTCCAGAGCAGAGGTGCTCCAGTTTCCTGAACATCTTTGTGGCCTCCTCCATGGATCACTACAAATGACCCATGACCTTCTCACTCTGGGGGGACGCAGAACAGATTTCCTGTTATAATCTTCTCATGCTTCAAACCAAACTTTTTTTTTCCCCTTTTCGTCCAAACATTAGATGTTACAGCTCAACGGACACAATCAGCCAAGTGGCAATACTGGGATAAAATAAAGACACTTCGAATTTTACATTTTATTACAGTGCTGCCTTTTTAAGTGTACATTTATGGAAGAGCACTGCACAGCAGAGCCCAGTTACGCAGGAACTTTAACAATTGAAAGGTTCTGTAAGATTTGCTCTTAAGAGATACATTCAACAAAACTAGGATCATATTTTCAACTAAATTGGTGAAATGGCTTCTGTTCCTCTAAGTATTCCCACTAAAGCCCCAAAACATCAACAGAACTTTCCCACTGCCCACATGTCCCTGCAGGAGGGGTTGATGGTTCTTTCTCCTGGTCAGTGATAATTCCCACCCAAATCAGTCTAATCTCCCGACCTGTAAACAACCTAAAAATACAAGTTTAACTGAAGGGAATGAAATGCTTGCCCTGATTTCTGTGTGCTCTGACAGCAAGGAGTGACATGGACGAGAGAACATTGTTGTACTGGAAATATTTAACAACAGTCAACCTCATTTAGAGGATGTGAGCTTCAATCTCTAGAAAAATGAAGAGTGACAACTTGAATTTCAAGTCAAATCAAGTCAGAACATTTACTGGTTCAGAGAAAAACACAAGAACAGCAGAAAGAAAATTATATTCTTCCTCAAGAATAGTGATAGAGTTATTAAAGAGCTAGGGAATGTCTCAGGGAAGAGAAACAAACACTATTAGGGAAATATAGACACAGAAGTGTATTTGGCAACAAAGTGCCTGCGAAGTGAAATAATGAAAATAGGAAGTGTAAACACTGCTAAAGGGAACAAACTCTTGCTTCTGAGTTTGTCCAGGGAGAATGAAATAGGGAGAATTTGGCAGTTTGCTAATTTATCCTGTATGAGTTCTTTACAGGGCAGGATGAAGTGAATTTAACCTTCCAAACGGTGACAAGAAATAGGAAGTTTCAGGAAGGGAAGCGGTGCAGAGCAGCTTTATTATCCTCAGGTGCTCGGTGCTGTCTCGGTGATATACGCTCACAGAGATGTTAACCTTTCCTCATTCAGTCCCACACCACCCCATTAGCATACAGGCTTTCATGAGCATTGAAAAGCTATCTAAACTGTTTCCCAAATAAAGCATTCAGCAAAACGATTTATTAAAAAAAAAAAAAAAAAAAATCTGAAAGGTTTTCAGCTCAGCACCTCTGGAATGTGACATGTAACAAAATCGCCCATAATCTAATCATTTTTTCCAGTTAATATCAGGACAATGTCTTAACTGTGTCAGAGGTAGGAGAGGCCACAGATAAACATTCAGATAATTTCTACCACAGATTTTTATTGCACTATCATTATTATTTATTTTGCTTCTGTTTTAACTGTGCTATTGACTTAGCAAACTGATGGGGTTTTAACCATCGACACTAGTGTTCTTTATTAGCTTTAGCACTTAACCTACATGTTTCTTTCCTACCATCAGGCTACCCTGGCTTACATCATTTAACTCCACGAGTTAAATTCACCTGGTCTTCATTTGTATTTTCACCTTGAAAGTATTTATAGACTGTAATCATGTCTTTATTGATACTTTCTTCAAGATTATTTCATTTACCTCCCTCATTTTCTCATCTGATGTTTATAGACTATATACCTTGTGATATTTTACTTGCCCTGTTTGTGTTCTCTCTGTATACACCAAAGCCCTTCCCAAGCCATAAATTCCAAGATTTCATTGCTTGTGCCATAAAAGTATATTTCTGTTGGAAACCTCCACCCAAACACAGGAGAAATTTTGTCACATGGTAAAATCCACTCTCAAAAATGCTGCATGGGGTTTTGATTGGTTGACTTGCTGCATCTTGATAATTTTCCTAACTATTTGACCCAGTCCCACAGGACTCAAATCTGATCATTTTCCACTCCTACAGTAATAAAGAAGTAATGAACTGATTCTGAAAGGCTGGGACACACTCATTGTATTAAAATAATATTTCACTCTCTGAAAGAGACCTCTGTTGACAAACCCACATTGGAACAGGGTTCTCTCAGTGGAAAGGTGACACAGTTTTCTGCTGTTCCTCTGAAAAGTTTGTGTGTGTGAAAATGAGATTTTTATCACCTAAACCCAGGTTTTCACTGCACAAGGAGCTCCTTACTAACACCCATGGTTGCAGATGCTGCCACTGAACCCATGAATTCTGTAGGGACAAAGGGATCACAGTGAACTACAGGAAGAGTGGTTGCAGGGAATGTATTTCCTTCTGCTCCTGCCTACTAAAAACTGTGAAGTGGGTTTCTCCAGCAGGAGATTCAATCCAATAAAGTTCTGCCCTTCTTTTTTTATTTTTTTTTTTGTTTTTTTTTTGTTTTTACCTTTGGCCTTTTCTCCAAACTGGCAATAGAGTCAAGGAGCTTCATCCTGTTAACAGAGCTGCCACTTTGCTCCTTTAGATATCAAGTGTCATTCAGAGAAGGAGGGCTAAATTAGGCAGATGCTGGTTCAGGACTGGTGGTATTGACATGTAAGTGGGATCCCTCAACACCAGTTTGAGATGTTTGCACAGTGGATGTCTTTGTTTGAATTGATCAGGCAAATTGAACTGCCAGAAATCCACTTCTCCAACTTTACATACCCACAGTGGAGGCACTGACCTCTGAGCTCCTGATTAAGGCTCCCACTATAATCGATGGGGACATGGTCAATAAAGCCAATGGAGATAAGAGCCCTATTCTCTAGATTAAAAAGATTGACAGCTACTTAACACAGGACTGTGCCATAGACTATTAAGGGAGCTTGAATGTCAGGTTCAGAAGTAGAAACTTACACTACACATGCCCAGCTGTGGCCAAGGAAGACTATGGGGGAAAAATATCCAAATAATCCAAAACAATATTAAAAAAAACCGAAACCAAAACAAAACAAAAAAAAAAAACAAAAAAACAAACAAACAAAAAAAACCACACAAAACAAAACAAAAAAACCCTAAACACAAAGACAAAAACAAATAAACAAAAAATGGCCAAAAATCACACAGATTTTTTTTCTGTTTTTTTTTTCTTTTTTGAACAAAAAACAATATATCATACTTAGCTGAGTTGAGTACACTAAGATGTCTTTGTTTCACTCAACTGACTGTAGAAAGAGCCTTGTTGCCTTCAGAGAGAAATCTACTGGAAGAATGTAACAGAGATTCCCTGAGCATGCATGGTTTGAATTCCCAGAAGATTTGTCACGGACTAGGTGAGGAGAAAGAGGCAAGACAGATCTGGGGTGATGGCCTAGTAGCTGCCTCTTGGATTCCCTCTTCATGGAGATATCCTGTTTTCCCCCACATGGCACATGTAAGAGTAGAAAACGTGTTTGCAATTACCTGGTCAGTGTGACAAAGAAGTGAGGAAACCACCTCTGGTTTGCTGATGTGAAGTTTGTTTATTCATCTGTCACACAGAATGACCTCCTGTCTCACCACACAGAAGGCAGAATCACGTGAAAAGTTCAACTTTTTTTTTTTTTTTTNGTTTTTTTTTTTTTGGGGTTTTTTTTTTTTTTTTTTTTTTTTTTTTTTTTTTTACAAGATTCCTACAGCTGGTGAGGATGGGAGGCAACCAGCATCTCCCTCGCAGACCAGGTCGTTAATAGACTTAACACTGTGAGTATATGAAAAGATCTAAGCTATATATTCACACTGTGTGAGATCACACTGCATCAAAACTTTGATAGATGCCCCTGCTGTTTGCTCATCCTTAAGGAGCAATGACCCGGACATTAGCATGCCTAGTAAATTGTTCTAATGTGTGGTGAAAGGGGACTAATGGATACAGTAATTGATTGTTTGATGGATAGCTGGGGAGCCCTTTGATTATGAGTTTTTGCTACGGTCCAAGACATTTTCATTCTCCAGTTAACCCAGAGCTGATTGCTTGCATGAATTATCTCCTTCTCTGACTGCAAATATCATTCACTTAATAAATATTTCATTAGAAACAAACCAGTGGTGGGGAGGGAGGAGGAAGCAGATGCTCAGTGCTGTGTCTGTTGAAGATTTTACAGAGTTTACAGAACAGACACAGAGATTACCCATGAAATGGGCTTGGGTCAGACAAGAGGTCTTTGCTTCTCCAGGATTTAGTGCTCAGAAGCGAGAAGAAGCCTGAAGGTCAATTTAAATCAATCAAGTGAGGCCCAATATGGACCAAGAATGATGTACTGCAGTGCCAAAGCCACTGTGTAAAAGTTGGCTTCCTCACAAATCCCACCCTCCTCTCTCCCAAACTGCAGACTGAGCTTTCATGTTACAAGGAGGGATCCTAACCAAGAAATAGAATATCAGCAAGAAAATGTTTATCATTACTGGGATTTCATTGGTGAGGGTAGAATTTCAATCCCAGTGAAGGTTATAGCAAGATTTTCCTGCCTAATAATGTGGTCTTTTTGATCTTTTTTTTTCCCATTATATCTTCTCCAAAGTTATTTCTACTTTTATTTGGCTTTTCATATTTAATTATTCAGTGACTCCTGCACTGAACACATCTGTTTAATTTCAGATGGTTACTTTCCATCATGACACTCTAGTTTTGAGTTTTGAAGATCACTACTCTTCTCTCCAAGGAGAGTTCTCCTAAAGGGCAGTGCAGAAATCAGGCAGAAACAGACTTTTTTTTT
>VWZN01004045.1:0-19709 GCA_013396955.1 Regulus satrapa
TATAAAGACTTCCAGGAACAGAAATGGCTGCAATGCGTAAATGACAAAACACCAATAGTTTTGCCTTCTGCTGTAATAGAATTGACGAAGCCCTTCTCTAACTTCTGCAGACAATGGAGAAGAACACTGCAAAAGTCACTCTTCGTCCTTATTTATTTATCATATTCCCTTGGAAAGACTGAATTCCTGTCTCCAAGACACATTCAAGATGTGATTCTACTTCCTTATGTAACTAATAGCGAAAAAATTGAAAGCTGTCCTCAAAGAGCAGCAGCCTGAGTCCAGGTGGTTTTTTTCTCTCTTGAGATTAAACATCCTCCTTGCAAATTTGCCTGCATTTGCCTGCAAATCCTGCCTGTAGTTCCTGAGGTGGAACAACCCTGATCCCACAAAGATGTCTCAGACAATGGACAGAAAGTTAGGCTGTTGTAATGCCAGGTCTCTGAGAAATTACTTTTTATATTACAGAGGTGCATTCAGAACTGTTTAAGAGCACTTGTACAGGGAAAAGGGTCCCTGGAATTAAGCTTTCCTTATATTGAAAATTATTACCAATTCCTGACCTACAGCAAATTTCTGTCCAGCGAAGGAAGTGAATATTTTGTCTTTTTTCCTCCTTTTTTTTTTTTGTTTCTCCTCCCTTCCCCAAAGCCTGACAGAAACCATCAGAGTGCAACGACAAGGACCCATCTCTGAATTTCTCACCTTTTTTGTGTTCCAAGGAATTTCAGCGCCTGTGCCCAGAAGTGTTGTCCCCTGGATTGTGTGACTTAAGGTGCAGCTCCTTGTGTCATCCTGTGGTGCTGGGCTGGGCAGCCACTGTTTAAAAAGCCATGGTGTTTTCAGCGTGACCCTCCAGGCAGCCAATCGCTTGTGGGGGGAAATACCTCCTCTGTGTGGGTATGATCATTCAGATTTGAGCCACTTCCCTCTCCCCTCTTTGCAGTGTCGTAGAAACATTATTTTTTACTCATTCTTCCTTCCTCAGGAGTTCTTGCAAGAGCTGTCCATACAAACCTGGCACTGGTGGCGTGTCCTACTCGAGGCCCTGAGATGCCCTGGTTTCACAGCCCCTGAAGATGAGGTTTTAGTGCTGCTCAGGTAGAGACATTTTAAGTCCTCTCCTGTGGAGATTTCACAACCTCCCTCTGCATTTCTCCTTCCCTCCTGTCCCTGCCCAGCTGTGACACACCTCTCACCACAGTGGGTCCTCTTCTGACCCATAGCCTCTTCCAGCACAGTTCAGCACCTTACGGAGTCCCTACTGCTTCACTCAACCTTGCACCCAAATTTCCCACATCTGCTTGTCCCCAGACTCTGCTTGCACTGCCTTCAGCATGGAGCTCTGGGATCAGGAGCTCTTTCAGTGCACCTTCACTCCCCACAGGCTTTCAGCACAGTCCCTCAACATCTCAGGCACTTCTGATTTCACAAAATCCCTCCAGCCCCCCATGCCTTTCACTTCCAGTTTCACAACTTCCCCCTGAGCAGAGCTTCAGGCTCTTCCTCACTTTGTGTCTCCTGAAGAGACAGAACCCACCACCACCCACCCACAATCCCAGTCCTGTCTATGCACACTCCATGTCCACGAGCCATCCAGCTCCACCTGCCAAAGGGTGTGGAAACAGAGAAAACACCTTTCTCCTTTCCTGAAATCCTTACAGGGAACTATTTTGGGGAGGGGCCAGCCTCCCCTCTTAGTTCCTTGGGCCAGGGAAGTAAAGGGACCGGAGTGTGACGCCACCCAAATCGCTGCCATGTGTGTCAGTGGGCATAGGAAAGGGCAGATCCAGCCCAAATTTGCTTAGCAGGTCAGAAACACATTAGTACATCTTCAGCTTCTGTTGTCATCTGTTCTTCCTCTTCCTTTCCCAAACACTGTAAGACTTTTTTTTACTTTCTTACCCAATCCTATTTCCTATAGTGGTTACTGGGAAACTCTCATTAACCTGGCTAGGACTCCAGGCTATGGTGTAAAATAATATTTAAATTAAAGTATATTTTTTATCCAGAGCACTATTTAATCTCCTCATTAATTTGAGGGTTTCCATTTTCTCTGCATGGATTGCTACCATTCCCTGTAGGGAGACATTCAAAATGCCTTTGTTGTTATTGGGCCATTCTGAATTCTATTAAATGTCAGCAAAACGAAGGAGTGGACAGTGGATTAAACTATTTACTGATGCACCTAAATCACAAGTTGAAAATACACAGTACACTTCAGAGCAATGATGAGTTGAAGTAATACACAAATTCATCGAATTCTGGAATGGTTTGGATTGGAAGGACTTTAAAGCTCAGCCAGTTCCACCTCCAGCCATGGGCAGGGACACCTTCCACTATCCCAGGGTGCTCCAACCTGTCCTGGTTGGAGGATGGGATAGCCACAGCTTCTCTGGGCACCCTGTACCAGGGCCTCACCCCCCTCCCAGGGAAGAATTTATTCCCAATATTCCATCTAAACCCACCTTCTGTAATTTTAAGCCATTTTTCCTAACTCATTAGGTGAATAGATCAATTTCTTTCCAGAGGAAAGCCTGGAGTGGCAAAGGCTCAACTCAGCTGACTTCCACAGATGTATAGGTCTGAATTCCTCCCCTCCCTCAGTTTCCCAATTTGTAAAATATGGATTTTTTTTTTTTTTACTTACTCTTTACTTCACTACCTTTGCTGAAACATTCAAGTTCTTGCAAAAGGCCTGATTTCATGGGCTACCAGCAATGAAATTTCATGGAAAATAGGGACTTGGTGTGTCATCAAGAAGTGACCCAAGCCACCTTCTGTCTCTCTTCTACTTACTACTAGAAACCACAAAGATTTTTTTTTTTAATTTTTTTTTTTTTAATCATGAGGGCTTGTGGAGTTTTTTGGGATATACAACGATTTAAAAATCCTCATAATTTTACTGTTTATTACTCACAGTGCTATAAAGACTGAAGCTGTGGATCTAAGGGGCCTTTACACTCAGGAAATGCACAAAGCATGGATTCATGGTAGAGTCTGGGAATGTTAATTCGACCAGGTTATACCACATGCTAGCCCAGTTTAATATTCAGCTAATCTTTTGGCTGTTATTTCCAAGAATCATGGAATTGTTAAGGCTGGAGAAGCCCTCCAAGATCATCGAGTCCAACCATTCCCTAGCAGTGCCACCACTAATGCATGTCCCCTAGTGCCACATCCCATGTTTTTAATCCCTCCAGTTTGAAGGTGACTCCACCACTGCTCTCGGCAAACTGTGCCAGGGCTGGACCACCCTGTGAGTGAAGAAATTTTTTTTCTAAAATCCAACCTAAACTTCCCCTGGCGGACGGGATTAATTTCTTCTCGTTCTCACCCCTGAGCATTCACATCTCCCTCCTCAAGCCCCAGGAGCCCTTGAGCTGGGAGATTTCCTTGGAGAGGGTGGAGGAAGTCTGAGTAAACAGGGAATTGAGCCCTGGAGGAGGAAGATTTCCCTGGAGAGGTTTGAAGAAAGTTACTTAAACAGTTGGGTTTTTTTCCTCTCTGATTGCTGGGCTGTGTGTGCACCCTTCAGTGCCCACACTCCCTCCAAGCAGCTGTAACATGGGCAGGAAAAGCCAGGATACACTTGGTGATACAGGAAAGCAAGGACTTAAATGAGGTGGGATTAAAAAATGGTACCTCCTAAGCAAGTGTTGGAAGCTTTTCAGAAGTTGTTCTATGTTCTTTAAAGCTTCTACCAGGAAATGGAGGTGTTGGGGGCATAAAATCTTACAGCTCTTACACAAATATTAGATCTCCAAACACAGAGGAGGTAAGTTTTCCAGGATCTTTCCCTTTCTTCTTTTCTTTCCTCTTCCTGATTTCCTTTCATCTTTCCCCCCACCCCTGCTCTTTTTCTTGACAAAGGTGAAAATACAATACAAAAAAAAAAAAAAAAAAAAAATTTCCCTTGAAGCTGTCAACCATCTCTGGCTTTCTTTGGCTGTAGCCATGTGCAGAACTAGTTTTGCAGTCCCAAATCAGGTTATTGAAATCCTTTTCAATTAACCACTTGAGATTTTAGGGGAAAACCCTCCCAATAAGGGAATGATGCAATTATTTTTCCCTTTTGTTTTTTAAATTACAACCGTCCACATTGTATTTATTTCATATTGCAATTGATTGCACTATATCATGTACCTCTAGTCAGTGACTGAAAAGATGGTTTCTTTTCAGACCCCCCCTTTTATCCCCTTTCTTGAGTATATTTTACCTCCTACCAGTAAAAGTACCAGCACAGGAAAACTCCCAAACTTTCCCAACTTCCTCTTTAGGCTTCACTTTTTTTTTTTTTTTGAGTTTGAGAGCAATTTTGGCTTTTCTACATTTCAGCATTTCCTATGGGTGCTTGATCAGCTTTTTGTCTCTACAGAGTTTCTGATTTTGCTCTATTTTAAAATCATAAAATAGGAGCCTGGATCAGATGGATCCAATCCCAAAGGGATTCAGTGGGTGGCATCCCTGTCCATGGAAGTGGGATTGGAACTAGATGGGTCCTAAGGTCCCTTCCAACCCAAACCATTCCAGGAGTCTATGATTTTATGGTTGTGTCTCATACAAGGCAAATTAAGCATGTAGAGGGGGAAGAACAAGAGAAAAAACAAACAAAATCTAAAACAAATTTAAAAAGCACTTGATAAACTTAATTCTGATCCTATGTATTTCTTAGAGAGAATGCACTTCTGATAAAAATTTAAATTTTAAGAATGAAAAATTGATTAATCGTTTTTTCTTTATCCTTCCACATTTACTCTACTCATTACACAGGCTCTGCCTGGAACATTACCCAGTAGATTGGCAAGGAAAACTCCAGCAGCGTGAAGGAATTCATCTTCCTGGGCCTCTCACATAACTAAGGGGTGCAGAAAAGATATTTAGTGTTGCTCCTGCTTTTCTACACAGCACAGTTCTCACTGTGATGAACAGTCAGCACCTGAATTCCCCCATGTACTTCTTCCTCTGCCACCTGTCCTCTGTAGATGTTTGTCACTCCTCTGCCATGATTTCTGCCTTCCTGGTGGAAAATAATACCATGTCCTTTGCAGGCTGCATAGGGCAACTCTTTAGGTTTCATATTTTTTGGCTGCACAGAGGTTTTCATCTTGACAGCCATGGCCTACAACCTCTACGTGGCTGTCTGCCGGCCCCTTCAATACCTCACGCTCACATCCCGCCGCCTGTGTGACCTCGTGGTGGGGTCTAATGGGCAAGGTCTTCCTTCATTCCACCCTCCAGACCCTTCCCACCACCCTGTCCCTTTCGGTGGCCCCAACAAAGTCACCCCACTACTTCTGAGATGTATATGAGACATCTTTACCCCACACGCGCCAAGGGCCTGGCCGCGGTGGCCAACAGTGGAATCGTATCCCTGAGCTGCTTCCTCATCCTGGTCATGTCCTACGTGTTCATCATGGTTTCCCTGAGGGGCCAAACGCTGACAAGGTCCTGTCCACGTGTGGGTCCCACATCAGTGCCATGATCCTGTGCCTTGGGCCCGGCACTTTGCTTACACCTGCCCGTCCGGTGACCTGTCCAAAAACAGGAGCGCAGCTGTGTTCTACACACTCATCACACCCTTGCTCGAAGCCCTCATCTACACCCTCCAGAGTGGGGAGGTGAAGGGACCCATGAGGAAATTGTGCAGGAGGAAAGTGGGAAGTGGAAATGGGAAGGGGCAGGGCTGCGGTCATGTTCCCAAAGGATTAGAGAAAACCAAGCATGTTTTGCAATAAATCCTTCTGTGACAATGCCTCAAAATGTGCCTTTCAAAGAACAACTGGCTGTTGGCTCCTGCTGTAATTAGGAAGGCACTAAAAGTTCTTTTTATGATGGGAAAGACATTGGGAACTCTGCAATTCCCTTCCTATTCCCTGTCAACAAGCATAGGCCTGGACCCCAGCCTCTGAACAGCTGCAACACCAGTGCTTTAATAATGTTAAAAATACTGAATATGTTGTCCAAGTAGAGCATCCCATAAGAAAAAACAAAAAACAAAAAAACAAAAACAAAAAAAACCCCAAAAACCAAAACAAAAAAAAAAAAACAAAACAAAAAAAAAAAAAAAAAAACACAACAAAAAACAAACAAAAAAAAACCACACAAAAAAAAACCCCAACCCTAATATTAAGATCTAACTGGGTGGTTTGCTGATGAAGAAATAGGAGGGGAAACTTCTCTTCTTCCTCTCCCATTTCAACAAATCCTTTCTGCCTGGTTCAAGGCCAGGCTTGATGGGGCTGGGAGCAACCTGGGATAGGGAAAGATGTCCCTGTCCATGGCAGGAGTTGGAATGAGATGATCTTTAAGGTACCTTCCAACCCAAACAGCTATTTTGCAATTCTATAATTATTCTATAATTCTATCTACTTCACTTATCTCTGCCCAAGATAGCACTAAATAAAATAAATGTATTTTTAAATGCTTTGGAGGTTAACACCTGTGGGTTTTTTTTAGAGGTCTCACTTCTGGGTGCTGCTGAGCAAATATTCACCCACAGCTTATGGAAGGTGTCACTGGAAAGAGTGTGAGGCTCCTCAACACTTTGCCAAGAATTCTAAGAATTTCATACTTGAGCACAAGAGTTGCTTCTGTGGTTTACTGTGTCAGTAAAAATACCTGGTGAGCAAGGAAAGCTCACCACAAACCTTTGTGCATTTTTTGAAGTGATTTCCTGAGGTACTTCTTGTTTTAAAGTTGTAAGTCAGCTGTCTAAGGGATAACATCAATGATAGTTTTGCTTTGTGCTATCAAGATGTAAGTTACTAAGAAATAAGATTGTAGATGAGAAATACTGGCTTAGGACAGAAAGCAAAATTTGTATCCATTTATATGGATTTATATAAATGTCCCACCTAAGAGTCATATTTACTCTGACATCTCTCTCCAGGGACTACACTAATAACTACCCAAAGAACAATGTTAGCTCCTTGCCCACTGATGATTTCTGACAAAACTCCCTTTGCCTCTGGGATCTCATTACTCCTGATAGTCTTGTGCTTCCATTGTGTGATTTGCTTGAACTATTTCTGCTACAGAAATAATTGCACTTGAAGATGCTCCTGGAGGTTGGGTTTTGGTTTTTTTTTTTTTGGGTTTTTTTTTTTTTTTTGGGGGGGTTTTTTTTTTTTTTTTGAATGGGAAAAAAAANTTGGGTGGGTTTTTTTTTTTTTTTTTCAGAATGGGAAATACAGAAGGTTGGGCTGTTCTTTTCAGGGCTCAGAGTTGGCAGGGATACAGAGCTGCTTTCATAACTTCTGAGCAGCACCTTGCAGAAAATTTCTGATAGAACTGAGAGGTTCTGACGGAGCTCCCTGAAGTGGTTTGGAGAAGTCACCAGAGGAACAACAGCAAGTGAACTCTGTGGAAGTGTTCTGGGATTGTTCCTTTGTTTTTCTCAGGCCCCACTGAAATCCTGCCTTTGCAAAGCAGTATTGCTGGTGAGTAACTTTTGTGAGGTCTATTTTATTCTTTAAGAGAAAAAAAAAATTTAAAATTTAAAATCAGTTACAGATTTAGAATCCTAGAATGGTTTGGGTTGGAAGGCACTTAAAGCTCTTCTTGTTCTGACCCCCTGCCATGGGCAGGCCCATTGACCAGGCTGCTCCAAGCCCTGTCCAGCCTGGTCTTGAGCACTTTCAGGAATATCACACACTAGTGATCCTTGTGTTCTGCATGGGAAGGCTCTAAGGGTGGAATTGCGGGGTAGTCAGTAAAGGAGTCACCAACATCTCATTCACTCCCCAGTGTCACTACAGGTGGATTTATGGGGTGTTCCACACCACAACCAGGACCTCAGTATTATTTCGACCATTCTTCCCAGCTAGACAATCAGAGCTTGTTATTACACATCAGTGACATATTCTGACTTGGATTTCACTGTTACTCCTTCAGAGAAGCATTGGCTTGAAAATGAAATTGTCTCACAAACACAGCAGAAGAAATACAGTGGATATTAAACACACCAGAGGACAATGTGTTTGTCCTGTTAATGTCCCCTGTCCAATGATTTGGCCTTTTAGATCTTTTAAGGTAGCTTTATTTCACACTCTTAGCATCACAGACATTTGGCTTCTTACTGGTAACCCTACTTGCTGAGTTTTCCTCAGCAGAAATGAGCAGTGAAGCAATTTCTTGGATAGATTTTAAATGGACAAATGCATTCCTCTGCTGGTCCAACTTTACCCTCCACAGGACAGTGAGTGTATTTGTCTACTGAAGAACTTTAACAATTCTTTTAAAAAATAGAGAGGTGGAGAAACCATGCAGAGTTTTGCAGCTTCTGATGTGTTAGAAGCCCAAATTTCTCCAGTAAAGACCTGGTTTCTGTGCATATTCCCAGTTTTAGAGTGGATAAGCTAACTGGAGAGCCCTTTCCTCAATTCAGAGGATCAGATTAGGATCAGAACATGGAATAGCTCATGCTTGAGAGTGGCAGCATTTGCTTTAGTCATGGCACTTCAGATTTCCAGCAGGTAAAAGGACAGCACAACATTTTTCCAGTATTCATGGCTCTTGTTACCTGAGAGCAGGATGTGCTGAAATCACCATTCCAGAAGGGATTTAAAACCAGTATGGATGTAGCACTTGTTGGCATGGTTTAGTGGAGGGCTTGGCAGTGCTGGGGAGATTATTGAGCTCAGTGGTTTTACAGGGCTTTTCTAACTCTAACAATTCCATGATTTTTCCCTGACAGAATGGGAGCACCAACCACAATGCAGGAAAATAATGGTCAGAGTGAGTTCAGGGGAGAAGGTCAATGTGGAGGGGCCAGAGATCTGAAGAGGGATGGAAGAGCGGGTGAGTGCAAACTCTGCTTTCTGTCATTTATGACACAACTCTGTGTTTTCTGCAGCAGCAAATGCATCCTGCTCACATGGTCCATGAGCCTTGGAGCTGTAGCACATTCCCTTCCCTTCCTGGCCATCCCCCAACCTGTGCCATGGGCACCTGAGCTGCAGTGATGGCACAGGACAACTCCTCCCAGGTGACTGAATTCATCCTTCTGGGGCTCTCCGACACCCGGGAGCTGCAACTCCTTTTATTCACCCTCTTCCTCCTGGCCTACATCATGGTCCTGCTGGGTAACCTCCTCATCATCGTGACGGTCAGGACTGACCCCAAGCTCTCCTCACCCATGTACTTCCTCCTTTGCAACCTGTCCTTCATCGACATCTGCTACACCTCTGTCACCACCCCCAGGGTGCTGGTGGCCCTGCTCTCAGGGCACAAGGCCATTGCCTTTGGGGGCTGCATGGCCCAGCTGTTTTTTCTGCACTTTGTGGGTTCCTCGGAGATGTTCCTCCTGACGGTGATGGCTTTCGACCGCTACACGGCCATCTGCAGGCCCCTGCACTACACTGCCATCATGGCCCGGGGGACCTGCTGGGCCCTGGTCGCTGCCTGCTGGCTCGGGGGCTTTATCCACTCCATTGTCCAGACTGTGCTCATGCTCCAGCTGCCCTTCTGCGGCCCCAACACGATCCACAGCTACTTCTGTGACGTGCCGCCCGTCATCCGCCTGGCCTGCGCCGACACCGCCCTCACCGAGTGGCTCATGGCCTCCAACAGCGGCCTCATATCCCTGGGCTGCTTCCTCGTCCTGGTGGCATCCTACGTGCTCATCCTGGCCAAGGTCCGGGCCCACCTCTCCCAGGGGCACTGGAAGGCGCTGTCCACCTGCGCCTCACACGTGATGGTCGTCGCCCTGTTCTTCGTGCCCTGCATCTTCACCTACCTGAGGCCCGCTGGGACCTTGCCCCCCGACAAGTATGTCTGTGCCATCTACACGACCTTCTCACCCATGATAAACCCCCTCATCTACACCCTGAGGAGCAGCGAGGTGAAGGGATCCATGTGGAGACTGTGGAAGCGCTGCAGAGCCTTCTGAGACAAGCTGGCTTGGCAGAGCCCTGGAGTGACACCGAGTTACACCCAGAGTCACATTCCGACTCTACTCCTACACAATAATGACTTGGTGGCTAAAGCCTGCGGACTTCAAATCATGTACAAATACATTCATATACCCATATAACTGCTAATATTAAAAATCCATGCTGAAAACTCCAAACTTTCTAAATGCTTTCATTTAGATGTGGGATCATAATTCTCAAATCAGTAAATTAATCCAGGATGAGCCTTGTGTCCCTCTCTGACATGCTTTTCCTGTGCTGTGACAGCAGATGGCAGAGACACATGCACTAAGCATCCCCACATTCACCCACTGACATTGGAAGGCAGAAATTCTGCTTGTAGGGTTTTCTTTAGACATGTAAGAATATTTTAGTCATAATTCTCTCACAGAAGTGAATTATTAAAATCATACAAGGCACAATATATAAAGGAAGGAGGAGTGGAGACACACTTTAGACAAGGGCATGGAGGCAGGACAAAAGGGAATGGTTTCACACTGACACAGGCTGGGATTAAATGGGATATTTGGAATAAATTCCTCCCTGTGGTGGTCTGGGTTTCCCAGAGAAGCCGTGGCTGCTCTGTCCCTGGAAGTGCTCCAACCCAGCTTGGATGGGGCCTGGAGCAATGTGGGATATGAGGGATAGTGGAAGGTGCCATGGGATTGTCTATAAGATCCCTTGCAACCCAAACTGCCTCTATGAGGGCAGCAGTTGCATCACTAAATCCATCAGGGACAGAAATTCAGTGGTTGCCATGAGGGGAACACCATCTGTTTCTTCATGCTAGAATGATTTAGGACTGGATTCATCCCACCTAATAAAATCATGGAATCACTGAGGTTGGAAATCCCTCTAAGATCATCAAGTCCAACCATTCCCCAGGGCTCCTAAGGCCACCACTAACTCATGTCCCCGAGTGCCACATCCACATAGCTTTTATATCCCTTCAGGGTAAGTGACTCTACCACTACCCTGGGCAGTCTGTTCCAGGGCCGGAAAACCCTTTCCATGAAGGAAGTTTTCCTAATACCCAATCTAAATTGCTGCACAGGAAGTGGAAAGATTTCCACTTTGCCTATCTCTCCACACTGTCTTAAATGAGCCCTCACTCCCACGCCTGTAGGAAGAAGAGAATCAGAAGCATCAGTGAGCAATTGATCCTCCTAGTTAAAAGAGATTTCCAAACATCTCTCCTTGTGAAAATGAGATTTCTTTTTAATAGTGAATTACTAATCAGGATCATCTTAAAATGGCTTGGGTTGGAAGAAAGTTTTTTTTGGTTTTTTTTTAGTATTAGAGAAAAGCATTGAAAAAATTGCATGTTCTTTAGGTCAAATAGGGTAAATTTCAACTGAGAAAAAAATGTATCACTGTGATAATTTTTTAAACATTCCAATAAAGATTTATAAATCTAGAAATCTTTTATTTATAAATCATTGCAAGGCAAATTGGAGCTGTGGTCCACTTATTTTGCTGGTGTCAATTTGTTCACCGGATATAAGTAGGGGCATCAGTGAGCTAATTTGAAATAATTGCTCCAAATTTGATTAAACAAATAAAAAATCCATATTCTTGGGAGCTGGGATTTCAATACAAGGGGCTTGGAGCAATCTAATCCAGTAGAATATGTCCCTGCCCATTTCAGGGGGTTGGAATGGGATGAGCTTTTAAGTCCACTCCAACCCAAACTATTCTACAAAGACAAACAATTTAATATAATTGATTTTTCTCCCCTGGAAACATCTTGGGATAACTTTAACAAGGCCTCAGAAGATGTTGTTAAAAAGTTGGTGCCTGACAAATTGCAAAGGAGCAGCTTTGGCAGCTGAGTTTGTCCCTATGTGTAAATTGGCTCCACTGCGCACCATTAAAATCTCAAGTTCTTTCTCTCCTGGAAACTATCAGCTCGATAAGCTCACCCTCAAATTTATTGCCCTCACCTAGAGGACACTGAAAAATGGCCTCAAAGGAAAAAAAATCCTTTGAGAAATGGCAGGATCTCTACAAGGCTTTTGTTAAACCCCAAGAAGCCTGAAGAGATCCCAGGCTAATCAATTTTATTTAAAGACCATGGGACTGAAACACAAATGGACATCAGAGAAAAGGGAGCCTGTTCAGCAGACTCTAATCAGTCTGGGCTCATCAGAAGCATTCCTACATAGAAATCTCAAACAATGACAAAGCTGGATAGTCCCCAAAGATAACAAAATCAAATCACTTTGGTTGTATTACAGTGGGGATGACAGGTAGGGGTGGGCAACAGGGGATCTAATCCAGCATATCATCAATTATTGCACATCTGGATTCTGCAAATAAAGATATTTTTGTTGCTGTTTGGTTTGGGTTGTTATGGTTTTTTAATGAATTTTTATAATAAAATAAAATGCAATATTTTTGTTTATTATTATTTACCCTGAGGCAGAACACTTATCTCAAAAACTGTCCTGTGTTTTTCCTTCTAATAATCCAGCTGGGATTATCCCTGCAAATAAATAATTTAGATGCAGATTTGAGAGCCTGGGGGACTGGCACCTTGATGAGGCCAATGCATCCCACCACAAAAGAAACATTTAAGATTTATGAGGGGAACAGAATCACAGAATGGTTTGGCTTGGAAGTGAGAGGTGAAGGACAGATCTTTCCTGTCTCTCTTTCTGGCATCTGGGTTTATTACAAAATTCTTTATTGCAAAGCTCCATGGGAAGTGTGATGCCTGATGGTCTTTGCAGGACACAGGGAAAGGTTTGGACTGTGGGGATTTTATTCCAGCCACAGCTTGGCACTCCCATGGCAGGATAGGCCTATGCTGTGTGACCCTTGGGGAATTCCAGTTTCTAGAGTCCTGGAATTATTTGGGTTGAAATGGACCTTAAACTTCACGTTGTTCCACCCCCTGCCATGGGCAGGGACACGTGCCACTATCCCAGGTTGCTGCAAGCCCCGTCCAGCCTGGCCTTGGACACTCCCAGGGATGGGGCAGCCACAGCTGCTCTGGGCAACCTGTGCCAGGGCCTCAGCACCCTCACAGGGAAGGATTTCTTCCTAATATCCAATCTGAAACCCTCATCTTTTAGTTTAAAACCATTCCTTCTTTTCCCATCACTGTTTGCCAGTGTAAGACGAAGAATCTTTAATTTTCCAGGCATTTGCAAACACAGCAAACAGGCTGGATAAATGATGGACAGCCAGAGTTCTTCATATGAACAATGCAGAATTTATGATCAGGTATTACTGGGAGGGGAACAGGCCTGTTCCCAGTCCAGGACATCACATGGGAAGTGGCACTCCTGTAAATCACACCTGAATGCTTAATGGAACCGGAGCGGAATTTTTGTTAGCTTTTCAAAGTAGTGCTGGTAATTTTGGTTCCTTCAATTTCCAGCTTTTTTTGGCAATGTTCTGAAAAACCCCTAATGCATGCAATTAAGGGAACAACCAAAAAAAGTGTCAGACACTTGTCCCCAGACACTCCCTCATATTTATAAAACCTCATTAAAGAAGAGATGTGCCTACTTGTGCAGCCAAGCCAGCCCTTGTGCCAGCGCTGGTAGGTGCCTGTGTGAATATTCCAACATTGCTCTGTCGGGATTCCTCTCTTCCTTATGAGTGAAATCATTTTTATGTCACATGTAAAAAGAAGAAAAAGGATTGCTTTGTTTCCTGGAGATACAGACAACTTATAAATCACCTGTAATTAAGTAAGTATTTTGGTGTATACTATTTCACCTGAATGAGGTCCCCATTTAATGAAGAAGTGATGTACCTTTTATTTCTGCTGAGTTAACTATTTCTTATGTAGTTTAAGCTGTCTTTGCTCCCTCTCAAGCTTCTGGGAGAATATGAGATCACAGAGGAGCCTAGCCAGATGAAATATTTCATCAATCTATTTATCTCTGCATCTCTTACAAATGAGAACATGGTACAATATCCCCACCATCTCAAAATCAATCCCAAAATCTCCCAAAAAGGAGCCATTTGGACTGAACTTTGCTTTCTCTCCCTGCAGGTATGCAAATCCTTACTGTAAATACTGAGCTACATTCCATGGAGCAGTGCAGGGTAAATGGGAAGATCCTTTAGTGCCCTGTTTAGACTTCTTTGAACTGGGGAAAGGGGATGGGGGGAAAGTCCAGATAGATACTAGAAGTACTAACGGTGTTATGGAAGTCTGTAGGAAATCTGGCGGGTCTTTAATGGGATGTCAATTTTAATTTTTTTTTTAAATGAGAGAATTATAGAATGGTTTGGGTTGGAAACCACCTTAAAGTTCAGCTGATTCCAACCCCTTGCCAAGGGCAGGGATATCTTCCACTAGACCAGGTTGCTCCAAGCCCCATCCAAAAGCTGGAACCCTACCCCCAAAACACATCTATTTGCTGATTATGAGGGATTTAATTCCTCTCTGACAGCATTACTCCCTTTAAAAAGTAAGTTTCAGCTTCCATTACTAATCTGTATAATTTTGGTGGTATTTTTAATACTAAATAATTTAAGTTGAAAGGAATTTTAGGGATCTATACCCCACTCCCCTTGCTCAGAGAACTTTGAAAGCCCCATTGTGTTGCCTGGAGCTATGTCCAAGCTGTACACCACAGGGAAGGTAACTTCAACTTTCAGCTCTTCGGTCTGAGGTGGCAACTTGCAAAAACTAGCATTTTGAATTAATCAATGAGAAGTTTAACACCAAGATTTTGCCTTTTGCATTAGGAATGGGTAAAATTTAGATTTTGAATGGGGCAGTGCTTGGAAATGGTTCTGAACTTCAAAATGGACAAAAAAAAAAAAAAAACAAAACCTCACAATCTTTAAAAGGGGAGCCAAATTGTGATTAAGTTACACCTTCTTTATTCCAGGGAAACCTCTGCCTCATTCCCACAGTGAGAGATAAGATGCAGAGGGAAAACCTCTCAGCAATATCTGAATTTGTTTTTGTGGGCCTCTCTGATGCTCCTGAAATCCGTTTGCTTCTCTTTGTGCTGTTTCTGCTCCTTTACTTGGCCACCGTGGCAGGCAACATCACGCTCCTCGTTGCCATCAGCACCGACTCCCACCTGCACACCCCCATGTACTTTTTCCTCAGCAATTTATCCCTGCTGGATCTCTTATGTCCCACCATCACCGTGCCCAAGATGCTGGGGGCCTTGCTGCTGGAGCATAAAGAGATTTCATTCTTTGGCTGCCTGTTCCAGCACTTTTTTTTCATTGCTGCAGTGGGCACGGAGATTTTCCTCTTGACTGTGATGGCCTACGACCGCTACGTGGCCGTGTGCCACCCCCTGAGGTACCCGAGCATCATGAGCACAAAGCTGTGTGCTCAGCTGGCCGTGGGCACCTGGGCCACGGGGCTTCTGAACTCCCTGCTGCACACCTCGCTGGTTTTCACACTCTCTTTCTGTGGTCCTAACAAAATCCAGCAGTATTACTGTGACATCCCTCCCGTGCTGGCCCTCTCCTGCTCGTCCACCCGCAGCAGGGAGTTGGTGATCCTGGTGGTGGCCGGGGTGCTGGGGAGCAGCGCCTGCGTGGTCACTGTGATCTCTTACATCTATATCCTCCTGGAAATCCTGGCCAAGGACTCCCCTGGCATCTGGCACAAGGCTTTCTCCACCTGTGGTTCTCACCTGACCGTAGTTTGCCTTTTCTATGGCACCACCATCTGCACCTACGTCCGCCCTTCCTTCAACTATTCCCCGCACTCGGATAGGATCGTGTCCATGCTCTATGGGATGCTCACCCCGCTCCTAAATCCCATCATCTACAGCCTCAGGAACAAAGAGGTAAAATGTGCTCTAAAAAGAGTGATCAGCCAGGTGAGAAGGGTTTTAACAAGACAAGAAAACCTCGCACTGTCTCCACCATCAGCTGGGTAGAAACTACAGTTTGTGACTGATCTTCTCTAACTTTAAGACATCTAAAAATTAGATGCTGGAATCCAAATTCATTTTCTGGGCTCAAAACTCCTCCTCTGGGTAGAAAACGCCTTCTTTTGGCTCCCTCTGCAGTTAGAAGGGAGAGCTGTGCACTTCCAGAGTTGCATGGCACAGCTTTAGGTCAGTTTCACAGGAGAAGAGTCCAGCCGGGAATGCTGTTCTTCACTGAGCTCTGATGAAGCTGAGGTGAGAGCAGGCAGCTGTTGGATGCATATTTTAGGGCAGAAATTCTGGGAATTGGTGCTCAGGCACACTTAGATACACCGTACAAAAGCAGCTCATATTCCTTTCAAAATTAAACTCCAAATACATTAAATTATGTTTTATGGTTCAACCCTGAAATCTCTCTTCTCTCTCTGTTTGCTGACTGTCTGCTGTTTTCTGGAATCTAAAGAGTTCTTTCTCTGGAGCCATGTTTTCCTTTTTCCCATTTTTTTCTCCTTGCTGCATCAAATCCTAATGGAAAGACAGCTGATGCTGCTTCCTGCAGCTCACCTCTCTCTTCACCACCTCTCTTCTTCTAAGCCATCCCATAAAAATGCTGAGATTCTTGTCACTTGACTGACCCCAAAAGTTTCTCATTAGATAGGTTTAATAAAATCTCTTTTATTTAGAATTGTGGACAAGTGACTCTCGATTTTTAAATGCTTTCATTTTGTGATGACACCTTGTATTAATTGTAGTCTTAGGATGTCTGAAATGCAAGAAAAATCATCACAGATTGCAACTGTGAGCAGGATATTTATGAAGCATTTCATCTGAAGGGAAAAAAAAAAAAAAAATCCTTGTCCCAGCTTTTCCTGGTCTTTGAATGGCAGCACAACCAGGGCACAGCAGTCAGATTCGTCTTTATCCACAACTTTACTCCTGACTAGAACCCCTGGAACCTGGAATCTGACAGCCACAAGTTGTTGGCTGGGACAGCTGCTGGTGCAGCTGGTGAAGGATAATGATGAAGGATCAATTATTCTTCAAATTCCTGCCAAAAATCCTGCACCAACCAACTGGAGGACTGGAGAGATGTTGGCCAAGCCATGAATTTTCCAAAACCAGGGTGTGGAGAAGTTGTGACAAACTGCACTGCATTGGAAGTTTTCCTTTTCTTTAAAGAGGAGGAAAGTTTCCTTCTCCTCAGAACCTGTAAAGGTGTCCCCGGGGACTTGTTAGAAGGATGAGGCAGTCCACCAGGAGCTTCCTAAGAAGGTTTTAAGATCATTAGAGGCTTCTTCAGGATGCCCAAAAGGACTTGTTAAGAGGAAGGGCCTTGGGTGACTGCTCCCTGCAGGATTGGAGAATACCCCTCTTTCCAGAGGTGACAGAATCTGAATGTGGCTGTGGGGACAGATGCCTAAGGATGGACATCAGCCTGTGTGCAATTCCAAACTCTGGGTGCCTTTTAAAAGACGCATCTGAATTCCAAGGTACTGAACTAGAGCCTGATTTGCAATGTGTGTCCAGGTGGGAGATTTTGCTGCCTCTCCTGGCTTGTGAAGGTGGAAAGGTTGGATTATCAGGTCTAATTCTGCTACAGTTCCCTCCCTCTCCCACCAGGTGTTCCCAAAAAGATCCACTGTAAGGAGCTGTTTGCTGCACCAAACAAGGCTCGCAGCAAAAGCTGGGACAGAGTTGTCAGGTAACTTAGCAAGGAATATGTTCCTTCTTTCCTCCTTATTTCCCACAGAAGCTGTGGCTGCCTCATCCCTGGAAGTGTTCCATGGGCTGGATGGGCCTTGGAGCGACCTGGTCTGGTGGGCAGTGTCCATTAGAGGTTCACTCTTTACCATCAGTCATGTCATCCCTTCACGAATCGAGGTGCTAATCCCTAAATATTCCTCAAAACCGAGACATCCTCTTTCATTTTCCTCACACCCGGTAACCTCTAGCACTGGAAGGAGGCAGCTGTGATTTTCTTTGGCAGCACTGGAAAAATTTAGCAGGGAAGGATCGTAATACACTCACCCAATTTCTGCTCCTCTCTCCCTGAGTGTCTATTTTTGGCTGCTCTTGGAAATCAATACCCCTGGACTGACTCATCACCACAGAGCTCCTCTCACACTCCTAAAAGTGGAGCTGCCCTGTTGGAACGGGAGGGTGGGAACACAGGCAGCACCAAATAGATCAAGGAAAAATACTCTACTGATGAAATTCTCATATGAGTGATCCTCAGCGCATTCACATTTTGCTTTTGCCACTGAAAATCAGATTATTTGGCTAATCTCATGTAACTAGTGAGAGACCATTTTCATTTATCTATTCCTAAACATAAAGAATTCCGGGGAAAAAAAAAAAAAAAAGCTTTATTTTTTCCTCAAGCAAAGTCCATCTATATTATTTATGTGTGGATTTTATTACTTGCAATGAAATCAGGGCAGATTTTCCCCTTTCTCTCTCTCTTTTTTTTTTTGTTTGTTTGTTTGTTTGTTTGTTTGTTTTTTGTATAGTGCTGCCAAATATAAAAATATGCAACATAAAAGAGGATGTGAATAATTTATTTTTCTCCTCTAAAAATAGCACCACTTGTGAAATTCAGGTTGGGCTATGGTTCTGGCTTTAAATTTCACAGGACTTTGGGAATCAAAAAAAAAGTTGCATTTGGTGTGTCAGTGCTATTTTCTCCTCCCTATTTTAAAATTCTTATACAAAAAAAAAGAATTTATAGAATTAAGACCTCCTTTTGAAGAGACTTTATCCTCTCTGTGGCCACCCTTTAAACACTTGGCTTTAAATGGCTTTAAGATGAAGAAGGGAAGGATTCAATTGGATATTTGGAAGAAATTTATCCCTTTGGGGTAGGTAAAAATCAGATTGTTGATTAATCCTATTTTAGACAGCTTTGTGTTATCTTACTCAAGGGTAACCACCTAAAATTTTGGAATTTATACTGCTCATCCAGGCATTTCTCTGCCCTGCCTAGAAGTTATCCTGGCAGCAGTAGAAAGATGTATTAACTTTTGAAAAGTTAGGATTAAATTATGTGCTTTTTCTTAGAAGGTGAAAATAATACCCAGAATTCCTCTTTTAGCAGACTGAGTCCAATTCAAATTCATGCTTCAGCTAAAAAAGAAGTATGAGGGGAATTGCTTGGAAAATCTAAAGATACTTGGGTTTGAATATTTAGAAACAATGCTCATTACTTACTTCCCATCAATTACTTAAGAATTAATCAGCCTCAAGAAAGTAAACACACAAAATATTTGTGAGGAATCCCAGAATCAGAGGCGACATTTAATTTTAAACTTGGAAAACTAAAAGCTTTTGTGCAGGGGAAATACTTCCTTTGTTTGCCAGCTCTGCTATACCCTCCATAGAGAAAAGATAGTATAATTTTTATATATACATAATTTTTAATGACATTTTTATGGCCTGTTGCATCATGAAACATCTTCCAGGCTTGTTCTCATCCTGCTTTCTTGACAATTTCACCACTTTCATATCTTCTTTCCATTTTCTCTTTTTTCCTCTTGTCGTGGGAAGGGAAACCTTCCCAAAACATAACTAGGTTTTTCCTTTCTGCTTAACTGTGTTACGAAACGCTTGTTGGTAGTTATGGGGATATCCAGCCTGAAGAAGGGAAGGCTCCAAGGAAACCTTGGAGTCCCTTCCAGGGACAAAAAGGGCTCACGGAGAGCTGCAGAGAGACTTTAGACAAGGGCCTGGAGTGACAGAACAAGTGGGAATGGCTTCAAACTGGCAGAAGGTGGGTTTGGATGAAATATTGGGAGGGGAAAAAATCCTTTGCTGTGAGGGTGGTGTGGCACTGGCCTGGATTCCCAGAGAGGCTGTGGCTGCCCCTGGATCCCTGAAGTGTCCAAGGCCAGGCTGGATGGGGCTTGGAGCACCCTGGAATAGGGGAATCTGTCCC
>VWZN01004045.1:20391-45380 GCA_013396955.1 Regulus satrapa
AAACATCTTCCAGGCTTGTTCTCATCCTGCTTTCTTGACAATTTCACCACTTTCATATCTTCTTTCCATTTTCTCTTTTTTCCTCTTGTCGTGGGAAGGGAAACCTTCCCAAAACATAACTAGGTTTTTCATTTCTGCTTAACTGTGTTACGAAACGCTTGTTGGTAGTTATGGGGATATCCAGCCTGAAGAAGGGAAGGCTCCAAGGAAACCTTGGAGTCCCTTCCAGGGACAAAAAGGGCTCACGGAGAGCTGCAGAGAGACTTTAGACAAGGGCCTGGAGTGACAGAACAAGTGGGAATGGCTTCAAACTGGCAGAAGGTGGGTTTGGATGAAATATTGGGAGGGGAAAAAATCCTTTGCTGTGAGGGTGGTGTGGCACTGGCCTGGATTCCCAGAGAGGCTGTGGCTGCCCCTGGATCCCTGAAGTGTCCAAGGCCAGGCTGGATGGGGCTTGGAGCACCCTGGAATAGGGGAATCTGTCCCTGCCCGTGGAATGCTGAGCGTTTTGAGGTCCCCTCCAACATAAAGCAGTCTGTGAATCGGTGATAATCGTTTTATAAACACTGGAAATGGTGACTTCTCAGAGGAGCCGAATGTTGAGGGGGGATGACTGCTCATAAAACCATCATAAGAACGCAATTTCACTCTTCTGTTGCAACATCTTGTGTTTGGCACTGCGATTACCTCGCTGCGAGCTCCCCTTTACACAGCCCTGGGCACCGCCCTCCCTCATTCTCCCGCCTGAGGGGCTCGGTAAGGGATCGACTCCCCCGCGGCCATGACACCCGCCCGCGCCTCCCGCCCACGTCATCCCCACACGACACCCACGCCCGATTCCCGCCGCGCTGCACCCCGGCAGGGCTGCGGGACGGCGAAAACCCCCCTGCAGGTCCCCGGGCGTCCGTGAGGGCACCACAGAGGTGGGGCCGTCCCTGCCGAGCCGCGGAGAAGCCGCTGGTAGGCGCCGCTCGGCCGTCGCGCTCCTGGGACTACAACTCCCGGCGTGCCCCGGGGCGGCAGCAGCGCACGGAGCTCGCTGATTGGCCGGCGCAGTGCGGGCGCCCCCAAGTGGCGGCTCGGCCGGGCCGGAACCCCCCGGAACAAAGCGGGATAATCCAGGACAAACCGGGACAACCCGAGATAAACCGGGACAAAGCGAGATAACCCAGGACAAACCAGGATAACCCGGGACAAACCGGGAGAACCCGGCTGTTCCCCGCTCCCGTGCCACGGGCTTCGCCCAGGCTACCTGGAGGGACCCCGTGCTGAGTCTGGTGGCTGAGAACGGGGCCAAGTGCTGCGGTGCTTCCCTTCCCTTCCCTTCCCTTCCCTTCCCTGTAATCTTAGTCCTGGAACATGATGGGAACGTTAACAAAGTAGTTCCTGGAACCTTCATGGAGGGAGCTGTAAAGAACAGCATCCCTCACAGAGCAACCGAACTGAAATTACAGCTAATAAATGTCTTTTTTATTTTATTTTTTCGTTGATTTATGGTATAACACAAGTTTTTGCAGTTGAAATAAAGGTGCTTTTTAAATGAATGATGTTCTTAATTTGGTTCTTGTAGATATCAGGCAAAGCACATTGTCTAAAAATGGAATGTTACTTCATTCCCAAGGAGGAGGATGAATAAAAGTCATGTGATGGTTGGGAAGAGATCCCACCCACTTCCCAATTCCTTGCCCCCGGGGTTTGGTTGCTTTTGGAGATGCTGTTGCTCAATCCTGATCCTCCCACCCGATAGGAAAGCAGGAACTGCCTGAAACAGAGAGATCTGTCTGGTTTTGGCATAGGGTGATATGGGGAAAGGGGTAGAACTGTCTTCTCCCAATTAGCTCTGGAAAAAATCCACCTTTAAAGGACCTGGAACAAGAAGAGAAAGTTTCCTGCTGATGTAAAGTAATGGTGGTGTCACTTTCCCTTCCTATTTCTCAGCCTCTCTGTGCACTGGTGCTTCTCACACTGGATGTGGCTGTAAAAACAGATCCTCATTCCCCTTCCTCCTCCTTTTCCAATCCCTGCAATTCTCAGCTGTGTTCTCATCCTTGTCACTGAAGGCCTGTGAAGTGGTGTGCCAGTTGAGGCTGAAATAAGTTTAGGAAGTGCTCATTTCTCTGGATTGTGCTGCTTTCCTGGCCTCTGGAATACAGCAAGAAGGGATTGAACCCTTCCCACCTGAGGAATTTTCATGGTTACAAAAATTTTCAGCACAGCAAGGCTGGTGATTCGAAGAAGAAGGGTTTCCAGCAGAAAACTCTGGAAGTGGATGTTTTCTCCTGTCCACGGCTGACACTGTCCCTGTTCCTCTTGAAATGCTTATTCTTATATGCATATATTGCACATATTTTTATGTAGGGAAGTAGGGCCTGGTGACTCTGGAGTAGATCAAACACAGGCAGGGAATAAAGTGGGAATTGCCTTTTCCAGGCAGAGTCCAATGCTAGTTTCTCCTGGCTGAGGCAGGGATATGAGCACTCAGGAATTCCAATAAAGGCCTAGTAGCTTTTTTTTGTGTGGTCATGCTGAGCCTGCTGGTCTTGATTGAACAAAGTTCCCTGGATTAAGTAACAATGCTGCAATTCTGGCCTATTTTTTCTTCCCAGTCAGAGACTTTGTTTTCCTTGGTGACCTCAGAGATATCCTCGTGGTTTTGCATCCCCCCACTGCCTCCCAGGCTGTTGTTTCAGCTGTGTCAGCCCATTGCTCAACCTACACCTCCTGACTGGAGAAATGCTTTGTCAGAGAGCTCTTCCCTTCTGGGCCTGACTGAACATCCTCCCTGCTCCTCGGGGTGTTGGCATCTCGGTGAAATTCTCTGGGATCACCCTTTGCCCTCAGTCGCTGAGCTGCTCCGTGTGTCTCCTAACTCTGGAGCTTTCAGACCCATCCAGTGGCCAGGCCAGCCCTAGGAACTGTTCCAAAATGCTGTTTTCTGATAAGTTCAGGGCCTGCAGAGGCACTCTAAAGGGTGGCTGGAGACTGGGAAAAGAGACAAACAAGGTGTAGGGGTTTGTGTGAGCCTTTTTGGCTCTGGGAGTGTTTAATCTTCTTTCCTCTGAGCCTGCTGTGGGTTGCATCCCTTCTCAGAGGTTTTTAGAAGGAACCAAGAGCACCAAACACCAGGCAAGGAAGGGCTTGGCCTGTGCTAAGTACGTGTGGAGCGGAAACCTTTTTTTTTTTTTTTTTTTTTGACTTGTCAGACTGGAAAGTTCCCAATTTGAGTTTCAGTCTTGGTCATCGCTGCCTATTTAGACAGGTTTGTGGCCATGCATGACTGAGCAAGCTACTCATAGAGCAACTGGGTGGAAGGTGGAAGATTCCTTAGGCCAGGCAGGGCATTCCTCTGCCTGCTGTCTGAGGGAAGTCTGAGGGCTTTGCCTCCACAGCTTTTCGTGGGAGCATCTTCTCAGGACACTGACCACGAGCCCAGAAGGCCAAGGTGGATTTCCCGAGGTTAAGGGTTCTGCCCAGTCCAGCAGAGCACCCAAAACAGCCCTGGAGTGATTGCTGAGGGGTTCCTGTGGCTGCCCTTCCCTGTTATCTCCCTGTCCCACCGAGTGGGTGGCCTCTCTGTCACTGCTTTATTGCCTGCTGCAAGGCTGATATCTGTGGGCATGGCCCGACATCTGCTGAGCTGAACACGACCTCTTCAACGTGGTCCCAAAGTCCAACCCAATTTGAAGTGTCACAGCCATTTCTTGCCCCAACAGAGATGATTTCCCCTGTTTTATTTCTCTCTGTGTGCAATTTCCGTGCTTTTTTGCCCACAGTTTGTTCAGTGAACAGGGAAAGTACCACTGGATTGCTTCTCACCTTCAGGAAGGAGCTGTGTCTATCCAGAGGTGACTTTGCAGGACAGCACTCCACACTTCAGCATTGTCTGGCTGCTCCACAAGGATTAGGGCCAACTTGAGCCCCTCAAGCTGCTTTTCAGTATTTTTACTTTGATGCCAAGGGTCTGAACGTGGCTTAGGAGGAAGTTGCACCCAGCAGGAAAGATGGATGTGGGTGTGGAACCTGTGGAGTTGTGGCTGCACCTCCGCATGAACCACTGGAGTGTTTTCAGTGTCCCCTCACAGCACAGCACAGCAGGGAACAGCTTTTCCCAGAGAAAACTCTCCCTGTGCTTCACATCTGCTGAGAACATTGATTGGATGCCTTCACTTCTTCTGAATAAGCCATGGAATGAGTTCCTGGAGAGACCTGCTCAGCAGTTCGGGGGTGCTCCCCCCACCCATCCTGCCCAACAGAGATCAGCCATGGGCCACTGCTTTTTTTTGTGGTGTTTTATCAGGCTGCTGCATGTCCTTTAACTGCCAGCTCCTTGTAAAAGCTTGTTTCTTCTCATCATGCTTGAAAGCACTTGCTGCTCATCCCTTTTTGGGTGGTTGAGTATAAAATCAACTTCCTCTGAGAGACTGTCTGCTCAAACTTAGTGAAACTTACTAAATCCAAGGAACCCCTTTGTGCATCCTCACAAAATTACCTGATGGCCTCAGGAGGAACAAACCTGTTTGATTTCCAAGTAAAACTTCTTTAAAAAAAAAAACAACAAAACAACATTTTACTCGTGTATCTAGATTTAAAGTTGCCTGCTGATCCATGAGGGTTTGAACACTCACCAATGTTTTCCAGGGGAATTCGTGCTCAGAAGGAGGTGATTTTTGTGGTGTATTGAGAAATTTCCCCCTATTTGTTGACTTTAGATAGGTGGTCTATTTGCAAGTTTTGTACAGTATTTGAAGAAAAAGTTCAATACAACAGAAACTGGGGACAGGAATGATCCCCACCCCCTTGTTTTTAACACTCTGTGAATCTGAGAGAGAGGGGGAAACAGGGGGATGGCACCACGGGAGGATCCTGACAGTAAAGCAAATGTTGTGAATTGTGACCTGTGATGGAATGTCAACATCAAAGTTATTGTGGCTTTTGCAGCTTGGCAAATCCGTGTTGTGAAAGCTCCTGTAGGTGCACCTGGGGCACAGGCTGCCTTTGCAATCAGGGATGGAGCTTTTCCCTCACAGATAGCGGAGTCAGTCTGGAAATTCATTTTAAAAGGGATGATACTTCCAAGTAAATTTGCCAGATCCTGCTTCTGGCTATGCTGATAGAATTATTGTATTATTAACATTGTTCTTCCTCACTCTCTCGGCTCTAAGTGTATTTTTACAAGTCTTATAAAAGAAATCAAAATTAACTAAAGGGTATTCTGGGCAAAATAGAGAACTGCAATTTCCTACAGCATTTCATTTAGACTGTGTGTAAAAATACTCCAGAGAGAAAAAAATCCCGTGTCACAACTTACAAGAAGTTTGTCTGTCTAAAGAGGGTTTTATACTCCGAAGTACAAAGATTATTCTGTGTTTGGGACTTTTTTTCCTGTATTCACTCTCCAAAGCAGATTTCCCGGCAGAACTTCAATCATCCTTTGTCCGTCTCTCTTTGGAGAGTGTTTCCAGGAACCAGCAGCTCTGTGTACCCCAGTCATTTGCATTCCGTGCTGTAAGTAGCCAGTGAAAACTTGTTGCCTAAATCCCGGGTTTCCCACTAGGAAAAATTTGGGCACCTAAAATAAACAAACTGAAAAGTTTTGCCCAAGGAGTGGCAAGAAGGAGTTTTCAGTTAAACTCCCAGAGCAAGTGGAGCCCAGATGTTTTTAGTAAACAGCTTTCAAAACTCACAGTTGAGACCAGTGTCAAATTTCCAGACACATGATCAACCTTGGAGCCAAGTTTAGAGTTGCTTTTGTGTTTACATAAAGTCTGAAAGCTGAATGACACTGAAGTTTGTGGATGGAGTGGAGGTTCTCCATTACAAATATTTGACTGTATGCAATTTCTCTTATTTACAGGACTTTGAGCTTTGGGGGGGAAGGGGGAAAAAAAAAAAAGGTTACTGTACATTTGTTGATTTTACATTTGAGGCATATTCAGCACTTCGTTGCTTACTGGAATTGGAACAGTTGTTGATTTTTAACTGGGATCTGTTATTATTCCAGCCATTAAACCAGCACTGCAAAATCAAGTGTTTTAAAGCTAGAGAGGTGAACAATTTCTACAGGTGAAAAATGAAATTTGGGCATTCCTGGGCATTCTGGCTCTCTGCTCACACCACGGCAGCCCTCTCGCTGAAGGTCTAATTGCATGCCTAAGCCACATGCTAAGGTTTTTGCCCAGGGACTGTATCAGCAAAAATCTGTCTCAGAATTTACTCTGAACAAATACTGTCCAGTATTTGTTTAGGAGTCCTGTTTTCTGCCCCTTTGGAAAGGTCATGCACGAGAAGGGCGTGGGTAGAGTCAGGATAAATTATATTAAATTGGGGGTAGAAGTCACAGAATCTTTGCCTTTGGGTATATCGAGATGTCTAATAACCCTCTGTATCATATGCAGACACTCACCAAAGAAGCTCTGATTATTTTTCCACACTTAAAACTCAGCTTTAGTATCCCTCAATTGGGGATTTGGGGTTCTGTGCCCCGTGTACAGTAGCTAAGCTGTAAACAACAACAGAACTTGCTTCATTGTTCTTGATGGGATATCATCCAAGGGAAAACACGGGTTGTCTTCAACAATTTGAAGCTTGTGTAGGCAGACAATACACTGTTTTTGCCTGTGGGCAGCATGAACATGCCTCTACTTCAGCCCAGGAAAGCAGCTGAGAGGGATCTGAATCCGAAACACACATACACTGCCGAGAGAGAGGATGGGGCAGGCCCTGGGCAGCTGGGACTGTTGGGGGATAAAAAAAAGTACTAAAATAAGGGAATAATTTCTCCCTAAGCAGTAAAGAATTTTTTTTTTTTTTCCTGAAGAACTTTACAAGCATTCTTGGGAAGAAGCCTGCTAAAAGCATCACCTTACTCAGGCTGGGCGTTCCATCAAGTGACGTTCACATTTAGGAGGGAATTCTTCCCTGTGAGGGTGGGGAGGCCCTGGCACAGGGTGCCCAGAGAAGCTGTGGCTGCCCCTGGATCCCTGGAAGTGTCCAAAGGCGAGGTTGGATGGGGCTTGGAGCACCTTGGGACAGTGGAAGGTGTCCCTCCCCATGGCATGGAGTGGAACAGGATGATGTTTAAGGTCCCTTCCAACTGAAATAATTCAGGGATTTTACTATAAATGCATTTTCACGAAGAGCAGCACAAGATAAAAGGAGGCCTGAACCAAGCCATGAGGAAACAACATGAAGTAAAGTCGAAATTAAAACAGTAATTTGAGACAGGAAAGATTTGGGAATGCCTATGAGAGCAGAGTGGTGAATTCTTCACCTTGGTCACCATGGCCGTGCAGCCCCGTGATTCCTCTCCTGGTCACAGAAATGTGCTGTCATCAAACACAACGTGCATTGTGCAACTCCAGAAAGCAGAATTTGGGACTTCCCTAATCCTACTGACGTGCAATCACGAGTGGCACAGACTGTCCGAGCTGCAGAGGAAATATTCCCGTTACAAGCTTTGCAATTATGAAGGTTTATTTGATGTTCCTGCTGTGAAGACACTCCACTGTGAACACAGTAATAAAGAAAAAAAAATGTTAAAAGAGTCTGCCCAGCAGCTACTTTTTTTTTCTTTTTTTACATAAGCATTTATGTGGGAGGAGAACAGATTTGAAATGTAGCTGGCAGCCTGCTGAAGCATAGGTATGACCCACGTTATCTTATAGATCTTAATTATTTGTGATGGTTAACCGACAGGAGCAGCAGAAAACCCTGAAACAAAGGAAGGACGAGGCTCTCTATTCCCTCCAGGGCATTTGGAGTGTCTGGAAAAGTGCTCTGGTGCTGCCCTTTACCCACGCAGAGACACTTGTGCAGTCACGCGTGGGACATCCCACAGTGCCAGGAAAGGTCAAAGACCGGATAAAAATGTGTAGAAAGAACTGGTGAGAGGAGAACGATTATTTAACCTGAGTTTATGGTCTGAGTGCATACAGGAAAAAGAAATTAAATCTGAGTTTCTAGGCTCAGTAAATTGTATTTCTGATGGATTTCAGCAGGAACATCGGCTTGGGAAAAACCAGGGTTGAATGTTGTCTTGGGAAAAGCCAGGATTGAGGCATTCAGTGCTGTGAGATGATTTCAGTTTAAGCAGTTTCTATTCCCTTTTAATCTGGTTAAAAATTAAGAAAGCAGAAACTAACAGACTCCGGTGCTTAAATCAATGACTGAACTGAATGACTGAAGTACCCGACATTTATTGAAAATAAATGATGGCACACACACCGAGAGCCTGGGATAGCACTGAGAGCAGCTGAAAGAGTCATCCCACTACCAACAGGTTCGGTTCTTGAACTCCTGGATTTAACCTGGATTTTAGGAACTTTTTCTCCTCACGGAGAGGGCGGTCAGGCATTGCCACCAACCCCCCGGGGCAGCGGCGGAGCCCCCGTCGCCGGAGGGATGCAGGATGTGGGACAGGGGTTGGCGGCAGTGCCCAACAGCGGGGTGGAGAGGAAAGGGCCGGATTTGGTGATTTTTTTTTTNCTCCCCCCTCAACACCGCCGCCTACACAGTCACCGCAACACCCACCGGGAGCACCTCAGCCATGGCAGCGCCCCCCTCTCAGGTGCGCCAGAACTACCACCAGGACTGCGAGGCCGCCGTCAACCGCCAGATCAACCTGGAGCTCTACGCGTCCTACGTGTACCTCAGCATGGTGAGGGAAGGGTCCTACGGGAGATAAAGGGGCTGCACGAGGGCCTTGCCCGGCGGGGGGGGTTCCTGGGTGCCGGGCGGTGCCTGCGGGCCCGGCTCCTCCTCCTTTTTCTCCACCTCCTCCTCCCCGCTCTGCCTCCAGGCCCGTCTGGGCCGTCCCCTGGGTGTAGGTGAGGCCCTTTTATCTCGCCCGCCCCGCGGCCGTTGCCCTTGGCGGCTCCGTTATCAGCCGCGCTCGGCGCCTCGCCGGCGGCTCTGCCCTTGGGCCGGGCTGCCCGCGGGAGGTGCCCGGCGAGGCCCTGGCGCCTTTCCCGCAGCCGTGCTCGCCTCCCCGGCACGGCTTTTCCTCCAGGAGCCGGCAGGAATCCGTGCTTTCCGGGGGCCTTGCGTTCACACGGCTCCTTTGGCCCGAGGCGCCCGTTTCAGCCGTGCCCTGACCTCTGTGCAGCAATCCTGGTGCTTTGGGCGTGCTGGGACATTGGGACTTCCTAGGGACGCGGTGCTGCCTTGCGGCACGCGTTTTCGTAGCTGTTTTTTTTCCTGTGTTAGTTTGGCTCCGAGCCCCGTTTTGAGCTTCTCTTGGTGGGTGATAGTGGTACACAAGCACCGGTGCCTTGCCTTGAACCTCCAGGCCGCTGGTTTAAGAGTAGATAATTCTGTACTAGGTTGATAAATAACCGGCAGTTGGTACAGAACTTTCCATTGAATCCTGGTAATGGCTCTGACCAAGGAGTAAACAAGCTGTGTGACGGCTTCCAACTGCTGTTGCAGGCTTTTTTGGCTTTCAGAAAAGTAGGTGCTGTTGAATTCACGTATCAGTTCGATTTAGCTCTTGTATTTTAAATGTGATTTTCTTCCCCCTCCCCAAAAAAAGTAAAGTGTATTCCTTAGTCTAATCCCTGGAAAGCCCAGGGAAGCAGGAGAGCTTTATTGCAGAAGCACCTAAAAGTTCTTGGCTCACCCTTACCTGGTGTTGCAAGCCATGACCCTGACTTGCGCTGTGATCATTGTAAACAAGCTCAGGCAAACAAAGGGAAGGCTTCTCCTCGAAAAAGCCTTTTCAAGGCTGCAGTTTCATGGCGCTCAGAGCAGCGATCCTGAAGGGTTTCAGGGGGTTTGTGTTCTCCTATTTTCAGTACTGAGCCAAGGACACAAACACCACTTATTTGTGCCCGTGGTAGGGGTACAGGTTAAAATTTAATCGCAGCTGGAAAAACTGAATGATACCAAGGGAAGAGTTGTTCCACACTGCCTTGCTGGCCTGGGCTTGGACTAGTACTTACCTGAAGGAGCGGTTTAGAGCCTGTGAACTCTTTATTTTTCAGTCCTACTATTTTGACCGGGATGATGTGGCCCTGAAAAACTTTGCCAAATACTTCCTGCATCAATCCCACGAGGAGCGGGAGCATGCTGAGAAGCTGATGAAGCTGCAGAACCAGAGGGGCGGGCGCATCTTCCTGCAGGACATCAAGGTGAGCTGGGGACTGTCCCCAGCTGCAGGGGGATGGGTTTTCTTCCGAGTTCTCCCCAGAAGGAGCAGCAGCTGACACTGGACAGGAACAGTAATTTGAGATGTGGAGCGATTTGATTATTTGTGCTGATTGACTAATAAAAAAAAGTACTTATTGTGTGAGGAGAGGGTGCTGAGCCCCAGGTTGTTTGCTGTGGGGTGAGGGCAGAACCAAGAGGCAACTGGTTCATCACCATCATTTAAACTTAGAGCAGATGTGCTCTGTGCACTGTTTTGGGAAGTGGGACTTCGAGAGTTCACTGAGTTCTCTTCTGAGGGTGCTCTTTAAATCTTTGACTTTGTATAAATGCCTAAACTTGGTCTAAACACGCTTTGAGAGTGATCTCAGGACTCTTCACCCTGCTGGTCTGTGGGTCCTTACAGAAGACGTGTCCTGTGCTCTCCCCTTGCAGAAGCCAGACCGTGATGACTGGGAGAATGGCCTGACTGCCATGGAGTGCGCCCTGCACCTGGAGAAAAATGTGAACCAATCACTGCTGGAACTGCACAAATTGGCAACCGAAAAGAACGACCCACACGTAAGTGCATGCTGAGGATCAGCGTGGCTGTCCAAGGAGGTGGCTTTAGGGCTGAGCTGTGTGTCCCTGGTGGTGTTAAATGTGAAAAAAGGTGTGAACCACGGGTGCAGCCCTTCCAGAGTCCTTCGGCGGGGTCATCGCTCTCCTTCCAGGAGCATTTTTAAGGTGGCAGGGATCGGCTTTATTCCCGTGAAGTGTGTCTGAACAGTCTCTATGGAGACTGTTTCTGAGGGGGTTGAGTTCCATCTTTTTAAGGCTTTTTGCTGCAAAATTCCAGAGTTGCTTTGGAATATTAAAAGCTCTGATGTTTCAGAACAGCGCCTGAAAAACACAATTCTTCTCAGCTGGAAGTTTTTGGCAAGGTTGCTTAATATCAGGAAGAGATTAATACGTGTGAGAATCCAAGCACTCTGGGGAGTGTCCTGCTTAAATTAGAGGGACTTTTTAAAACAAAACCAGGGGTGTAAATCCTCACTGCTGTGACTTTGCTGTACAGTGGGGGTGTCTCAAATCTCTTCGGGAGCTTTGCTAATGCTTCCTGCCGTGAGGAAGAGGAGAGGCTTCCTGAGCTGCCTGGCTCTGCAGGGTTCTGGAGCAAGTGAGCCTACGCAAGCCTTGGCTCACTTTGATCTTGCTTTGCAACAAAACCAGAGGCTGCTTCTTGAAAATTCTGCATCCTCTCCCTTCCTTAGAGAGCCTGGGTAGGATTTCAGGCCCGAATTCATTCCCTCTGCTCTCGCTTTCAGTTGTGCGACTTCATCGAGACCCATTACCTGGACGAGCAGGTGAAAGCCATCAAGGAGCTGGGTGACCACGTGACCAACCTGCGGAAGATGGGGGCCCCCAAGTACGGCATGGCCGAGTACCTCTTCGACAAGCACACCCTCGGGGACTGTCAGAGCTGAAGCCTTGCCCAGAGCCACGCTGTGCGTTTCAGTGGGACTCCTACTTACTGTCCAGCCGTGCATGCAGCTTCAGCTACCTAGAGATAAACAGTTCCATACTCTGTACCAAATATCCCGCCCTCTCTTTGTGTTTTATGTACCGCCCTCCAGCCAATAAAGTGACTTGGTTCCAGCTGGCTTCTCCTGTTTGGTTTGCAGGGAGAGCAGGCAGCTGTAGTGAAGGCAGTGGGAGGTGGATTTGTCTGTGTGACACGGGGCATTTGCAGCTGCTGCTGAAGGGAGAAGTAGGAAAATCTCTGGGGTTTCCTTTGATTCCTTGCAGGGAACTAAAATGAGGAAATGAAACCAAGGTCTTCAGCTTGAGCCTCGCTTTTATTTTCTGAGGGTGGGCAGTAAAAATCAGCTGAGTGGTGTCTGCTGCCATCCAGCTTTCTCTGAGCGCTGTCGAATCCATGATGGGGGATGTGGAACTTGAGAGGGAAGCGATGTGCTGGGCAGATGCTGCAGCTGCCTGTGCTGGCAGGCCCTTGTGCTGCCTTATCCCAGTACTTTCCCAGTACTGGAAAACCAGCCAGGCAGGACTGGAATCTGCACTGTGGGTCTGTCTGCATCACAAACGATGGGATTTTTTTCAGTCCCTTTCTCTTCTCTGCAATACCTTGTTTAAAGCACAAGTCCTGCCTGAAGAAGGACTCGGGTTCTTATTGCTGTGTGGAGGAGGGAAGTGTCCACATTAACTGTGCTCCTGTTCTGGGCTATGCCTGGCTGGTCGGGCTGGTACCTGCAATATTTAACACTCAAAGTCTTGGTTCTTTTGCTACAGAGTGGGGGTGGGGGTTTTTTTTTAGTGCTTTTTTTCTTGTTGCAACACAAGTTGTGCCTGCTGCTGTAGCTGAGGCCAGGAGCAGCATGTCCTCAACGCTGGTTTCAGCCCAGGCTGGGCTCCAGCTGCATGTCCAGCACCTCTGTTTGGGTGAGTGCCAGGGTAAGGCAAGTATCCCATGGATCCATGGATTTCCCCTTTAGCTGTACTGGTCCATCTGCTCCTCCCCTGGGCTTTCACTGGCCTCCAGGATCACCTCCATCAGCCCTACATAGTCACCCTCGGCTAGGGAGATTCCAGAGTCGTTGGGGGATGGACTCTCTGCTCTCCTGGGCTCTTTGGGAGCTGGGGGGTTAGGGTTTCCATTCCCAGTGTCTCTCATGTTTCTGGAAACCTCTGGGTGCTGGTCTGGAGCGCTGGCTGCATCTTCCAAACTCAGGCTACGAGCCTCAGGGCCCAGGTTGCCCTTGTGGGACCTTTCCAGTGCTGGAGAGGTGACGGGAGTGAAGGAGAAGCAGAGGGCGGTGCTGCCTCCGGGGGTTTTGGTACTAGGGGTGTGAAAGGCACTGGAATGCTCTGAATTGGGAGTGGCTGAGGCTGTGCTCTCCAGGTTTAGCCAGGGTGGGTGTGAGGCTTTGGAGCTCTTCAGGCTTTTGAAGCTGCCCTGCTTCTCGTGCTCAAGGGGCTCTGGCAGGAAGGGGAATTTGGGGCTGTTGGATGCTGTGGACTGTGCTCCTGGGCTTCCCGTGATGGCAGCTTCCCTGGAGCTGCTCTTTCCTTCTTCTACAGTCACAGCCGTGGAGTCGGGACCTTTGCTCCGCTCTGTTGGCCAAACAAAGGTTTCCTTTGCAGCAGAGCCCAGGGAGCTCTGACTCTTGTCCACGTCACTGGCTCTGGAAGGGGAGGCGTTGACAATGACATCCCGAAGGGAAGTGGAGCACGCGGCGATGCTGGAGAGCGCCGGTGGCTTCTTGCGCCCTTGGCGTCGGGAAGGGAAAATCATGGGGATGGAGCTGATGGGAGTCTGTGGAGCGCTGTAGAACCCAGGCCTCTCGTAAAAGGGGGTGGACATGAAAGCGTCAAACTCCCTTAGCTTTCCCTCTTCACTGTCCCACTGCTCCTGGGAGTCTGCCCTTGGCTGATTGATGCCACAAGGGCTTCCAGCCTTCCCCATGTCCTGGTAGGTGTAATGGGAGAAGGGCGATGCGGGATCTCCTCGCCGGCGCAGCAGGTTCATCCGGGAAGAGGACCTGGAGAAGTTTGGGGATTGAACACCCAGGAGGCGGCTCAGGTGTCCCAGCAAAGGAGTGGAGTGGTTGGCTTCCTCATTTTCTTTAATCTGCTCCAAGGGCTGGAACTCCATCTCTTCCTTCTGCATGCTGGGAAAGGCAAGGGGGACTGTTATATGGCCACAGAGGGACGGGAAGGATCTCCTGGAGAGGCTGGCAGCACTGGGAATGCTGCTTCCAGTGGCAAGCCTCTCCCTGTATTGCTGTTAGCCCCTCAAAACAGGGATGCTCATCATACGGGTGAGTGAGGAAAAGAGATTTATCCTTTTCCAGAGAGAAAGTTGGCTCTTTTGGATGAGCCTACATCCAAAAGCTCCTCAAGTGTAACGTCCTACACAAGCCCTGATCCAGGTGTTGTGGCATGTTGTCCCTGCACTCACCTGATGTCAAAAGTGGAGCCCAGGAAGGACGGACGCTTGTACTCAGCGGTGGCTGCAGTGTAGGGTGGCTGGGGATCGGGCTCATTCCAGTACAGGTCCTTCTCCAGAATGGGTAAATCCTGGTGCATCTCATCCACTGCCATGAGGGAGACCTGCAGGGGACAGCAGGAATGTCACACGGGGTGAGCAGCCTTTTGCTATCAGGGGGCAAAGGGACACAGAGCTGGAGGAAGCGGTACAGCATGGAAGCCAGGCAAGTGGCTGGGGCTGCTGTGGTTTCATGTCATTTGAGTTGTTTCTCACACAGATTTAATTGGAAGGAAAATAGTGCTGAAGGAGACAGGCTCACTAGGAGAGAAGGGTGGGAGGTGAGGAGTTATTGCATGGCAGAGGAGGCAGTTTCAGATGGACACCGAGTAGGAAAGCCCAGGAGGGGCAGGAATGATGTATCATTCAAAGGCAGCTGAGGCCTGAAACAAGCAGCCTGGATCCATCCCATGTGCCAGAGCAGGGACTGAAGCTGTAGGCAGCTTCTGTGTACAGAGATGTGCCAGAAGCTCCAAATTCCCTGGTGTGGATTGAGGGGATCTCTCGCATCGCAGGCAGAGAGGTGGGGGTGGAGATGTGGCAGGATAACTTGGTCACTGTTCTGCCTCGGTGTTCCTCTTTAGGTGAGGCTCACCTGGCAAGTCTTCTTCCCCTTTACCTGCAGGTTCCTGTCGATGAGCCAGTTGGCTTCAAAGTCATCATCGTCCTCCCCAAAAGGGTTGATGAGCTGCTCGGCCACCTACATGTGGAGAGCACATGGAAAGGTCACCATTGTCACCCCAGCCCCTTTCCCTGCAGGGAAATGTCAGGTGTGATGTCCTTTGAACTCTAAGCCCTGTTTTTCCTTCCCAAAAGGGGGTAGGTTAAAAGTGGAGGCATCCCATGGGCTGGGAGATGCTAGAATTTGTAATAATTCCCCTGCTACACAACCCTCCTGCAACTTAAGGAGCTCCTTTTTTCCCCTGTAGTAAGGACCAAAGCCTAGGAAAAGTGCAGCTGGTGTCCAGAATGAGACAGTTGGAAAATTAGAAAAGTCGTGGCACTTCCTCAGGCCCTCTTGGCTTCCTGTTGTTGCCCATAGATCAAAGAACACAGCTGGTTTCTGGTGAGCTCACACTGAGAAAAACCCTTGGCTGGGTCAGATTCCAGCTTCAGCCATGTTTTCTTGGACTTACCTTTAACCAGCCAGCGTAGAAGAAGAATTGCAAAAATGTAAAGACGGGCACAAAGAGATCCAGCTCATGGCCAGGATATGCTTTCTCTGGGTCCAGGAATTGCCTCCCAATCAGACAGGCCAGGAAGAAGCTGTAAACAGCCACGGTCACCACCTGGGAAGGATGCCAAGGGACACACCAGGGCAGTGTGAGTTCCCAGCATTTCCCTTCAGCTCCACCCCACACAGCTCCAAAGCCAGGCTCTGTAGCCTCTGGAAAGCCTTGGATTCAGTTCTGACAGGCTTTGTGCAGGAGGATGCATTTCCCTGCAAAAAGCTACAGACATTCCCTTTTCCCTTCAGCTTTTACCTACACTGTGTGCTGTCCCTGGAATGATATCTGTGGAGGTGTCACGGGCCAGTGGCAGCAGCAAGCACATGACATCCTGGATGAGCTGGAAGCTGTCTCATGGCTCAGTCCGTGCTGGTTCCCAAGTCCAGGAAGGGAACCCTGGCATTGCTATTTGCTCCTTCCTTCCTGCTCCTCATGCTGAGCTTTTACTAATATTTGCCTGCCTGGATTTCAGGCTATGCTGAGCTTTGTGATTTTCCCAGTCACCACAGGACTGGACACTTCCCCTTTTCAAGTTAAAAGTAACCAAGACTCTCACGTGGTCTCTCGATGCAAACAAGGGGGTTCAAAACAGGAATACACTTCCCAGCATGTTCCCCATTAACCTCCAGCACTGTCAGAGCAGCAGCAGCAGCTCCTGTTTCATGGTGAAGGGCATCCCTGTTATCTGAGCAGCTGGATTGTAGGAGACAAAGGAGCAATGTGGTGCCAAAGTGTCTGCCTGGGCTGATAAACAGCTGAGTACACGCCTGCCGCAACCTTCCCAGGATGTGATCCCTGCAAGGTGGCGCAGGGAGTGCGTCTGTGTGTCCCTGTGTCTTCCATGGGTCTGTGTGGATTTGTTACCCCTGGACAGAGGTTATTTCTGGAGAGGTGAACATGTCTGAGTGGGCTGGGTGTGTGCTGAGGCACGGAAGAGAGATGATGTGTGCAGGTGAGGATGAGGGATTCAAGGGTATTCTGTATGGGTGGGTCAGGTATGGAGCACTTCTACAAAGATAGGTTGAGAGATAGGTTGAAAGATAGGTTGTTGAACCTGGAGAAGCTAAGGTTTTGGGGAGGCTGTGGCTTTCCAATACCTTAAAAGACCTTATAGAAAGGAGGGAGGGGTTCTTTTTACACAGGCAGATAGTGACAGCACAAGGAACAATGGCTTTAAACTGATTGAGGGCAGGCTTAGAGGAAGGAATTCTTTACTAATAGGCTGCTAGTCCCTGGCACAGGCTTTCCAGAGAAGCTATGGCTGTCCCATCTCTGGAAGTGCCCAAGGCCAGGTTGGACAGGGCATGGAGCAGCCTGGTCTAGTGGAAGGTGTCCCTGGATGAGCTTTATGGTCCCTTCCAACCCAAACCATTCCAGGTGTGGGTGTAAGTGGGAATGTGCATGGGCAGTGCTGGAGCAGTGGGTGTGGGGATTCCCTTCTCACCTGGGTGTAGACCAGGGGGATGCTGATCCAGTCGTATCCATAGAGTTTCCCACACTGGCTGCGCAAGGTGTTGAGCTCCTGCAGTGGGGAAAAGGGAATGGCATATCAGGATAACTTCCCGTCTCCTTGCAGAGCCTCTCCAGCACTATTGTCCTCCACTGCTCCAGCCCTTTCCCTTCTGCTTATACCATCTCTGGAAAGGGGGCTCAGTCTCAGCCTTGGAGGAATTCCCTGCTGCCTGGGTGTCTCCCCCTGAGCCCAAGATCTCTTCCTAGCTCACTTCATAGCAGAGTTTCTCCTCACAAAAGGAACAGCCAACAGGTGAGGCAAAGAATGCCCTCAGGAGCATCCATTTCTCTCTCCTGTCTATAGATAAATATCCCAGAGGGAGATTTCTCTCTCTGTGGGCAGATGAATCCTGCTCTAGGCAACAGAAGCCTCGTGACTTTCTTCTGCACATGAATACCAAGAAGGATGAGCTGCTCCAGAGCCTTTTTGTCTGCAGCTGGGCAGGGATTGTTGCCAGGTCTTGCCTGTGGAGCATGGCCTGTTGCCCAAAGCTATCTAAGAGTTTTTAATAGCAAAGATTTCTACAGGACCTCAGCTGTGTCACTCACATTCAGGATGCCTTGGAGCAGCACGCTGTCCCGGATCCTCCCGTCATTCCTCGCCTTCACAGCCAGGTTGGAGAACCACACGCATGGGACCCAAAACTTGTTGTGGGGGGAATTCAAACTCTCAAACTTCTTGTGTTCTTCCGGTGTCATGAGGCCTGGATGGGAAAAAGCAGACGGGAGAAGGATGGACATGGAGGGCAGAAGGAACTGATCTGATCTGAATCTCAGGTGGATGATTTGGCTCTCCCTAAAAACCCCAGTAAAGATTCAGACCTTGGGGAGACATGCAGAAGGACAAGTCTTCTTGCTAAAAACATTGAGTCATAGAGGTGGGATAATGGGATTTCACTTTGAATGTCAGCAGCACATAAGATCAGAGCCATCAGGGATATAAAGCACTGCTGGGGGTACAGCTGCCTGGTGTTCATAGATATTTGTTGAGAATGGGATAATTTGTGTCCCTGAAGTGCCTTTTCTTTTTAGGAGGCCAGCAGTATCATATCTCTGTGGATTGTCAAGGGAACCCAGACAATGTTGGCAGATTGGGAACTGCTGCACCTTGAGGAACATTTCGCAAGAAGATTCAGGGTGCCCCAGCACTTAAGCTCGGAGACCTGGAGCTCGAATTCCCGCCTGCCCTGAGGGAACAGCACCATTTCATTTCCAAAGAACCTTTCCCAGCCCCCAGAGGAGCAGCAAGGAGCAGTGCTGACCTGCCCTCACGACGTGCTCCATGCTGGGGAAGCGCTTGTAGACGGCGGTGCTGACGGAGCGCAGGATCAGCACGCTGACCAGGTTGCTGTAGCGCATCAGGGTGCGGCGCAGGAGCCTCCCGTACTCGTCCTCCCCATCCACGTTGCAGGACACCAGATTCATGATCCGGTCCGGCCATGGGATGCTCTCGTACTGAGCCCACCAGCGGGACACCACCAGAGCCACATAGAAACCTAGAGGGCAGCTGAGAGAGTCAGGCATCTGAAAAGAGCTTCTTCCTCCCACTCCGTCTGCTCTACTTCTCTTCTGCTCACACAGGGATTCCGTACCTTGCTTCATCAAATCAGAGCAGTTTAGGTTGGAAGGGACCTTAAAGATCTCATTCCAACCCCCTGCTGTGGACAGGGACATTTTCCACTAGACCAGGTTGCTCAGAGCTCCACTGAGTGTGGCCTTCCAGGGATAAGGCAGCCACAAATCCCCTGGGCATATCTGGTGCCACTTGGAGCTTGCCCTCCTGTGCTGGGGGACACTCACAGCTGTGACAATAAAGGGTGTGTCCCACTTGAGGAGTTTCACAAAGGTAGAGGGAGGGAGCTGCTCTGCCAGCAGAGCTCTGCCGAACCAAGGAGAAGAAATGCCATCCCATTGCCCTCCCTGGTGGATTCCAGACAGCTCCTTACCCAGCACGAAGGACACGGGGATTAGCTCAGCGTAGCTGTTGCAGTACAGTGCCAGCTTCTCGAACATCAGCCTTTGGCTCTCGCTCAGGATCAGCCTAAAAGGGATGAACAAAAGCAGCTCTCCCTCTCCTTTCTCTCCTTTCTCCCCTCCCCTTCTCTCCTGCTGAACAGAGTCTGGCAAGTGCCTGTCCAGCAGGATCCCTACCCCAGTCCTGTGCTTCTCCCATGTCCTGCCCCAGGCCAGGCTGTGGGTGTGAAGTTGCTCACCTGTAGACAAGGCTGATGGTGAAGTAGAGCGAGATGAAGATGAGGAACTCGGAGTAGAGCAGTTTGTAGATGCTGCCTTTCCATTGGAGCAGGAGCTGGGAGAAGGTGCCCAGGCGGGCATCAGCCACGCGGTTGGTGTAGGTCACTGTCATCACAGCTCCTGTGCAGGCACACAACAAGCAGGGCTTGGAGCTTGAGCAGGAGGAGGACACAAGGACATCCCAAGTCTCCCACCAAGCAAGATGGAAAGGAAGGAGAAAACAGAATGAGTTGAGATCAAAAGCCAGGTAAAATGGAGGCAGCAGCACTGAGAACCAGGAGGCAATTGAGGGCAGACAATTAATTTGATGAGTTTCCCCATCTTTTCTCCTCCTTAAGCTGGTCATAGTGACCAAGGATGTATTTTCTGGTGGATCCCTGTTTTTATTGTTTGATTTTTGTCAGCATTCAAGTGGGGCTGATTGGTTGGAGAGAACAAACTGCACATGTCACCCTCTTCCACAAAACACTTGTAAAATTAATCTCAGGGTCACAAACTTCAAAGTTTATGCTTATCCTAGTAGTTTTCTTAATATAGTTTTTGTTCCAAATATTTTTTTCCGTAAACCTACTTGCTGGGAAACATCTTCCTGGAATACTGCTGGAAAAAAAAAAAAACCCTAACCCAAAGAAAAGAAAAAACCCCAGAAAGATTTCTTGGGACTGATCCAGAAGAAGGCATCCTAGCAAGGATAGCTCTCTGAACTCTGCTGGTCCTAGTCCTGCAGGCAGAGCAGCCTTCCCTGTTGGAGATCTGTGGGATGGAGCTTGGCCAGGCTCACAGGGCGCAAATTCCAGCAGCTCCTCCTCCCCTCTCCTTCTACCATATGTTGCACAATAAATCACAGTGGGTGAAAAATAAGCATTCAGGCTCCTGAAATGCTCCCCAGACATGCAGCATCCCCATTTCACTTCTAATCTAACTTGCATAAATAATTCTTTATAATCAATTAATAATCAGACTCGTAGTTGCACAAACCTGAATTTATTTTAAAAACTACCCAACAAACAACAAGATACCATGCTAGGCAGATTGGTGAATTATTTCCTGGGTTAGAAATAATTATCCAGTGTGAAATGATTGGTATTTCTGAATCCTAACATGTCACCAGGCATTGCTATTTAACAGAGGTAATAATGTTAATGATTATGGGGCCTTGGACTCTTCCCTGAATGATGGGGATGAAGAAGCACTTCAAGGGATAGTTCACACCCTGAAGCAGCTGAAGGCAGGTAAGTTTGGGCTCACATTCCTAATTTGTTTCTCATTTAAGCATCCCAGTGGAAGATTTACACTTAGGTGGGGACAACTCAGGTCCCAGTGAGCTGCTGCTATGAAGAGAACCAGCAAAGTCTGGATTTTGGGCTATTTCAAGCAAGCAGTATCTTTGTCCTGGGTCTGGCTTTTCGGTACTTCTCCTCCTTTGGGTTTCTCTGTGGTAACTCAGGCCCCTGAGTCCCCTCTTAAGGGTGATATGGAGGAGCAGAGCTGTCCCTGTCCCCAGCTGCACAAATGCTCATTTCAGGAAACCTTCATATCCATTCCATATGGATTTCTGGGCACAGAACTTGGAGGAGTGGATTTTAACTCAGGGGCTGTCCAGAAGATAAAAGCATGCCCAAAACCCCATACATTTTTGGGGCCCCTTACACAAAGCTGCCTCTTTTCTCTCGGCTTTGGGGCTTGAAAGCGCTCAGGGAGATTCTTTGTTGCGTCATTCAAATACAGATTCCCTTTTTTACCAAAGAAGGAAAACTCCAGCTCTTGTCCATGTAAATAATGGATGTCACCCACCTATACTCCGTTCTGCTCCCATGTGAGATATGGGACTTTTCCCAGTTCTTTTCCCGCCAGCCCTGAATGGTTAAGGTACTTTCCTGCCCACCTGCCAGCCTGTGCTGGGCTGCCCTGGGATGTCACTGGGCAGCTGGGACGTTCCATTTGTGGCTGAGGTCCTTGGTGGGTGGTGGCTCCCTGGCACACCGGAGTCAGGATGGGCAGGAAGAGCCCACCCAGGGAGCTGCAGCCTGCATCCCCTGCTCATCCCTCTGGACTCACCAACACACCTGGAAGTCAACTGACCTGCAATTCAGTCGTGGGAGCCCACAGCAAGCAAGATTCTGGGACATCAGGTGCATCACCCACCACAAACAGACCCGAGCAGGTATCGCAAAGACGGACAACGAGCAGACAGAGCAGAGGGATGGAGCCAGAGGAGGTCATGGATAGGCAGGAAGATGGATCCTCCGGCTGCTGTTAGGAGGACCAGATACTCACAGTCATGGGCTCCTGAGCCGTGCTGGAGGCTGGGGAGGTTTGGTCCTGCACGTGTCCCTGCTGGGTCCTTTGTGGCCCAGGCCACCGCCCGCGTCCTCGTGCCCCCTTGGCTCATTGGGGGATTGGAGCTGCCCCACACGGTGTGCTAAGGAGCCTGAGACCCACTTGGGAGCTGCAGCCGGTCACTTGATGCCGTAATCCCTCCTCATTACAAAAGAGACTCTGTTGTCTTTTGCCCTGTTCCCTCCTAATCTTCTGAGTAAGCCCTGCGTGTTTATAGAGGCGGCCGGAGGAGGGGGAGGCAGGGCTGGCTGCTCCGCTGCTGCTAACTCCTGGCACAGCCATGGTGGCTGCCAGAAGAGAGGCATTTTTCTTCTAATTCTTTCCTGTTTGGTCCCTCTCTCCATGTCACAATCTTACAGGAACCCCAGGAGATTATGCAGGGCTGGAATTTTCCACCAAGGCTGTAAAATGCGGTGTGCTTGGGGGCTGCCTTCCCTTCCCTAGGTCAGTGAAACACCTGGTCCATGCTCTGCCTGGCTCTCACAGGATGTTGCTCCATCCTCCCTCACTGTCCCTGGATGAGTTTGCCACCTCTTCCGGCTGTGGTTTGGATGCTGGGGACATCCACTCTGCCACTGGCTCTCCGAGACTCTTTCCATGTGTTCACTTTCTTTTGCTCTTGCTTTTCCAGCAGTGCTTGAGAGCTGGCACTTTGCTTCCTTGCATGACTTCCTGGAGAACATTGGTCCTTGCCTTGCCCTCAAACTTCCACCAAGCCACGGGACTCCTTCCCTCTGTCTTTCCAGAGTCCTTACTCCCTTTTCTGCTCCTTTTCAACTGTGACCATCCTTCCCTTCCATCACATCCTCGGTGCGTCTGGTCAGGTCTTTAGGACATTCCCCTTCCACGAGGCTCTGAATCAAAATCTTTTCTTAATGAACTGGTCTTCCATTATTTAGGCAGTGGAGAGGGAGCACAGGTCTGATCCTTGCAGGTAACAGCAGCTGGAGACCCAGGCTCTTGTAATAACCAACTTTCTCTTGTGCTTTGTCTTTGACACTTATTTAACATCAGTAGTTCGGATCAATTTGTCCCAGCTATAGTCTTCTCCTCCCTGTGGCTGATCCTTGACAAGGGCAATGTTCCACTGCTCCTCTGGAGCAGGTGCTGCCTGGCATCTGCCTGACCTGGGATTTCTGGTGCAGACCTGGGAATTGCTGCCAGTGGCAGGGAGATCATAGTTTAAAACGTGGGATTCAGTGCTCTGGGAAGGGAGATGAAAGCAGGGGGACCCTCTCTGAAGGGAATGTGGTCCACTTCCAGGGATGGAATTAGTGAACAGCCAGGCTGAGATAGATCTTCAGGATCCTGAATCCTCATCCCCACATACAGCAGGAGACCAAAATGCTTCAGGTGAGACATTTGCTGCAGCTGTAGGGAGCAGTGTGGCTGCTCCTGGGGACCTGGAACATCAACCCCTGGCATGTCCTGCTGTTTGTGGAGGGATGTGCTGGCATCTGGGGGCCTCTGCTGCCCTCCTCTGAGAGCAGCTCTGCTGGCGGCTCGTGTGCTCCACAGCTGCCCTTGGGACAGCAGGAAATATGTGTGGAATTTAATATTAAAGCAAATAACTGAGGGGCTACCAGTGTGGCAGAGCTGCTTGGATCTCTCTCCACATCCCCTGTGGCCTCAGACTCTGAGGAAGAGGATGGTCCTCAGCAGACGAGGAAGCAAAGAGGTGCTGGCATCCTTCACCAGCCTCAGAGCCCTGGAATCATCCTCATTTTCTCCATGCTAAGGATGTAGGGATTTAATTGCTATGTTGGGAGTTGAGTCCCTGTTTTGGGAATGCCAAAAGGCCACTCTCAATGCTGAGTTAGCAGCAGCTGGCTGGGAAAGGCACAGTGCCCTCCTTGCTCTTTCCCAGAGAATAGTGTTTTTAGGACAGTGGGTGCCAAAGCTTGGTGAAATCCCTTTCTCTTCTCCAGTTTCAATGCTGGGATAGACACAGAGGCAGTTAGCATCAGAGCAGCATCAGAGCTGTCTCTCCAAATTACATTCCTCCTTGGAATCTGATGCAATTTTCAAAAAACGTTTGAAGAGGGCAGTGTCTGGGGAGATGCTGTTTTTCATGGATGGGATTTACTCAGAGGTTTGAGCTGGCCAGAAATGTTTGAAGAGAATGCAGTGACTTCTGTGAGGACCCCCAGGCTGGTTCCCCCTATGCTGCAGAATTCCTCACTAATTCTGGGCCACCCTGGGAGCTGGGGGTGCCTGTCCCTGTGCCAAGCTCCATCTGACCCTTTGCATTTTGTTTCTGTGAGCTTGGATAGTGAAAATTTTCCACCTTCCCTCTGATGTTGCACATTTCAGTGTGTACAGCATGAAAATGAGGGAAGGGTCCTTAGTGAGGTCCCTCTTCCTTTGCCTTAGGAATTGTGGTGTGGATTAGGTGCCAAAGGGAGGATAAAACATGCTGGTGCTGGAAATCAGAGACCCTAGAGGAGCCTTGCAGCAGCCCTTGCAGCCAGCTGAGCAAACATGTGGCACAGCCAAGGAGCCAGCCAGGAGGGGGTGGATGGAGCCTGGAGTTTCAGCCCATTTGTTCTCCTTTCCACGGCAGTAACATCCGGTTTGAGTTTGCTGGATAAGGGGTGTTAGCAGGTCAGATCCTGCTTTCCAAACTCAAACATAATCCCTGTTCTTCCTTCCCTTCCCAGCCTCTGTCTGGCTTTCTTTTTCCTCTCCTCCCTTCTTCCCATTTTCCCTTTCCTTTCTCCTTTTCTTTCTTGTCATTTCCCCTTCCTTCTTTCCCCCTTCTCCTTTTTCCTTTCCATTCCTGCTTCTCTTCTGGAAAGAAGAGGGGAACACGTGTCACTCTTCCTCCTTGTGACAAGTGACTTTTTCAAGTGGCTGGGATCCATCCATCCATCCATCCATCCATCCATCCATCCATCCATCCATCCATCCATCCATCCATCCATCCATCCCTCCCTCTCAAAGCTTCCTGTCAGCACTATTAGTTCTCATCCTTCCTTTGCTGGCTCCTGGAAGCACTTCTGCCTTTCTAATCTGAGGACCCTCTGTCACTGCCGGCCAAGCCTTGAGAGTTAATAATTACAAAGACTAATTACTTCTGACGCTGCTTTGCAGAGCTGAGGATCTTTCCCCTCCTCCTAAAAGTTCCCTGAAGATAGCAAAGGTTGCAGCCAGAGACACAAACATCCCAGACACTCCGTTCCCAGATTTCAGAGCATGGGCTTGGCCTGTGCTGTCCCCATGGATCCCTGCCATGAGGCAGGGCAGGGCTGGAGGTGACACGGACGCCCAGGAGCTGCTGGGACAGAGAATTGTTCCCGGTGTGGTATCCACAGCAAAATCCTGCAGTGGACACAAGGATCACCATGTCTGACTCTCCTGCCTCTGGTGTTGGGTCTGTCTCAGAGGCAGAGGATGGACAAGATGAGAGCAGTGAGGGAGCTGTCGCTGTGTGTGAAGGCTCCAAAGGCATACGGCTGCCTGGAGGG
>VWZN01004045.1:46885-68683 GCA_013396955.1 Regulus satrapa
TTGCGGGGGTAGGTGCGGGTCTGGACGGGGAAGGAGTGGCGTCCGTGTGCCGGGGCTCTGTGTCTCTGCAGAATCCTGGAATGGGTTGAGTTGGAAGGGGTCATGGAGTTGATCTCCTGCCGCGGGCAGCGACACTAGACCGGGTTGCTCCGAGCCCTGTCCGACCTGGCGTGAGCGCTTCCAGGGATGGGGCAGCCACGGCTTCTCTGGGAAATCCATTCCATCACCCTCACGGGGAAAAAGCTGGCGTGGAAGCCAAGTAAGGAGGCAGCAGCATCCCCAGCCACAGGACTTAGCGTTTCCTTGCTGAGGCAGAGACAAGAAACACCAGTATGTGTTCCGCTATAATATAATAACGTGAAAATATAATAAACCACTGCCGGATGCTTTGCCAAACATTTGAGGGATGATGCTGAGCACACGTGGAGCCGCTCTGGGCTGATGCTGGTCCATGGTGGTGCAGGTCAGGCCCTGCTCCCGAAAAACTGCGGGTAGGAGTTTAACCTGGAGAGAGCCAGGGGCTGCTTGCACAGGAAACAACCCCGTCGGATCAGCGCTGCAGGAAACATGTGGGGCCTGCTGGAAAAAGTGCAGATCCTGCACATTTTTTTGCTTTTTCTACAGAAACCAACTTTAGAAGGTTGTGGGGTGTTGGGGATTTTTTTTTTTTTCTTTTTGTGTAGGTTTGCATTTCTTGTGTCAGTGCGTGACTTTAGGATATGATCCATTTTTCCTGGAAAGGCAGCTAGCTACCAGTCAGCAAAAGGGAGTGTTTGTGGTGGTCCTTTGGTCTCTGGGGTTGGATTTCAGAGCCCCACCTGGACACTGAGCAGAATCCAGCAGAGCCGAGGCTTCCATTGGGATTCTGTTTGCACGGCGTGGAGAAAGAATGAGCTATTCCACCACAAATGATTTTCCAGGATATGTTTTTGGCATTACAGAGTGTGGGTGGGACTGTTTAATTCCTCCATATCCTCCAGTTTTCTTCCGTAGTGTGTGGAAAGACGCTGAAATATCTATCTCCTGAGGCAACTTTCTGCTGAGAATTAGAGAGTCATAAAAGAACATTATTTTTTCTTCCTGTGGGTTAGATTAACTGTATTTGTATCAGTAGAATGATGAAATGTCCCTTTTCCTTGCTGCTTCTTTTATTTATTATTTTTATTCTCTGTGCTCTGGTTTATTTGCTCCTTTGTGCTTTGATTTCTTCCTGGTCATCAGAGAGTTCTCCACATCTACTTCTCCACATGCTTTTCTATGAATCCTGAGCTGGTTCAGCTGGGAGCTGCTGCTTTGTTCCCTCTTTGGAAGGTGGCTGTGGGCAGCTCTTGTTCTTGGAGAGAGGGAGAAATTAGAGTGGAAAAGGTGACAGGACACTCTAGGACTGAGGAGATAAGCCCAGCCTGTGTGGAGTCACAGCAAGGGGAAAGAGCCTGGCTGGAGTGCAGGAGAGGAAAACACAGAGATGGGGCAAAGGGGAGAAGAAAAAGTGAACCTGAGCAAAAAGAGGTGATGGCTGCTCTGCAGGAAGAGGTGGTGGACGAGGAGGAGCAGTGTCCAGGAGTGTGGGAGGAGGTGCACGAAGACAAGGGCACCAGAGCTCAGCCAGGGCTTGTGAGCCAGAGATAAGCAGCAGCGGGTTAATCTGCAGGGCAGTGTCTGTGTCTGGGCAGGATAGAAAAATTCCACATGGGGAAGGCTTGGACACGCTGCCCCTCCCTCCAAATGGAGGGAGATTCCATGGGGAGAGTTCAGTGAGGAAGAGGAGAAATGCAAACACAGCAGTGACAGCAGTGCCCTGCATGCAGGAATTCAAATTATTTTTTCCATTCCTAAAACCTCTCCAGCATCTCTGTTAATTTGGGAGTAGTTGACAGAGCCCTGCTGAACACTGGGGTGACTCTTGTGGTTTCTTCGTTCTAGGATATCTCTGCTTGCTGGCCACTGAAACTAAAAAACAGGGCTTCGACCCAGCTTGGGGAAAATATGCTCGTTTAGACAGCTCTGTGGAGGATTTTGGTGGGAAATAGGTGGAAAAATGGGTTTAAAATTGGCTAAAAATAGATCTTTTCCCTCTGCAGCAGGTGCAGGGAATAGAGGAAGGCTGGGTTGGCAGCAGAGGAGATTGGGGTCTGTATATTAGGAATGGGAAAGCCGTATTCCTTTTTTTTTTTTTTTTTGCTACTTCAGTAGGGAAGTCTGACTTTAGGTCTGCTGGGTGTATCCTGGAATCCTAAAACTCCATCCGCAGGGTGTTTCTCTTGGACAGCAGGTGAGAATGGGATCCCTGGAGGAGCTGTCCTTAGTTCTCCTGCCTTATCCTCAGTTAATAAGGACACCCTGCCAAAGGGATAAAGCACTTCCATAGGGATGCAGGGCAAAGGAGCTGGTGCAGCTGTTGCTGCCCAAATTCTTCCCCATCACCCTCCCTGCTTCATTCCCACTGCCTGGGGCCGGATGTGTTGTGAGTGTTGGAGGAAGGCTCTGGATCACCCCCACGCTCATTTTCCCTGTGCTGTTACCCCACAGCCAGGTCAGTTTTGAGGAAGAGAGCCAGAATCCACCCGCTGTGGGACACTGGAAGCCCCTGATGCCATCCAAAGGTGACAAGGAGGAGCCAGAGAGTGGATGCCAGGATGCTGGAGGTGTGCATGAACCCCAGTCCACGGAGCAGCTCAACGTGTCCCGGCTGCGCAGCTCCTCGGTGGAGATCCGGGAAAAGGGCTCCGAGTTCCTGAGGGATGAGCTGCACAAAGCGCAGAAGGTGAGCCCCAGGGTTTTCGGGGTGGCACAGGTTGGAGTAGGGGGTGCTTTCCTAGAGGTGGTGACAGGAATCTTGGGTCAGGGATCAGGTGCTGGTGTGGGGAGGAAGGGCCGTGACTGACAGGCTGGGGCGGGCCATCAGCATTCCTATCCCTCTGCATTTCCTCAACAGGAGCTGAAGCTCAAGGACAAGGAATGTGAGAGATTGTCAAAAGTCAGGGAACAGCTGGAGCAGGAACTGGAGGAGTTAACAGCCAGCCTGTTTGAGGTACCACCCTCTTCCTTTTCCCATCATTTCTTAAGCTAAGCTTACATCCAGCTTCTTAAAGCAGGCTTTCCCTGGACTTAGAGCCATCTCCTCCCACAATTTCCTCCTCTCCCCTCTTGTTCTTTCCCACTTGGAGAAGGAGAACTGGCCAGTGCTGCAGGTGTGGAGCTTTTACCTGGACTTCTTTCCCCTTCTAGGAGCTGTGGGGTGGCATAAGGAGCACAGTAGTTATGGTTCCAAAATGTGGGAATGCCTGGAGCAGGAGCCAAGCACAGCTCCCTGTCCCTCTCCGTGCCTGCTCTGTAGTCTGGGCAGCTGCTGTGTAATAGAGATGATTCCCTGGCTCATCCCAGCCCTTGCTGGGCGGGAGGAGCATGCTGGATGTCCTCATCCCCTCTGTTCCAGTGAGTGTCCAGAAGGCCTGTTGGTTGCTTGTTTTGTTTCGTTTTGGTGTTTTTTTGTTGTAATGTGATTCTTGCCGAGCTGTATCCTGGCAAAATCCCATTCACCAGCAGCTCTGATGTCTGGATCTGTCTGGATAATGAGGAAAGCCAGAGCCCCAGAGCCCATCTGTGCCTTTGAAAAGCAGGGCTGTGAGAGCCAAGGGAGCCCCCCCTCCCAAAAATTTGGCTGCCTGAGCACAGGGTGATCTTGGAGATCATGTCGCCAAGGGCTGTCCCCTGCCTTCCTTTGGTGGCCTTGGCCAGATGCTGTTTCCAGACTGCAGGGAGGGGCACCATCCCACTCCCCTCTTCCTGTGGGAGAAGCTTCTAAGCCAGTTTCCACCATTTGGCCCCCACCTGAGCTCCAGCTCCTGCTGTGTCCCAGCCATGCCTGGGGCAGCGGGGACCAGCTGCTCCAGAGGGAAGCGGGAGCAAAGTGCAGCAACAAGGCAGGCAGGAGCAGTGAGTCTGGATCAGGATCAGAGCCACAGGCAGCAGTCAGGGTCAAGAATCAGTGCAGGGATCACCCAGCAAGGCTGCAGTGACTGCAGGAGCCAGGGTGTGAGTTGGAATAGGGGCAGGCACAGTGTGGTGTGGAACAGGTAGGTTCTCATGTTAAAACAATTCCCAAGGGCAAGGAAAGGCAGGTCCTTGCTTCTGGCATTCTTCTCAGCAGCCCCTATCAGTGAGAGATGACCTTGGCCAGCTAAACTCCTTCACTTAACCAGCTACAGTGCTGGAAAGGGGATACACTCCAGGTTCTGTCACTTGGAGCCTTCTCTGGGAAATTCTGAGGGAAGGCTCCGCACAGCTCATGGAACAAACCCCTGGATGTGGCAGGGATGTCTCTCCCCTTGCCTGGAACATGTAATGTGGCAGATCTGTGACCTGCCTTGTTGGCTGTGTGAGCTGGGGTGCAGCAGGTAGATTTAAACTCTCTCTGGTGCAGGAAGCCCACAAGATGGTGAGAGAAGCCAACACCAAACAGGCTGCGGCAGAGAAACAGCTCAGGGAGGCTCGGGGCAAGGTGAGTGCTTCATTTTTGGGGTTGGTGACATCTCTGCCCAGCCTTGCCACAGGGCTGTTTGTTGGCTGAGCAGAGTGAAGTGCAGCTTCATCTCTCTGAGATGCTGTGGTCCCTTTCCAGCAGACACTTGAGTGAGAGGGAAAAGGCCTCACAGACATCCTTGCAGTCTCCTGCCAATCCAGCTCTCAGTTGGGAAATGGATCCACGGGGGAATAACGAGTTTAATTGTCACAGCTCTGGGATGGAAGGATAGAGCAGGGACTCAGGATGTTGGAATTTCCTGACATGGCTGCACCACGGAGCTGCTCAAATGGCTCCATCTTGAGGAGAGAAAAATTTCTTTGGAGTCACTGGTTCTGAAAAGAGCCTGGAACAAAAGGAGTAGATTCCCAAACAGATGCTGTTTAAAATTCTGGATGCTTGTGGCACTGGGAGGATGGGGAGAGGCTTTGTGGCTGGGCTTGTAGCTGCTTCCCTGTGGTTTCAGTGTTGGATGGGGTGCAGCAGACCGGAGCCCAGCAGGTGCTGAGGGTGACTCTTGCTTGTGTCCCCAGATTGACATGCTGCAGGCAGAGGTGACAGCGCTCAAGACGCTGGTGATCACATCCACACCGTCCTCCCCGAACCGGGAGCTGCACCCTCAGCTGCAGAGCCCTTCCAAAGCTGGCTTCAGGAAGGGCCACGGGCGGAACAAGAGCACCAGCAGTGCCATGGTGTCAGCTGCCAGCCAGAACGTGGCTCCAGAGCCCACCAGCCGGGAGTGCAAAGAGGTGGGAGAGGGACATTCCCTGCATCGACCTCGGAGCCGCTGCTCCGGACTTCCCAAAGAGCTCTGTGGTCTCACTGAGCAGCTGTTGGTGCTTTGTTCCCTAATTTTGTGCTGAGGCAGGCGCTGGAGGGTTTCCTTTTGTGGGGGTTTCCTCTTTGTCAGGACAGGAAGCAGTGGGGGGGATCACTGAGGTTATCCAGTGGGTGCCAGTGCTGCGAGCGGACATTGAGAGCTGCTGAGCAGAAGCCAGTTCCACTAGCCAGATGTGGACACAGCTGTCCACAAGGAAAGCAAGTAGGAGCTCTTGGGAAGCAAGTAGGAGGCACTTGGTCAGGAAGAATGAAACTGAAGAAGAATGTGGTGGGGGAATATGTCTCACTAGTGACTTTTTTGGGAGCCGCAGCCCATGTCGTGAAGAATTGTTGAGGGAATACAAAGCCTTGTTAAAGATTTGGATCTGTCGTTTCTTCATGGGGGCAACTTCCACAGGGTGCAGATCTGCTGGGGTTTCAAACCTCAGGGCTCAGCCTCCAGAGTGCCCAGTGTTATGTATCAAGGATGGGATGGTTTTTTTGTCCCTCAGAATCCTTCTGTGAGAGATGATGAAAGGGAACCTGGCATTCAGAGAGTTGGTGCTCCATAGGAAAGATCTTAAATTGAGCCTAAAAGTGGTAATTTCTGTTCCCTTTTTGCACTTTAAGCTGAAGTCTAAAGATGTGGCTTGTGGCCCTGTGGTGCCGTGAGGACCATGCTCAGTTCCTGCAGGGGAGAACTTGAGCCTTTCTCTGGTTTTTACCTCCCTCTTTGCCTGTCTCTCTAAACCTCTTCCTTCACTGTCTGTCTCTTCCTCTGCCTTCCAAGTCTGGTTTCCCTGCTCTCCTCTCCCTGCTCCTTTGCATCCTCCCTGGGAAGGCTATCCACATCACCTATGAGCCAGGCTGGCAGGCCTTGGGAGCAGATGCTTCCTCCTCCTCCTCCTCACGGCAGGTAACCAACCTCTGGGAATGGGTGGGACCCACCTGCCTCTCACGCTTCCAGCCTTTCAGTTCCAGCTTCCTTTTATGCTAATCTCTTTTTTTTTTTCCCCTTTCATTTTGTTTTCTTCCATCTGTTTTTCCATCTTGTGATTCTGAAGCCTTTGCTGGTCCCAGGTGAGCAGTCTCCATGGCTCAGAGGAGAGCCATGCTGGAATATGAGCTCTTCCAGCTGAGTTCACTCATGTTCTTTGTGTTGCTCAGCTTAGTTTTATTTTTTCCTTTCAGAAGCTTTTGCTGGGCTTGTAGGAGCTGCTCTGTCAGTCAGGTTGGTGCTTTGCCCAGTGATCCATCTGGGATTTAAATGCCAGATCTCACAGAGTCTCCTATTGTCCCTCAGCTGCTCCCATCATTCCTGCCACGGGTTGAGCGTGCACTTTGTTCAGTGGTTGTGTGGTGGCTTTCCTGCAGCCACAGAAAGGAGGAGAAGCCACCTGGAGGAAAATGGGGATAGGGAGGTGCCTGCAGGCTTCTGGCACACTCAGCCCAAGGTGGCTGGGGCACTCTGGCATAGAACTGCTGCTGGGTGGGAAACGAGAGATCCTTGGAGCCAGGCAGCTTCCTTCAGATACTTCCATGATGTCTGAGCCTCTCCAGATGCCAGAGCAGATGTTTCATGGGTTTCCTGCATAGTAACAGGTACCTTCTGATATGGCATTCCTCCCTCTTCCCTCTGCTCTTGGACACTCATTGCAGGTTGACTCCATTTTATTTGCCGAGTTCCAGGCCTGGAAGGAATCTCCAACTTTGGACAAATCCTGCTCCTTCCTGGACAGAATTTACCGAGAAGATGTAGGACCTTGTCTGGACTTCACCAAGCAGGAGGTGAGTGCTGAAAAAGCAGGAGCAGCAGCTGGCAGCTCTGGTGAAGTGAAAACCTTCCTGGAATTCATTCCTTCTCTCCCTTGTTTTGCTGCAGCTGTCAGAGCTGGTGCGAGTGGCTGTGGAGCAGAACACCCTCACCATCGAGCCAGTGGCTTCCCAGACTGTCCCTGTGGGGAAGGTGGCAGCAGAAGAGTGTGGTGGCCCCAAGTAAGGCCATGTCTCCCTGCTTTGTCCCCTGCTTTTGTCCCGTCCTGGAGTGGTGTGACAGGCATCACACTAGCAGGAATGATGTGGTATCACAAACAAAGAGGGATTTTATTCAGATACTATATCTAAGCCCTTTCTTACCTTCCAGGGTGTCCCTGGGACACAAAGGATGTGCAGGTTTCCTATCACTCTCCTGCAAATTATTCAACAAACAGCCCATCCTGTGTTTATCCTTATCAGTTTACTTTCAATTTTTTAATTTTTTTTTTTGTCTTCACAGTGGCTTCCGGTCACAAATCGTAACGTAAGTGAAATATTTATTGTTCAGCCAGTGATCAAAGGTCTCTGGAGCATTAACAAGTCACTAACTCAGCACCATGTGGCAGCTTGGAGGCTTTTGCTGAGCTGACCTAACTCTTTAACCCTGTTTAAATTCCACCCAGGCAGGATGGGAAGGAACCCATTGGCAATAAAAGACTCAAAAGGAATTTGCTCCCTTTTTACCCAGACGCAAAACACTGATTTTTATGGCAGTTTTGGTCAGTTTGGTTGTGATAGCTCTGGTTTTACACCAAGTGGTGCCAATCATACAAGAGTCACTCTTCTCCAGGATGTTGCAATGCTCAAATATGTGGCTCCTGACAGGTATCTTGTTTGCAAAGGTTTTGGTCATCCTGCATCTCCTGGGAATTTATTCTCCTTAAGTTGTGTTCGTATTTGGTCAATGATTACTTCTCCTTGCATCTGGACACTTCCACTCTTGGCTAATGTTTTGCCTTGAGAGCAGTGGAAAACAAGCCCAGGGACAAGCTCAGGGGCTCTCTGAAACATCTGCTCCCCTCTGCTGTTGCCTTCTGTGGCTCCCCAGAGAAGTTTTTTGGCAGTTTGGGAGGGATGTTCCTCTTCCTATTGAGTCCCTGAGGGACGTGGTGGTAACTGTGCAATCGAAAATTCTGCTTTATTGCTTGAAGTGGTGATGGGAATCATCTGCCTTGCAAACAGCAGGAGAAAAGGGAAGAAAATAAAGGAATGCTGCACCTCTTGCTGATGCTTGTTTGGAAAAGGTTGTTTCCACTCTCTGAAATCTCAGAATTGGGAAGCCAAGCTCCTTTCCTGTCTGCCCAAGGAGGGGTTGGCTTGTTTTGAGTTCTTGGTACTTGCAAATCCTGCTCAAATGCTGGATTTACCTGTTTTGAGGCCAGCCTTGGTGCCCAGCCAGCGTGTTTACATCTCGCCAGGAAAGCTGATACACCTGAGCCTGCCCTGGAATGTGGGGGACATGTGCAGAGACCAGGGGACACTGGTTGCGCTCTGCTCCAGCCTCACCTCTTCAGTATTTCCTGGGGTTTCCTCTGGGGCTGTGTGTTAGGGAGAAGGTGCTTTTATCTGCAGTCTCCTAAACTTGCCATTTATGGAATATTTCCAGGAGCAACAGATGATCAACCAAGGTGGTTTGTTTTGTTGGTTTTTTTTTTTTCCTTCTTCACGCTGCCTGACCCAGGGGTGGCTTCTGATCTCCCATCTCTCTAGGTGGCTGAATTGCTGGATCTGTGCTGTGCCACCAGGTTGCTGAAGTGCTTTTCCCTTTTCCTGCAGGAAATGTGCTCTGAGTGGCCTCCCCAGGACCTGCAAGCACCGGATCATGCTGGGGGATTCTGGGAATTACTACTACATTTCCCCTTCCTGCAGGGCCAGGGTGAGTCCTTCACCTCCCCAGGGTGCCTTGACCTTCCAAAATTATTCCGTGCCCTGCAGTGAACGAGTTCCTGGAGGTCAGCCCTGGAACTGAGGAAAAACTGTGGGATTTGAGGCCATTCCTGAGGTTGAGGTGGCTCTTAGTTGATGATTAGGGGGCAGATGCAGCTCTTCCTTCTGCTTTCAGATAACCTTCAGCGTGTTCTGCTTTCAGATAACCTTCAATGTGTTCACTTGCCATGATTCCGTTCAGTACGGAACTTTGATTGTTTGGCTTTGCTGTTATTACTTAATTCCTCTTTCTAAAACACAATAATTTTCTGCTGTTTAGAAGCTGTTGCTCTAAATCAGTCAGATTCATGCTTGACTGCAGGAACAAACTGTCCTTTCTGTGCAGGGGAGGGAGAAGGTGGATCGTTTGTTAATGTTGCTGTTGGGGCTCTTGTTCAGGGGAGGATTTTAGAAGTTAATTCTTTCCTGAGCTGCATTTTTGAAGAGCTGATCCCACAAAAAGTTGGGTTTTTTTGTGCACGGGTTTGACTCATTTTCTTCACTTTCACCAAAGTAATGTCTCAAATCTTTGTTCTTTTTTCTTTTTCCCCTCTTTCTCTCTCTTGCTCAGATCACAGCAGTGTGCAACTTCTTCACCTACATCCGCTACATCCAGCAAGGCCTGGTGAGGCAGGATGGTAAGAGCTGGTTCCAGGGGGATGCTTTCTGTGGAGGCAATTGGGAGGAGCTGTTTGGACTGACAGGGGTGGGGCCAGCTGGGGGGTGTCTTTGAGAAGCAGAGAAATGACAAAAGAAAAGCACGAGGGGAGGAGAGGAGTATCTCTTAGTGGAGTATCTCTTCCTTGTTTATCAGCTTCCTGGGAGCTTTGCTCTGGGCTGGAGCTGGTAAGGGGTGACCTGATGGGCCTGTGCTGCTTCCCTCCCCCTTGGGAATGCTGGGAGCACAGCAGAGCAGGAGCTGGTGGCTAGCTATGCCCTCCTTGCTGATGTTTTGGTGTGTGTTCTTTCCCCTTCTCTGCCCCCGTTGTGCTTTGCAGTGGAGCTGATGTACTGGGAGGTCATGCGGCTCCGGAGGGAGATGTCTCTGGCCAAGCTTGGATTTTATCCCAGCGAGATGTAAGCAGAGGATGGAAAGGAAGGGAACTGCTCCTGGAGGAAGGGCTTGGAGTGCAGTGCCTGTCCTGCTCCCTCCCACCTTCCCTCTGCCTGGAACAAGGAGCAAGAGGCACAAGTTCCACCTTCAGCTGTCCCACTCCTCCAAGTGTGACTGGAATGCTGCCACGCTGCCCCTGGAGCTGGGCTGGCCCTGGCTGCTCCAGGATGGCCATCCATGGACTCTGGATTCTCCTATATGCAGTGTATATCCATTTTTTTAAAACCTTTAGTTTTTATATGCAGCCTGCTTTGGCATAACCCGAGGCCAGGCCTGTGCAGGGTGGGAAGTCTGGACTGTCCTTGTGAACCAGATGAGGACAGATGCTGGCTGTCTGTTCCACTCGTTTTTTGGGATGGAGAGCGTTGTCCCCGAGGTCCTGCTGACCACAGCAGCCCTGAAAATGCCAGCAGAACACAATAATCTTGAACAGTTTGTTTCCAAGTACTTCCTTGTTCCTTTTCAAGGAGCCTGTGAGAGCAGCTTGCTGCCAGCGGAGTCACAAAGAGGGATTTGTTCCTGTTTTTAGCTGGATGTTTGGCACTGGGTTATGCGGGCTGGGGAGTGGCTGGAGCTGTGCACCTGGGGCCTCCAGCAGAAGAAAGGGAACAGGGAAATTCCCTAGCTCCCAGCTGGCTGCAGGATTGTGCCCCCTGGCCTAGGGAATCCGCTGCAGTTGTCAGAAGCAGATCCCTGGTGTGAAGTCCCCCACGATGCTACTAAACACAAACCTCACCCACAAACAATCCTTGGAGCTGGTCCCGCTCTTGAGGGAGCTTTGGGCAATCCTGTTCCCACACTTCTGGCAGAGCCCATGTTCCCAGGCTGGGCTCTTTGTGTCTCCAGGAGGAGCCTGCCTAAGCTGGGCAATCCCAAAGCCCAGAGATTCCTTCCCATGTTACATCAGACCTGGAGATGCCTGTCCACTGGAAATCACAACTTTTCCTGGGCTGCCATTCCCTGGTGAGGGAATCTGAGAATTCTTTGTGTGCACATGAGGGATGTGGTTGAGGTTCCTGCCTGCCCCAAAATGTGCTGGAAGGGAGGGATGTCACTGGAGCTGAAGGAATGCACAGGCCTGACACATCCTGAACTCAGACCCAGGTTTATTAAAGCCATGACAGTATTTTGTAGCTAATTTAGCCTTTTATTCAATGACTCTGGAATCAGCTCAGCCATCACATGAGGTTTTCACTTCTAACAGGGTTGTCACCCTGTCCCTCTGCCACCCTCAGCAAACTGGTGCCCATCCCAAGCTCCATAATTCCATCCTGTCCTGAAGGATATTACAGTAGGAGCTTGATTTTCTCCCACTGAGCTGCTGGATTTTGTCTAGGGGAGAGAGAAATAACACAGCTTTGGCTTCCCCAGCTGTGGTGCTCAGGTGAATTCCACCCCTGGAATTTCCCCCTGCATCTCTTCCCCCATCTTCCTGTGCCGTGAGCTGCTACACTGCACAAACGTTGCAGCACTGTGAATGGGATGATCTCTCTGGGTAGGAGGTGTTTTGGTTTGTGGGATATTTTTTTTCCCTTTGGTGTCACGTTGAAAAGCACTTTGAGACAGAAGGAACTGGAGCAATGCCTTGTCTGAGGTTGTCTTGCGTTTCAAACGAAGCAGAGAGAACAATCTGTGAAGGAAAATGAAGTCACTCCGTTAGCAGCGGGATGGTTGCACCCTGCTCTTTTATAAAGGAAAATAAACATTTGCTATTAACCTCTACAAGCCTGGTTGGAATTGGAGGGTTGGGGTGCAAGACAAAGCCCTACAGGATGGGGTTTGGGATGCTTTTGTTTATCAGGACAGGTGCCTGTGTTCTTCCTGAAGGGAAGCTGAGGCTTCTCCTGCTTGGTTGTGTCTCCTTTAATTTGCTGGCTTGAAGCACTGCATGGGTGCTGGGTAATTGGAGGATCTTCTTCCTTTTTGCTAACAGTCTGCCCCTTCTCCTCTCAGCTGGCAGAGGTTTTGGGTCGGTCTGGTTTCACTGAACGCGCTTGCTCTCCTCCCTGCTCGGCTCTGCACATTAACATGGAAGATCTCATCCCCTCCAGGAGATGGCAGTGGGAGGGCTGTGTGCAGAAAGGGATTTCATTTCCGTTTCAGTTTAAAAAGCCACGCAAGAATCTGGTTGTGCAGCACAGTCAGGCAGCCACGAGAGGGCACAGGCAATCCAGGCAGGGATTGTCCTCCCTCCCTGTCTTCCCTGGAAGAATGGAGCATCTCCAGCTCCTGACCCTTCCCGCAGCCTCTTGACAGGGAAACATTGCTGCAGCTTCCCTGCACTTCTGGAAAAGGGATTGGGCAGCTGGAGAGTGGAAAGGAAGGATTTAGATTTCTGTAAGGGATGGTCAGGTGAGAGACAGAATATTTTGCTGTGTCCGAGTCTTTCAGTGAAGTGTCAGCAGGGATTGCTGTCAGAAACTTCCCTGTGACATTGGCTCCTGAATTTCTAAGGTATGAGAAGACATCTTGTGCCCTATTCCCAACCTTTTCCACCAAAAAATTCCCTCATAAATAAACCAGAGTTTGAGCAGAGTCTCTGGGTCCTCTGGTACCTCCTGCAATCTTTCTTGCATCTACTTGGCCCCACAAAAGGTCTGCCAGCCTGTCCTGGGCCAAAATGAAGAGCTTCAAAGGGATGGGAATTCAAAAATGTGCTTCTATAGATGTATTTGACTTACTTGATTTTGTTTCATCCCTGTTTCCCTCGAGTTTGGGAGAGAAAAAGGATATTTGAATGATGGTGGAAGTCAGTGTTGTGTACAATGAGGTGCTTTTAAGCATTTGGGTATTACTATTTGAGAAACTGGGATTTAGACCAGAGAGATCTGGTTGCTCCTGGCAGTTCCCTGTGTCTGCTGGCTGTGTCCTTTCCCTGCTTGTGGAATTATTCCAGGTTTGCTCCAGGCTGTAAATCAGGCTGTCTTTGTGCAGCTGGTCAGGCTGTCCCCACACGCCCACACAGACGGATGGTTCCTGTTCCTGGGAACCAACAAATGAGGGAGTTTTTTTTAACTATTGTTATTTACTCCAGGTGCAATTGAGGAAGAGAGAGAAGATAAACAGCTGGCCTTAGAAAAGTCAGGACTTTCCAAGCTTTCCCGACTTTCCTGCTGGATGAATCCATCAAAGCAGAGAGGATCCCTGCAGAACTGGGCCAGCCACGGGGAAATTCCAACCATTTCGGACACTCAGGGAGCATGGCCCTGCCAGGAAGAATGTGTCAGATGTCCTGGCACAGCTCTCAACGTGCACGTGGCACCCACGGCTGGCCAGCTCTGCCAAGGCAACCCATTCCTAATAGGAGCAGATCCCTGTGGTGCCACCAGTGCTGGGAGCCAAGAGGTCGGATTTGCTGTTTATCATGTCAATATTCCCATGTTTGTGCAGGGCTTGCTGGGCTGAGCTGGGAGGTTGACTTTAGCCAGGCTGAGAAGGCAGCTGGACTTTGTGCAGGTTTATATAACTTCCAGAGAATGTTTCCCCTCCTTTGGGAGTGCATGAGGGGGGAAAAGGGAATGTGGCCCAGTTGTGGGCTGGATGTGAGGAGAAGAAGGGAAAATCGCTTTGGAATGGCCTTAAGATGAAGGAGAGTAGATTTGGGTGAGATATTGGGAAGAAATCCTTCCCTGTGAGGGTGGTGAAGCCCTGGCACAGGGTGCCCAGAGAAGCTGAGGCTGCCCCTGGATCCCTGGAAGTGTCCCAGACCAGGCTGGACAGGGCTTGAAGCAACCTGGGACAGTGGAAGGTATCCCTGCCTATGGCAGGGGTTTGGAATGAGATGAGCTTTGAGATCCCTTCCAACCAAAGCATTCTGGAATTCTGTGATAAATCTGAGCTGCCAGTGGCGTCCTGGCTCAGGAGATGAGATAGCAATGGCTGGAATGATGGAGCAGGGGAACAGCAGGGAAAGCTCAGGAAGGAAGAGGCATTCCTAAGCTTTTGTTTGGTTTAATCTTGAAATTATTCCCCTTGTAGGAGAAAACATCAGCTGGGAAAAGCTGAGTCACTGGTACAAATCTGGTTATTTACAAGTAACTCCAGTGATGGAAAAGCCATTAGTGCAGAACTCCCAAAAGAGCTCCCCATCGGACTGTGCCAGAGAGGGGAGCTGGGAAAAGGAAGCTGAAGGTGGAGGTGTTCCCCAGGAAGCTTTGCAGTGCAAACCCCAGTACGCAGTCCTGTGCTGCTCACAGAGCTTCCAGGGATATCCCCGTGGGCATGCAGAGCATCCTGAGCTTTTAACTCTGCTAATGCTTCCAGTTTCTGCTCCCTCTCTGGTTCTGGGGCTGCAGGCTTCCCTTTGGCAGATGTAGCCATGGGATTGGCTCAAGGACAGCTCCCTGCCCTCAATTCCCCTGGCTCACTGTGCTAATTCTGCTCTCTTAATCACCTTAGAGTCAATTTAAGGTGCTTCACGCCAATGGACACTTAGGTGGGTCACAGCTCAGTGACACCTTTGCTCTTCCCGCATCAGCACCTAGACTGGGTCACCTGTCCCTTGCCTTTGGTGGCCTTCCCCTTTGTCAGGCTATCAGTGCCATCTGGCAAAACCAGGAGGAAGGAGGGAAGCACCAATCCAACTTTCCATCAAACTGAGGGAGTGATAAAAAATGTCCCAGGAGAGCTGGAGCAGTGTCTGATGGTCCCATGGTGCTTTTGGGCAAGGGAAGTTTTGCAGCCACCCCAAAATCTTGGCAGCTCTGGCAGGCACTAGTCCTTAATAGGAGAGGGAAACTGGGTTCCAAATCTGATTAATTTCACACTGGAATGATGTGTATGTGGAGAAGACCTAGTGGGTTGTGTTTGAGTAGCGCCTGAACCAAGTGAGTTGGAAAAAACCCAAAAAACATTTTTCTGTTGTCAACAGTTGGGCATCGCTACTTTCTCCTCGCTGTGCTGGTTATAAAAGCCTGGTTTTACACATTCAAAATATACAAATGACTTAAACCTCCTCTCTTACTGCAGCACGTGGGATTCATCCCTGTCCCAACACCACCACATCCAGGAGAGTCTCTGAAACTATTTACTAAATATTTCAACAGAGACCTTGAAAACTTTTCCTCTCTGTTTAGAGAGACATTGTAGAAAGAAAATTGCTTCTTAATCTCTGTCCTCTGTTTTGTGTTTAATTCATTTGTGCATCACAGGGCAGAGCAGGCTCAACATTTCTTTGCTTTTAATTCTTTATTTTGTTTTATGCAGACAGAAACATTCCCAGAGAATGGTTTGGGCTGGAAGGGCTCTCTAAAGATCATCCAGCTCCTGACTTGCCCAGAAGCTCCTGCTGCACCATTCAAGTTGTTGATTTTCTGCAGGGATGTGGAAGGAGTCACAGTGCTGGAATGCTGCTGGAACCCTGTGTCTTCACCATCCCTTGGCCTCTAGTGCTGTTGGATTCCATTTCACTCCCATACCTTCACCAAATCAGGTGTTCCACTTTAGCACCCAGCATGATGGGCAGACAAGATGAGCAAGGCATAGAATTGGGATCTGCAGCAGCACTTTGGTTTCTGTTCACACTGTATTTTCCCCCTCCCCAGGGTGATGATGAAGCACAGGCTGTGCTGCTTTGCTCCGTTTGGGGTTGTGAGTGTGGCCTAAAGGTTTGTGGACTTGCAAAGGGTGATAATCTTAACTCCGAGTGATTTACCTGGAGATGCCGGAGCAGGAACTGGCTCCAGCTGAGAAACCAAAGCATCTTCATCTCAGAACCCAAACTTACAGGTTTTATCAGGCATCTGTAAGCAGTAAGAGAAAAAAACACACAGAGAAAGTGCAATATGGCTCCTATATTTTATTTTTAAAAACCAACCTCTGCTTAATGCAGGCCAGGCTAATTGAGGCCAATTAAATTAATCAGGCAAGTGAACCGGCCACACCCATTCCTAGGAGGATGGGTGCAATCACAGGCAATTACTGTGATTAATCCTCTCATTGTCATCCCCACAGCCAGCACCTGGCCAAGAAGTTGGGGAGTTACCTAACTGTGCTCAGGAGGATGCTGCAGGCGAAGGTGGTGCTTCCAGGTGAGGATCTTTCTTCTTGGCATTTTCCCACTCCTTTCTCCAATTTCTGCTGAGCCTCCCTTGACCGGAGCAGCCTGGGCTTGACCTTCAAACCTCAGTGGTTGGCAGAAGGTGGAAAAGCTCTGACATAGGGTATTTTAGAACACATCATCATTCATACCAGTGAAACTCACATTTGTACCCTCCAAGCTCTGTGGGAGGTAGATAACACCTTTATTTTTATTTTATGTTATTATTTTTATATAATTTATTATATTTTATGTTCTGCTGTGGGGGAATGATTCACCTCCTGGCTCGCTGTGGAATTCTGGATTATTCCCTTCATGTTCTTTACAATACAGTTTCCAAGTGAATAATAAGTGTGTGGCTGGAAATGTGAATGGAATATTCACCTTAGAGCAGCTCCAACAATGACCTGTTCTGTAGAATTCCTAGAACATAGGGATGGTGTAGGGAGGACTCAGGATGGAAGTGTTTCTATGTGATATTTGAGGAATTAGGCTAATTTTTCAATAAAACGTATATGATAACATGATATAACCATAACAAACTCTCAAAAAAAAAAAAAAAAAAAAAAAAGTGGGGTTTTTCAGAGGCTGAGCTTGCTGTTGTGTTTTTGGGTTTTTTTAACAGAGTTTTGAAAACCTGTTGTGAGAAGGAAGCTCACAAATGTGGCTGAGCCATCCTTGGATGTGTTTAAGGCCAGCTTGGAGGAGATAGAAACTGTACATCTGAGCACCGTGAAACCATTTCTCCCCACACTGATGCCACACACAAATTATGTTGTGAAGAAGTTTCCTGAAGCCTCTGGAACTGGGCCCCTGCAGAGTAAGTAACACATGATTTTAAAAAAGAAAATTGTTAATGGATGAAGCTATCGATTTGTAACAGTTAATTTTTATGTAAGAGCCTCTTGTGTTTGCATTAGGGGAACCTGTTTATTCTGGGATGAACTGAAAGCCCTAAAAACGGGGTCAATTTTCTGCTTTGAGTTCTGTGACACCTCGTGGCACCTGCTTTTGGGCCGGATGAGTTTGCCTATGGAGCAATTCCTGTGGACTCTGGCAAGCTCCAGTGTTGGTTTTAGGGGACAGATAAGCATGATCCGGCCATCGCTTTGTCTCCTGACTCAGGACAGCCTGTGAGCTCCCTTTGTCTGCCCCTTCACCTGATGGGACAGGTTTCAATAGGTTCATTTGGCAGAACCAGCCCTGTTTAAAGCCTCTGGGCTGACTTCAAGAGAGTTCTGACCCAAAACCCACCAAAGCAATGGAAGGAGCTGAGGGTTGGAAAAGCTGCTGCAAGGTGCTCACCACACCCCAGGATGATGAGCCATGAATGGATGCAAAATGGACTTCACAAAAATTGTAAAATGCTTCTATGAAGTTTTCACAACTATTTGGTTCTCAGCTGCCTCCTCAGACAGTCTGGAGGCCACGTCTGAGGGGCCAGGCAAATCTTTGACAGGAAGATCTCCTTTTCCTTTGTTTGTTCCCAGGACAAGCAGCATTGATCCTGAGACTGTGAAGGCCAATAAAGAAATTAAACTCAATGGTATCAAAGCAATTCCAGATTTTACCACGTGAAGTGGAAAAAGGACTTTCCACACTCACTGGCTAACAGCTCCTCCATAAAAAGCCCCAGGAAAACCAAGGGAAGCCATAATAAGCAAGTCTGATCCCAGGTCTCCCCAGGTCCTTTTTTAGTTTGCTTTCACAATGTTCTTGGCTTGGGATCTGATTTTGAACTGCTAAAAAAAAAAAAAAGTTACAAGGCTACAAGCTCTGAAACTGGAGCTTGAATCACCCTTTATGTCAAATCCTACCCTGACTCTTTACAATTCTGAATTTGAACATGTTTTTTGATCTCAGAGCAAAACCTGGATGATGCCATTCCCACCCCAGAAATGTCCTGACTTGTTTAGTTGGCATCTCCATGCCACCTGCTCGTGGGTTTGTATGGCAGTAGGCACTCCAAGAGGAAATAAATTCCCTGAGTACCAGTGACTCTGGAAAAAACACATAAAGCATTTGTATGGTCAACAAATAGTTATGATTTTATTAAGTGGTAGAATACACAAGGAAAAAAATTGTTTTTTTGAGTTACTGTATTTTTTACTTTTCTTTTTTAAGAATTAAAAAAGAACCCAGGAGCTGTCCTATAAGGAATGTGGGTTTGCTGTTTTAACATTGGAAATGTTAGGGCTTTGTTAGGAAGGCTTTCTTGGGAAAGCATTTACTAAGGAAAAGGATGTCTTTGCCCTACTGAAGACCTCAAATCCGGCCAGAGAGCTCAGTCCCTGCAGCAGGGAATGCTGGTGCCTGGACATGGGTCCTGACGAGCCTCCCAAGCCCTATTTCAGTGAGCAGTTGGGATCTAGACTCCTCAAATCCATGCTTGGAGGGAAAACTCCAAGGCAAGTCCCCTAATTCCCACTGTGCCTCTCCCTGGAAACTGAGGGCAGTGAGTGCCTGCTCCCCGAGCTGTGGGAGGGGGGGGCTCAGTGTGAGATCCTGCTCACTCCGAGGTGCCTGTGGATGTCACCGGTCCCTGCCACCCCCTCCGAGCCCCAGCTCTGCCCTCTCCTGCCCTGTGGCTCCAGCACAGCTCTCCAGGCAGATTCCAGCCTTGCTGGGAGTTCATGGGACTCCTGATTCCAGATTCATCCTCCTTCAGCCCTCAGGATTTTTTTCTCCCACTCTCATGCATCCCTCCCCAACCCCTGACCTCCTCAAACTTCTCCCATCTCTCATTCTCCACCCAAAACACACCCTGAGGCTTCTCTTCGCTGCAGTTTGTGCTTTTCTCCAGCATCCTCGATCATCCTGGTCCTCCAGCTCCTACTCCAGTCCCCCACAGTGAGTGGGAAGAACAGATCCAGTCCTTCCCTGGCTGTGGTTAGATTCCCTGCCCTGAAACCAGCTCTGCATTTCCAGCTCCCCATTGCAATGTGGTGTAGCTGGGTTCAATAAACCATGGCAGGCTCCAGCATGTCTTAGTATTTGGTTTTTTTTCATGTTTGTATCTTGTTACAGTGCAAATGCATGACCTTTGTCAAGAGGAAAAAGTGGAAAGATTTCACCTCCTGGTTAGTTAAGAGTCCTCGGAAAGCTGTGCTGAAAATTCTGTGTTTTGGTTATTTTGATGGCAGATTTTAACCAGCTCAGGGTCTCACTCATTGCTGCCTTGTTGGAGACAAAGCTCATGAGAAGTTTATATCCATCTACATTTCCAGTCTTACTGAAGCTTCTGGAATATCTCCAGATAAACCTAATTTTACTTGGAGAACAATGATAACAAAGCAGATTGATCCAGACTTCCAGGGCTCTTTGTTTGTTTAACTTGCTCCCGTTAAAGAGTGGAGAGCTTGTAGAATCCTGCAGTGGTTTGGGTTCAAGGGACAATAAAGATCATCCAGTTCCACCCTCCTGCCATGGACAGGGATATCGTCCCTCGACCAGGTTGCTCCAAACCTCATCCAACCTGGCCTGTAACACTTGCAGGGATGGGGAATCAACAAGGAATCAAGGCACGTAGAAAACAGCTCAAATTCCAAGATACAAAGCTGGGATTTTTTGGAAGGAGAGGAAAAAAGCTATATGAGCCAGAGAGGCTTTGCCTGAAAAAATAATAAGGTTTTTTTGGGAAAAAAAAAAAAAAGCCCATTTGCCTAAAAGCTGATCTTTCCCCAAGATCAACCCAAACAGTTTCCCAAGAAGAAAGGTGAGTAGAGAAGAAGGGGGCAGGGCTAAGGAGGAAAGTATTTGCTCTAGAAACAAAACCAAACAAACCAAGGGCTGTCAGAAGAATAAGCTGGATATTTAAAAGCTTGCACTGCTGCTGTCACTGTGCTCATGGTCATCCTTGCTGGAGCACAGAAAGGTACATTCAAGGAAGGGATGCACAAATTAAGGCAATCCTGCTGAGGTTAGCCAAATTCCAGGCTAGCTCCTTACTGCCTGCCTGGGAAATCACAGCATCCAGAAGGATGTTATTTATGTAGCTTTTCACCCTAAACATTCCTGGTGGGACTTGGGTGAGGAAGACCACCAGAACAAGCCCTTCACAAAATGTAAGTATTGCTTGCTGAATTTGCAAGATGCTGAATTCCTCATCAGTAAGCAAAGATAAAATCACATTTTATTCTCCAAAGGCAAGGAGGGAATTCTTTTCTTTTTTTTTTTCAACGCTGGCCGCAGTCCCAGAGTTCTCTGTTCATGATGAAGCACCTTGCTGATTCTGTGGGATGCTGCTAGGATTCAGGGATTTGATAGAGAAGATCCAGTTTCAGAGCTGAGGGAAGTAATGAGACGTGCAAAGTAACCAGAGTCTCCCTCCTGGTGTTTCCAGGGAGCACCGAGGCAGATGCTGGAGCTGGAGGCTGCTTTTGGAACCATGGCCCTTTGTCCTAAACCAAATATCTCTCTGAACCTCAGCCCCTGGATTTATTTGGGGCCAGGTTACCTGTTCCAGAAGCACCTGGAAGCTGTTCAACCATATCTCACGATAAGCCATTAGTGAATTTTGGTAATTAGGTGCTGGGCAGAAATAATGATTGTAAGAGGGTTCTCCATAGGTCTCACATCTGCAGCACAACCCCAGGCAGGGCTGATTCCAGCTGGGACTGACTGTTTGCACAGCTCCTTCTTCTGCAGGGAGAACTCCTTTTCTCCTGTGATTGTTCCCAAGGGAAGGGTGAACAGTGCCATGGCTCCTGGCCTCGGGCAGGCAGGAAGAGGCTCGGTGCCTGCCAGGCATGTGCAGACAGGCAGAACTCTGGGTTTCTGCAGGGCAGGATGGTGAAAAGGCCATTTGTGGTTCCCCCGGAGCACTGGGGAGCAATTAGCACGTTTTGCTTGTGTGATTGTTTTGGTCTTTTGTGTGATTTACTGTCAATTCGCTGTGCCAGACCTGCTGCTCATTAAAGAGAAAACAAACCCTCTCCTAAATGAGACACTTTGCTGTTTAAACCCAGAAATCTACAGACCCCTGGGAAGAGGGGCTGATCCTAAAAGCACGACTGTGTTAACCCTGCTGTGGTTAGGGGTTAGCTGTGCAGGGCCAGGGTCACAGCTTGTTCTAAAGGAATGCTATGATTAGAGAAGGAGAGCAGGCAGGGAAAGGAGGGAGCTGGGTTCTGGGCAGGGCTGGAAGCACCGTCCAGCAGCTGCCAGTCCCGTGGGATGTGATTCCTCTTTCACACAAACATGGGAAAGAGGCATGAGCTGACTGCGTTGTTCTAGGACTGCAAACACTCACTGAGGCCTAAAAACCCTTAGGTGTCAATCAGGGTTTGTGTGGTTTAGGCAGAATGAGAACGAATCTTGTGGAAAGAAGGTCAAGGTCAGATATTAATGCCCCTTTTTTAAACATTCCTCATCATCCTCTCCCAACCTTCTGTTCCTTGCAGTGCTGGCCTCACTTTCCACCCTCTGGAGCACTTTTTAAATGTGCCTGGATTCAACAGGTTGCCTGAGCCTGCACCAGAAGCAGCTGACAAGACAGGAAGCTCCCCTCCAACCATGGATTTAGACAGATCTGAGAGTAAAAGACACAAGTGTGACCCCCCCCTT
>VWZN01004045.1:69058-79814 GCA_013396955.1 Regulus satrapa
CCCCATCCCTCCCGGTCACTCACACCTCCCCAGAAAGATTCATGATCACTTATGGAGATAAGCATCCAGCCAGAGATCTCCAGATTTCTTTAGGGACCTGTGGGAAGGAAAGGAGGAGTTTGGGAATCTAGCTTCTGTGGTGTTTTTTCCCGCACTGAATGCTGTTACTGAATTTTGATAGCAATCATGGGATGACGCTCCTAGAACCCACCCTCTGTGAGGGTGAAGCCATTGGCCCATTATCCTGTCACTCCAGACCTGAGTCCAAAGTCCTTGTCCAGCTCCTCTGCAGCCCTTTTAGGCACTGGAAGGGGCTGTAAATTCTGGGGGCTTCCAGGCTTCACTCTGCTGTGCCTTGGTGCTGTGTGGCCCTGTTCTAACTGGATTTGAGGACAAAAGCAGGTTTGGAAACAGCTCTCCTGCCCATTGTGGCCACCCCACTTCAACCTGCCTGTGCTCAGAGTGGTTTGTGCAGGAGGTGCCTGGAGTGCAGAGCTTTCTCATGTTCCCTGCCATGAATTATTTCCCCTGGAGTAACTGAGACAGCAACATTAACACCGAGGCTGCTGACAGGGACTGCTAGACTCGCCTCCAGCTCTGCCTGTAGGGAATTGCCTGTTGCTGCTGGCAGAGCTCTCAGGGGACACTGCAGGGCTGTAACCTGACCTGTTTCCCTTTGATTCATCTCACTTTGCAGCAGGAGCCACCAGCTGTCAGAACAGGGTGATATAAAAATCAGTCATTATGATTGGAAAAGGTGGACCCCAGCACTGCTCAGCCACCGTGTCCGCAGATGCCACAAACAGGTTTCTACCCATCTAAAGTGTTTGACAGCAACAACATAAATTTCTGAAGGGTTTGCCATGTCCTGAATCCTCTGTGCTAGAAAGGATCAGGTGTCCCTGGAAAAATGAGCTGCAGGTGGGATCAGGAGGGCCTTACCCAACGATGTCTACAAATGCTTTCCCGAGAGGCTTCTCCTCATACTGGACTCCATACTTGGCACATAATGACTTCACCAGAGGCTTCACCTTCCAGAAGTTGTGCCGTGGCATTGTTGGAAATAGGCTGGAGAGGAAAGAGAGAAAACAAAGCTGAGAAAACTCACGAGACAAGAGATGGGCATTAGGGTTTACATCCTCAGGGGCTCATCCTCGGTGCCTCCTCCTCAAGCTGCACAAAGGGAGGCACAGAGACACCCCTGCTTTACACTCCTCTGTCTCAAGGAGGTGGTGAAAACTGATTTTCCCTGTCGTGACTCAAAGCAAAGCCATGCTCAGGACACGCTGAAAGCCAGTTTGTGCAAGAAGGGACACGAGTGCAGTGAGAGGGCAGCAGGAGTGAGGGAAGAGCCTCAGAGATGGCCGCCCATTCCTCTGGGAATAATTATTTCTTGCTGAGCTCAATTCCCACCGCTTTTCCACTTCTGGAAGCAGGTAAAGAAGGATTTTGGGGGCACTTTGCTCTATGCTCTTCCATGGAGATTTCCTAAGCTGGCTCCAAGCCAGCCAGCCTCACCCTAAAAGCTATTTATTTTACATTTGCTGTTGCCATTGGCAACAGACTGTCCATATGGCCCTATTTTCCATATTTTTTTCTGGAATCTGGTACCCAGCATCCTACACAGTCCTACACTCTATAAAACATTGGAGTGCTCGAGGGGAGGGGAGTTTTCTGAGGTGGTTGCTTGGGATTGGAGACCACAGCCTTTGTAACTGATAGATGCATAATGATGACTCCGAATTAAACCCTAAATTAAGGCTGTGAGAGTGAAAGCTTTGAAGCAAGAGAGAAAAATGCCACAGCTGTTAGAGAAGCAGACTGTCATGGAATGGTTTGGGTGGGATCTCACATTTCATTCAGCTCTTGCCCTGCCATGGGCAGGGTCACCTTCCACTAATGCAGGTTGCTCCAAGCCCCATCCAGCCTGGGCTTGAGCACTTCCAGGGATGGGGCAGCCTCAACTTCTATGCCTGTGTAGTCTGGGACTCTGTTTTCTTGGCCTATGATCCTGCCCCACCTCATCATTCCCTTCCCCAGGCTGTGACAGGCTGGCAGTGCCTCCACCATCTTGGCTCTGTACTCACTGGTGCTCGATCTGGAAGTTCAGGTGCCCCGTGAACCAGTCGTTGAAAAAGGACTGCTCAATGTTGCAGGTGGCTGCCATCTGCCAGGGAGAGAGAAAGCTGTGAGGGTTGGGGATGGCTCACCCCAAAATCAGGGTGAAATTCCTCTTCCCTGAGCTCTGGAGGTGCAGAGCCTGCTGTGGTGGGCCCTCTGGATGCAGCAAGGGGAGCTTTAATCCTCCCTCAGGGCCTCAGATAATCCAGCTCTCACTGGTGGTGAAGTGATGTAGCAGCCCAAGCCCAGATTCCTAAGTCTCAGCCTCTCCCACTGAGGATCAGAGGGTTGGCAGCAGTACCAAGGTGGAAAACAGGAGGAAAATGTATGGACATAAAGCCTCCCCATCCCTGGTTTGCCTTAAGTGCGATATTCTGAGAATATTTTTGAGGTATTGTGATATAATGATCATAAAATTAGGTGGTTTTTTCTTAGAATTTTTAAAATTCAACCAAATTTTTGATTGGATTCTTCCCTCAGACATTTTACTTGGATTTGCAGGGAGCTAGAACTGCCAAAATACCAAGAATACAGTTCTAGAATAAAGAGGAAAGGTAGCGCTCAATTGCTCATCTTCTAGATAGAAGGACAAAGGGAAAGCCTCCAATATGAAGAGTCAACATTTTTTTCCTCAGCTGTTTTATTGCTGGGATTTACAGGCCTGGCCAAAGCACACAGGAATGTTTTTTTGGATTTGCAGTCACATCCTGCTTCACACACCAGTCACCCCCTCTCTCGACTTGCCTCCAGGAGCAGGTAACCTTTTGATTGTCAAAGTAATTGCAGAACTTTGGAATTCCATGCCTTTCCCCTACACTTCTGGCTCTGGGAAGAACATCTTTATGGGAGAAGTCATGGACAAGACACTCTAACCTAGTAAGGGGTGGTGGTAACTCTCACACTCTTTGAGTAAATCCCATTTTGGGGGTGAGTCAGGGGTGGTTTCCCCTCTCCCAGTTACCTGGGAGCTCAGCCAGTCTCTGTGCTTCTCAGAATCAATTTCCATTGGAATGTGATTCATCTGGGTGACCCACACAAACCAGTGACTCTCCAGAAACCTGCAAAACCAGGAAAAATCATTACAATTTCTACCAAATGTGGGGACATCAGGTAATTAGAGTGGGGTTTGCAGGGAGCAGCAGAGACTTGGAGGGATGTTGACAAGGAATTGCCTGGAATCATCCTTATTCCAGGCTTGTTTTCTGCAAGAGCAGATGATCCAATTTCGCAATTTTGCTTTTTTTTTGCTTGCACTTGGAGTTTCATCAAAAATTTGGGGAACAATGGGCCAGTTGTGATAAGTTTTCCAGCTTGATTTCAGACTTGGAGCATGCACAGGATTACCTCCACAATCAGCTGGGAAGAGGGTGGGATGAGGCACTCTGGGAGGGTCCAGCCACGACCAAAGTGGGATCAGCAGTGTGTGAGAACAGGGAATGAGGAAAGGCAGGAGAATCCTAGCTGGATCATCATGGGGCAGGGGAAGATGCAGGAGGTGTGCCAGAGGAGCTGGAACTGGGAGATGCTGACAGGGAATTGAAGCAGTGGGACACAGCAGAGCTGAGGCCAGGCTCAAACAGCTCTGGAGGGATGGGAGAGCAGCAGGGATGCCTTGATCCCCTACCTGACAAAGGTGAGGAGACACAGGGAACCCAGGACGCCGTAGAACGGGATGTAGGTGATGAAGTAACGCAGGTAGTAGCTGATGGCCCAGGCCAGGTCCTGGGGGGACAGGGAAAACACCAGGCATCACCTTGCCCATCTTGGATAAGGTGTCCTTGCTGGTGATGTTGGGAACACTGGGTAATTCCTGCCTGCCCCCTGGCCTCCCTCTCTGCTCCGGTTTCCAGGCAGACCCCGTAAGGATGGAGGGAATGTTTCACTCACCGCCCAGAACCTGCGCCTGATCATGGTCGAGATGATTTGGATTTGGAAATACACGGGGATGAGCAGAGGCGGGAAGACTGCAAGGCAAAGGGAAATGGTTTGGCCATCAGAGGGGTGGGAAGGTGTGGGACAGGAGGGACTGCTTCCATGGAACTGGGAACGTGCGGTTTTCCATGGAGCCTCTCACATGGAGCTTATTCCCAGTCTCAGCTGTTTTACATTCCCTTGCTCGACAGGGCAATGTTCCGGGTACTTGGATATCCCTGAGCTGATTTTGAGACCTGCACAGGGTCCTGAGAGGAAGGGTGGGATGAGCTGGGATTTGAGGAGTTGCTCTGCTCAAACAGTGAGGGCTAGNATACTCACTGAGGAAGAAGTACTCGTGCTGGTGGTTGTAAGGCAGGTACTTCAGCTTCTTCTTGCCATACTGCAGGACACAAAGAGACAACTCAGCCTGGGATTGGGACATTCCCAGGTAAAAGCATATTCTCTGCAATAATTCTCAATTTATTGACCAGGGAGTTTTGACTGAATTCCCACCAGCAGGTAAGAAGAGATTTGGTGTGATTAGGTATCCTGACTTTGTCCTTGTGTTAGGTGTAAACTCAGTTGTTAAAGATAATTTCTATTTACTTGATGGAATTCTGATGCATTTCACCTTCTGCCATCTCTGTGTCTGTTGCCAGAATCTCCATCTTTACTAATATGAATGTAATAGGCCTAAAGTCTGATTTTTTTGGAAGGGAAGGCTTGTAACACCGATCAATCAAGTGCATTATTCCCTCTGGGCTGAGCTCTGCAAGGCTGTTGTGTGCTTGGCATCATTTGGAAAAGGATTTTATACCAATGTGACAATACTGGGATAGACTGGTTCTGGCCTAATATCAGCTATTTTGAGGCAGAAATCCAGGTTTCCTTGTTATCACAAATGTTTAGGTTTTCCTTTAAGTAGTAGAACCACGGTCTGCTTTCTCAATAATACAAAATCTGGCTGAGAAACCATTTTTAATGTTGTATTTCCCTGTGTTGTCTTTGCTGCTTGTCCATTTTCTTGGGGTTTTGTTTTTAAAACTAGAAATCCCTGTTCTACTGTGAAAAACACAATGATTTACGTGCTTTGGGTAGGTTTTTATAAGCAGGAAGTAAATATTTTGGCTCTTGAGGGGGTGGATTGAATTAAAGTTAAAATCACTTGATGCTGAAAGATATTTGCTATGGAAATGGAAGGTCAGTTTTGAAATGTTCCTGCTGCAATACTGAAGAACACTGTATTTCCTTCTCCTGTTGGTACTTCAAGCCAGCAGGATGAAGTGGCCTTTAGTGGTTTTTTTCTTTCTCTCCAATCCTGTCTGCATTATTTTTCCCGAGTTAACCCAGGGCACTTTCTCCTGTGGTCAGCACAGGAAGTGGATTGGGAATTAGTAGTCAACGCTGCTCCCCAGCCCAAGGGTTGGCTCCAAACTCCTGTCACACAACATAGCCAGACGAAATCCCTGGATGAAGCATTTCCTTTCTAGCATTCCTGGAAGTCCTGCCTGCGTAAGTCATGTCTAACAATGGGAGCCAACTCCTGGATTTGCGCAACCGCTCTCCGAGGCCCTCTGGGACAGTAGTTTTCCATATTTTCCCCACTTCTCCTTACCTCGACAGGCTGCGTTTCTCCCAGGACAAAAATGTGCAGCATGTTCACATCTGGGTCCTTCTTGAAGATGTTGGGCTTGGCGTGGTGCTGGAAGTGGCGGTGGTTCCACCAGTTTGCAGAGGCACCCTGGGCAAGGAGAACGAGGAGTTTTCATCCACGGAGAGCTGCTCCCGAGGTGGGATTACCCAATTGTTTATAGAAGCTAAAGTGGTGTGACTCAGACTGTGGCCAAAGTGGGGTTTGCTTTGGAGAGAGCAGCAAGCAGGGAGTGGTGGAGCTGTTGGTTGCTATGAGGCTGCTGCTTCCAGAGGGATCCTTGAAGATCAGCCGTATTGAAAGAATGTGGAATAAATACACTCTGAGCAAGTTTACAGGACACTCCGTCTTCCCAGAGAATCCTGAAATGGTTTGGGTTGGAAGGGACTTTAAAGCTCATCCAGTCCTACCCCCTGCCATGGGCAGGCACACCTTCTACTAGCCCAGGTTGCTCCATGGGCAATGGCCACCAACTTTTTTTGTGCCTCTGCTCACTCTGGGAAAGCTGAGAGCCTTCCTTTCCTACCCTGCCACATAGAGATGCATTCCCAGAATTCTCTGGCTCCATAATTCCCTTTACCTTCAGGTGTCCAATGACAAACTTGTGGACGATGTGGTTCCAGGAAGACTTCTTGAAGACAGAGAGGTGTCCAAAATCATGTTGCAGCCACCCTGCTTGGGCCTGGGATGAGAAGAAATCAAATAGTTAGGAAGCTATTGGGAATCAGAACTAAGCAGGGTAGAAATGAAGATGGAGGGCATGTTGGGAGTGTCAGGGAGATCTCGCTTTGTCACCTGGGAAGTTGTAAGGATGCAGGCAAGGATGAGGGTTGTGATCCAGCCAGTCCCAAAGTAGGAAACCATGAGCCAAGCCAAAACTTCCATGGCGATGATGTGGCCCAGGTAAAGGGAGAAGAACAAGGGGCTGGCTCGGAACAGGTTCATGTCCTCCGCTGTCTTCCGCAGGGTCCGGAAATCCTCCACCAGCTGGGACTGCAACAGGACAGGCAAGAGCAGTGTGAGGCATGGAAGTGAGCCTGACTGAGTTGTGGGATGGATGGAGGAAGGATGAGCTCCATGCTAAGGACTCTGGCTCCACATTCCAGCTCTTTGCCCTGTATTCCTAGGGATAAACATCCTGACCTTTTGGACGTGGAGCCAGGAGAGTAATCCAAGCTCTGTTGAGTGTCTTGTCTCCTCATGGCTCTTGTCTGAATGAGCTTCCTGAGCACTAAGGAGAAGCTGGAGCAAGAGGGAATTCAGTGCTATTGTTCCTAATCCCAGAGTTCTAATAATGAGCACCCACTATCACCTGTCATCCATTCAATCCATGGGCCAGCTCCTGTGCAGCCATCCATGAGGAGCATTCCTGGGTCACTGGGGGCCAGCATTGTCCCCTCTATTGTAAGTGACACAGATATATCACAATCATGGCTAGCCACAAACAACGGGGCAGGATTGAGTTTCCTGGCCAGAGCCAGTTGTGCCACGCTCTGAGCCTGAATAATGGATGAGCAGGGACACAAAGCTGCCCTGAGGATGGGCAGTGGCTGCTCCTCCTTAGCAAGGCCACCAAAATGAGACATCTGCAGACTTGTGTTTTGGAGCATGGTCACCAGCAAAGGAGCAGCAGAAGGGACCACAGTCACCAGAGCTGGTGCTTTTGACACCTGACATTTCCCATCCTACATGTCTCAGTTCACATTTCCCTTCAGGATGGGCTCAGTCCAGCCTGGGTGCCTGGAGTGGGCTGCCAGAAATTGGCTCTTAGTGGCTCTGTGGGAAAGAAAAGGTTTTTACAGCCAAAAGCATCACCGCCTTTCCACACATATTTGTATCCATTATAGGATGAAAATACTCTACATGGAGAGATGTTCAGTCACTGAGAACTTCTCTCCCTCTCTGGAGAGCATCCCAAGAGGGAAAAAATGGTGGGAATAGTCACCTTGAACCCTAGTGGAGGAACAAACACTCACATTTTTGTCTCGATCCTGGCTGGGCTCCCCTGGAGCAAGCTCTCCAATAAGCAGTGGCTTGAGAAACTTCTGCACCAAGGTGGGATTGATATGGAAGGCCTGGAATGCATCCTGAAGTGGAAACAGAAAGAACTGAGTGAGATCCAGGAGTAATATGTGCTTCCTATTCACTGTGTGATTCCCACCCACCTCCAGCAGTTGTGGAACCTGTGGAAGAGGGGAGCCAGGTGATCACTCCAGGTCTGTGATCACTTTTTGGGACATTATTTCCACTAAAGCCTGATGAATTTGCTGTCCTGGGAACCTGGGATGGCATCCAGCCATATGGTGAAAGGCACCTCAAGAAATTCTTTCTAAGCAACTAAATACTTAAATCCTGTTAATTCCCTTAGAAGGTAGGCAGAGGGGAATTTGTGCAAATCCCTTGCAGGATATAAATACCCTTGGAAAGTCTGCTCCTGGAGGCAAGTCAGGAGAGGGGGTGACTGTGGTGACTGAAGCTGGATGTGACTGCAAACACGAAAAATATTTCTGGGTTTTTTGGCCAGGCCTGGAGATCCCAGCAGTAGAACAGCTGAGGAAAAAGTGGTGGCTTTTCAGAAGAATAATGCCTTGTTTGTGGAGTCATTTTGATCCTGGCATTCATGAGTTTTTCCGGTTCTTCTTTTTCTCTATTCCTTCCTTTTTCCACATATTTTTGTCTACCTGTATCCCACAGGTGCCTGACGCTCGTAGTGAGCTCTCAGCCAGATCCTTTCACGTGGCACAGTTGGAATTTTAACCCCCAAGGACAGCAGCTGGGACAGAAAGCTGACCCAGATCAAAAACCCTTACTCTGTCCTTGCCCTTTCCTCACTGCACAGAACTGGAGTGAGCTCTTGGAATTCACCTGGGAGAACAGGAAAGATTAGTTCCATGAAATGCTAACAGAGTATGGAAAAAAAAAATAGCTAAAAACAGGAGTCAGGAGAACCATGCTCCAACCTTTCCACCTTTGTCCCATTGCCTAACAGTTGTAGGGACCAGCTAATATCTCTCTCCTGGCTCTAAAGAGAAAGGGCAGGCTGGAAAGTGCTCCCTGTGTCCAGCTGACCCTTCTGGAAGCTGCCCTCCATCAGAAGTTCAAAAATGCCAGACAACGACCTTGGGCCTAAAGTCCACCAAAATCAATAGAAACTTGGACCCAGAAATGTGTCACTGAAATGTTGAGTCTGGTTCCTTGTTTCCCTCTCTGGAGCAATTTGCAGAAGATGTGAAAGAGGAAGGAAAAGCAGAACGAGGGAGGAAGTGAACAGCTGATTGTGCTTACTGCAAGGCTCTGCAGTTTTGGGTAGAAAAAAAAAGGGGGGGGAGGAAAGGGAAAAAGAGAGGGGGTAACACATAAGAAGCATAGAGCATAAGAAGTGTTTAAAAATGTTAAATCAGTACTATTTCTACTGCTGGGAATAAAAAAGTCTTTGGAGGTCTGATTGGGTGCTCACTGCCTGGAGATCCTGCAAATGACAGAAGGATTGGATTTTTGTAATGCAATGTCTCATGAAGCTCCTGTACTGATAGGTCCCAAACATAAAATAGCACCTGAATTTTGGAATTGTTCTCAGTTCTGTACTGCAGGAGGTTAAAAGCTTAAGGGAAAAGATAATCCCTGGGAAATGCTGTTAGTATTGGCACTTGACCTCCCAACTTTGTGATCTACTGACCAAATAAGCCAAAGTGTTTTATGGGACATGGGAATTATTCCAGCTGCTTTTGGTGAGAAAAAAAAAAAAAAAGCTTTGTATAATTGAAATATCAGCTGTACTTGAGCATTGGGAGTGCTTAGAGCAGTCAGCACAAGGATTTTTTTTTTTTTTTACATCCCTGAATGCCTCTGGGACAGAGACACTGCAAAGTGTCCCTGCCTTTGAGTTCCATGCATGAGGTGACAGCAGAACAGATTGGTTGTTCGGATGTTGTGTTTTAAAAAATCAGAGACCTATGGAATGGTTTGGGTTGGAAGGGACTTCAAAAGTCATCTCATTCCACTTCCCTGCCACAGGCAAGGACAGCTTCCATAGACCAAGTTACTCCAAACCCCATCCAACCTGGCCTGGGACACTTCCAGGGATCCAGGGGCAACCACAGCCTCTCTGGACAACCCGTGCCAGGGCCTCCCCACCCTCACAGGGAAGGATTTCCTCCTAAAATCCAATCTAAACCCACACAGGGTCAAGGCCAAGCCTCTCTCCTCCTGAATGAGAGAGGGTTTTCTGGCTATAAATGGTTGTTCACCACAGGGAAGCTGCAAAACCAATGCCAATCCTGGTTTAGTGCTTGCAGCAGTGATTTAACAATTTCAAAGCATTTTCCAAGGCCATGCCTTCATGGAGTGTGGGACGTAATGTAGGCTGGGGAGGTGGGAGGGGAACCAGCAATCCTAGAACCACCAACCTGTGTTTCAGCCTCCCTTTCGAGGATTCCAGACAACTGCAGTAGCAGATGCTTTTTGGTTGCTAATGGAGATACTGGAGTTAAATTCTTGGGGATAGGAGTCAAACTCCTCCTGTTTCAGCAGCTCTGTGTTTAAGCAGTTGAAAGCAAAACCTGGCCCATCTTTTTGAGGAAGAAAGCTATTCCTTCAGAGGATTTACTGAAAAGGGACAGAAGAGCCAAAAGTGCTTCAAGGAAAAGAATGGAAAATAACCACGGGACGCAGGGAAATGGGGGCTGATGGAAAGGGAAGGTTCTGCCGAATAATTTTGTCACACATGGAGCCTCCTCCTTGGTAAGGTGTCAGGAGCTGTGGGAGACCAGCAGTTCCTCTTCCTGCTTGGTCTCTGCACGTTCTGGGAAGAGCTCTGAGGCAGCTTGGATTTCATTAACACTGCCTGAGGGGAGAACATGCTCTCTGGATGCACTTCTGAAGAAGGTGGTTTTGAGGGGAACTCCAGACAACAAACAATTTATTTCTAATTTGTTCCTTTTTCAAGGTTGGGGTTCTGTTGTAGTTGTTTGGTTTCTTATCTTTTACCTTACTGAAACCTGAGAGGTGGCTGAACCCAGCGAAGGAGCAGCTGGAGCAGCAGCAAATGGTTTGCTGCCTTTTTTTTTTTTT